>CM060903.1:488579437-489166937 GCA_030737815.1 Allium fistulosum | reverse complement strand
CCTTTCCTGGTGAGAGAAAGCCAACCCCAGCTAGATGGAATAGCATCATACAATTCTGATGATGATTCTATTCTGCATTCTCTCGAGTTGGCGGCGGAGGAAGACTCGGCATTCAGGCGAGTTACAAACAAGATGACTACAAAGTTATATATATAACAAATTACACAACATCCCCTAAGGCAAACTATTATCCACTTATCATTCCTCTGATCAATTCAGAACCGATCGAGCTACTCCCTTAGTGAACAAGTCTGTTATATTGTTTTACTATCTACCCTATTAGCCAACACCACTCCGTAGTGATAAGATGCCTTTATCCTATGGGCTTTTGGCGCTTGTGTCTAGACATCTTCTAAGCCCTAGGTACTTTTGCGATTTGTATCGCAACATTGTTTTCACAAAACAATATCAAGGGATTCTCAATGTTTAGAATTACCCTTGGCTCAGTTATAAAATTGTATATTTATGTGTACTACTTTTATTGTGGTGCTATTCATGGAGATGTACTTGACCTATTGTTAAATCAACAAGCACCTCTCGTTTGGAACATGTCCAACAAATATCCTTGACTAAAGTTAAATATGAATTTAGGATTGACATACCATATTTTATATCACTTATGAAGTTCAAGTTTGAATGTTTCTTCATAAGGGGTTCGTTGTTTCCATAACAATTCTCTAAAATTTTCTAAAATTTCGCAAATACTTGAGAATAATCATAACTACCATTTAGCAATCTTTATTCGGATTTAATACTCGCTCAATATGTAAATTACATAAGCATATAGCGATGTAGTAGACAACATATCATATATGATAATTCCCATTGCCGATGCATAAGGAATCTGTCTCATATGCTCCACATTAAGCATTTTATTATGGTGTCTATGTGTACTATTTGGGACAATCCCAATATCCTTACTTGCTGGCTGTGCAGTTAAAGCGCTCGGCGGATTCAAAGCGGTGGAGGTGCAAAAAGTCATAGTAGGGATACAGCGAGGATATAGCGGGATATAGCGGATGGCTCTAAAATAGCATATAAAACTCGTACTTGATGTTTTTTCAAATATAAAAATGGTAATTAAATGAAAAAATATCATTCAATTGAATTATAATTAATACATAAATAATTTTAAATAAAAACATGTGCGAATATACTTTAAATAAACATAAAACTGTTATATAACATAATTGAATTTAGTAGAATATTAGAGTATTTTCATTTCTAAAAATATATTAAAAATTAAATCAAATAAACTAGTTTCATAATTTTTATAATGTATAAATGCAATTTTTCAATTCATTTTATTAAAGAAGATATAGCGGAAATAGCGGAATATAGCGGGAATAACGAGATATAGCGGAAATAGCGGGGCTTAAAGCGGAAAGGCTATATTTTGGGGCTATATGGAAAAATCGTAGCGATAGAAATCCGCTATGAGATATAGCGGGGTTATAGCGTGGCATTAACTGCATAGCTTGTTGGTTTAGAAATATATTAGTACCTTTTAATATTCTTTCTTACAGGCACACGCTTCCTCTATATTTTAATCTATAATCGAACTTTCTCTATCAAAATATTTGCTCATTTTTGATGTTTGTCGAACGATACTATCGTATCATTTCTTGGATCTTATCCAAGACTTATAAACTCAGTTATTGCTCCCATTAACATCGTGATATTTTAGTTATCATGTGCAAATAGTCTATTCCAAATCATTATTCAAAATTTCTATTTCAACACAGATGTACCAAGTTCGAAGTTGTATTAGACGACAATTTTATAAGTAAAATCCAAGTTAACTCAAGCAAGTTGATCGATGAATCTGCCACGCTAATTTCAACAATTGAAATTTACGAGGTTAATCTCATTAATGTTGCTTAATACATTCCAACCACATCGGCCTTCCCTTTGAAGGTACATCTATAGTCGATGGATCGTATCCCTTCAGGTATTATCATAATTGTATTTTGATAATGTACTTGATATACATTTTGGATTTAAAGCATAATGTCATGTAATAGAGTATATACTCTTCATGGATTATTGACAATTAAAGAAACTGTTATTACTAACGGATTATTGACAATTTAAGAAACTGTTATTACTAACAATTCCATTTTTGGCATTGATAAGAAACTATAGTTTCTCTTTTAATGTATGAGAATTCCTATTAGACATTATTACGAGTTTGTCCATTTTAGGCTTGGTTAATTTTATTTCATCTTATGCAATTAGTTTCCATGTTCTAATTTTGGATCATATCCAAGTCCATTGTATTGTCACTTATTCCTATTATTGATCGATCCCAAACTCCTTTTGGGTAGTCCACATAAGATCCCTCATGAGCGAATCTTATGTATAGCCTCTCAACTCATACAACATTTTATTGCTTGAAACAACAATTATTTCTTAGTGTGATAGAATAGACATTTAGAAACATTTTGTAAACTACCTTTATGCTTACATAAACCAATTCAGTTTTGAGTTTACAAAACTTATGTTCATAACATAAATTAGACAACCGAACATCTTAAATTATTTAAGATTTGAGATTTCTTATTAACTTATATCTTACATGATCTTGTAAACTAAGATTTAGACGAACTTAAATTTAACATATATACCTACTCCTAAGTACAAACCCTTATAGAGAGTTGTTAACTCAGCCTTACCACCATCAGTCATTTTTTTATCTAATAATTGTCAATTACTCCTTATCGACACATCATTCAGAATCATAGGGAGGAGTGACTTTGAAATTGAATCTTATTCAATTAAGGTACTTTTGGAACTCTTTCCAATATATACACCTATTCGATCAAATCAAATTTTTTGTTTCCATTGCATGTAATGTTTTTTACTTTCATTTTATATTCTATGAACTTATCATAGATATACTACTTGTATATCGAATATACATATTTATGTCTATAATAATCCATCAATGAACTTAACGAAGCAAGTAGATCCGTTTTGGTATCACTGTGCCTTGGACTGAATACATGTGTATGTATCAGCTTGAAGAGTTCATTAACTCTATTGTCACTCCCACTGAATGGATGCTTTTACCTTCCCCCTTGATAAACAATTCAAGAATATCACATGATCATAGTCATATGATTAAAGAATTATTTCTCACAAATATGGCTCGGTCCATAGTTCCAAAATAATTGTAGAAAATTTCAAACAATTCTGTATTTTCTTCAAATTATGCCTCATCATGGTTGTGAAAATAAATACAGTTACTATAATAGATTTATTTTATAACAAATATCCATAATATTCATGTTAAAATAAAACTGCATCTATATTTAGTCAATAATAAAAAAAAATTATTATTTTATAAATAATACTTGGTATATATATGAAAGTAATCATTCATAATTTGATGCATCCACTAATAAAAATCATATGTACACTCTCAATATTTCCGCTATTACTATTACGATGCATGATATGTGAAGCTCTATTCAATCACTTTTTACGAGCTATTTATTTTATCTACTATAACTAGTTTACAGTCGAGGGTTTTAGATCAAATATCTAAAACATAAAGAAATAACTCTTATAGAAAACAATTTTCTATAAATCTACACTTGGAATATAAATCAGATTTCTCATTCCACATTATGTATCTACTAGTATTTTGTATAATTCCTGTTTTTGATGTTTCTTCATGAAGCAGAGGTGACCATTCACTCTCTTCGTCCTAATTGTGCCTATGTTACATCCACTCTCGTACATTCATATTCCTTTCCAAATGATCAAACCATTTAAAAGGAAACTCTTACTACAAGACTACATTTAATTTTTTTAGAAAATTGCATTTGGACATCCTTAACATTTTAAGGTTATCATCTAGGTTGTACTTAAGTAAATTGATCGAGACCGACAGTTTAGTGATCAGATTCCTTAGTTGATCTTTTAGTCATTGGTCTAGTGTTGTTTTAAAAAAAAGGTCATTGTATTTAAACGTATTGAACACATGATCCTGCATAATGGTTTACTTGCTTATTTTGAGTAAACAAATATCATTGAGATTTCATATATTATGAAAACTGTTTACTATATAACTTTTGTAAGTGATCTAATATGGATCAAATATCCATATTCTTGTATTGGTTTAGAATTCAAAACTCAAAAGATAATATACAATCTTAAGAAAATAAACATTTAAGTGACCAAAGTACGAATGTGTCTAATAGTTGTATAATTCGACCCTTACATAAGTCTTGAAGAGACAACATGCCAAATTATTTATTCGTATGTAAATTTTATATTTCTTCATCAATCTTAATTCAGTTCATTAGTATATTTGAGTTGATAAATAATTTAAACTAGTTGCGCAAATTTATTGAAATAAATAACGTTAACTTTTATAGCATGTATTCCAACAATATTAGGAAGGTAAAATGTATTCATTTCATTTTTCTATTAAGGCACCACTAGAATTTTATATTCCTCAAAACCCTATGAGAAATATAGAAATCATTTGATTTTTAACTGAATATTAGGACTCATTTGCCTTGAGATTCAACATCGAGTTTGCTCAACAAATCGTAGGCCTTCAAGCTATCGATTGTATCATATACAACTTCTAACCATTATCTTTTCCCTAAGCTTGACTTTAAACTTGCATTTGCTCGACAAGAGAGTATAGTTATCATTTCTCAATGGCTTAAGGTGTAATGTACATACCTTGACTTTACTCTACAAATACATGCATGTATCTTACCTCGCCTTGGTAGTTTATTAATTGTACTCCTGATAACAACTCTTGTTTGAGTTTGCTTAACAAAAGTGCATATGCAAGTAATATATCAATATATAAATGATATAGGATAACTATATTAAATTTTCAAAATATTTAATATACTTTGAGTGATAATGGTTCAAAGAATAATGTATTTTTTTATAAAATACCCTCGTGATTGTAGATTCAAATACATCTGAAATCATGGTATACGTACCATATGTATGTATTTATTCCAAAAATATATTTGGATTTATTTTTATGTCTCTCAAATTTAATTTATACATATAATTATATAAGTTCAGTTTATTTACAACTATTATAATTTAGTTAACTTATAATATCTATATGCATCTTAGTAATTCCTTTTAATTAATTTTAACTCTATATTTAATCAACTAATTTAACTGAACTTTATTTTAAAGATCAAATTTTTTTCTTTATTCATCTTAAACTATTTATAAAGAATATTTAATTGTAACCTTTTATATGTGACGCCTTAGTCCCAATGACCAAATTACCATAGGGAGCTAATCGCCCGATAGACCGAATCAAAAGGGCTCATAAAGAGCGATCTCTCAAACACATTACTTTGGATCAACACGGATACATTATAATACCTGAATATATCTGAAATATTATGTATCTTGTCTCAACACAAAGCAACATATACAGGCTGCTAGGATTGAAGAATATAGTATTAGAGATACATAGGGAAGCGATCTAAATATTAACTGAATTCAAAGCGAATAAAAGATAACAGTTATATGTATGCATGTGTGTGTGTCTCATAACTGATATTTGATACAGTATCTTATACATACATTTCACACAAATTCATGGCTAAACAATATAATACATCACGTAATCATATACAACTAAGTCTCAATACATGAGCTATCATCACATCGAGAGAGATAGGAAATACCAGCAAAATAAATATCTACCATCATCATTGGCTCCATTTGCATATCATAGCCCATAAAGCACATATAACCATAATAATATCAAACATCTAAACAACCTCAATCTGACTCAAGGTTGCTAAATACATAAAAAAACCCATTATCAGGTAAGAAACCAACCGTGACTGTAATTGTGCTCAATACATAACATAATGAGTGTATCAAGTATAAATATGATAAGCCTTTACTCATAAAGATGTCACATGCTCGTTAAACTAATACCCAACCCATATCTAAGTTTTAACACACGTGTCGCAGCTCAATATCATGTGATTCACAAATACAAATCTAATCAATTGCGATATAGCATCATATTCACACATATGAGTTAAAATTGTTACATTTATTAATCACATCATACCATAAGTATATAAGTGTAAACGGGTGTACATTTCTAAGTATCTCTTACTCATTTTAATAATACCGATTTGACCCTAAGGCTTGCAGGTTATTTCATTTGCATTCCCCTCAACTAGTTTCTACAAGACTCGGTCTCGACTCAAAGATATCATGTAACAACCCTGTTATTAATTACCTATTAATTAAGATAAAATATGGATAATTAATTCTAATTTATGGTTTTTGAAATTTAATTATGAAATTAAATCCGATTTTTAAGAATAATTGATTTGATTTATTTTAGAAATGAGTTTCATTTCTTAAAGTGGATTTCAATTTATATTTGAAATATTATTAAATCAATTATTAATTTGGTATTTATGATAAAATGTTAATATTGAGATTTGTTTTTTAAATTGAGAAATTATAATTAATAATTTATTTTATTAAAAATAATGAGAAATTTAATTCTTTGCATTGGTTTTGGGAAATTTGAGAACAAACTAAGTATAATAAATAAAACAAAGTAAAAATTAGCAACACGATTTCTTATTATGTTTGATTTCGTACCCAAACTCATTCTAATTACAAGTTAGGAGAAAATCCTCCTCTCTGGTATTCTTTACATTCATTTATATAAAACTCTGAAAATAGAAAAACAAGGAAATCAAAATTCTCTTCAACCCTAGGAGCAAATTCATTAATTTAAAATGGAAATAAATTGCTAGAAAATCCGAGAAAATCAAAGTAAGTCTTTCTAGCCATAATTCACCCCTTAGTCAATTGATTTCAGTTATTAATGTGTTCTGATCTTTGTTTGTTCTTCTTTTGGCTAAGGTAAATTTTGGGTTTGATGTAAAACCAAAAGCAATGAATAAATTGGGCTTTAGCAAGTCATTGCAAAAGGGAAAAATAAGGTTAGTTATTATAACTCATAAAATCTATCTCTAGCTTAATTGCATGCTAATTTGAAATCAGTTCTTGGATGGTAATTGATTGTGAAGCCAGTAAATTATTATATGTTGTTTGAGTTGCTATGAATTATTGTTTATAGTAAATTGAAATGCTTATTGTTCTTGGATAAATTCATCTCTAGTCGTAATGAGTTGCTAAAATATTGTAGTGTATGCACGTATTCTGTTGTTTGCAATCATCTAGTGTTGCCGGAAAGCGAAGAAGTCGTGTCGGAGTTAGTGAATGTTGTCGGAGGAGGAAAATGGTACTAGGAACTCACGTTCCAGGTCCGTAACCGGTGGACCGGTCATTGCCTGGAACTGGAGTTCCAGGTGACCGTAAGCCCCTCTTCGAACCATCGCTTGAACCCGAGTTTTGCTATGCTTTGTTTGTGGATTTTTGAGTATTTTATTGGCTGATTTTTGGAAGTTTGAGTTAGTGTTTTGGTAATTCAAATTGGATTCAAAGTTTTGAAGTTTATTTACTTATTATATATAGATTTTTAAACAAATAATTTTATAAAAGAAAGTGATCTTATTCTCTTTAATAAATGATTTTAAATAAGTAAATATGTTTATTAAGTATTGTCAATAGAAATGATTATGGATTTGGAATATGGATTCTAGAATATGGGTTTTGGAAATATAAAACCTAAGTTTGTTTTAAATAAATATTTGATTGCAAAGATGGGTTTGGAATATGGGACATTCTGGATTTTAAATAAATGGTTACTGAAATATATAGTCTTTGGGAAAATTATTTATGACCTATGGATTTCCTTTTAAATAGGAATTTGGAATAACTATATACATATATATAAGCATCTGATACTAAAACCGGACTATGGTTTATTCTAAGGACATTATGTATATGTATATACTTGAAAAATAAATGAGTTTATGGATTTTATATAGGAAGTTAAAAGTATGTATGTATATAAAGTCTTTTAGAACCTATTTTTTATACGGTAAAATGATGT
This sequence comes from Allium fistulosum, assembly GCA_030737815.1. Taxonomy (NCBI): domain Eukaryota; kingdom Viridiplantae; phylum Streptophyta; class Magnoliopsida; order Asparagales; family Amaryllidaceae; genus Allium; species Allium fistulosum. The sequence goes on along the minus strand of CM060903.1, from coordinate 489,158,944 downwards.
TATTTGTTTTCAAACTATAAATTCATATTGGATTTTATCAAACTTAACCTTTGGTTATTTAAATACCATGTTGGCATTTTATGTGACTTTTGGATTTAGAGAAATTATGAAATAAAATATTTTGAGAACCTTAATTATATAAAATGGGGAATACTAATAATCGACTTAGTTTTATTGATTGGTTTAAATGCTCTCAAGTAATGCTTCATTGAATATTGTACAACTCGTTGAATAGAATGTTTGAGTGGTACTTACTAGCCCATTAGCGAATACTTGAATTTCATTGGGTAGTACGGGATGCCTTGGTTAATTTGTGTGAATGCTTTAAGGAAGTATTTAACACTTTAGGTTTGTAGTCTCTTTTGGTGTTCGGTGGGATCGATAGATCCTTAAAAGAATATAGTTCAGGTTTTCCAGTGGTAGCCGTAACGAGTGAGATTTACCAGCTTCTAGTGAATACTTGAATTTTACTAGGCGGTGTGGGACATTTTGGTTAAGCTCTTGTGATTACAAAAGGTGATATTATTTGACACTTTAGAGTATATTATCTTCTGGTGTTCGGTGGAACTGATAGATCCTTAATAGTTATACTAATGAATTTCTTTACAATCATTTATATATAATAACATTGACTAATTTGAAGTTTTCTTGTCATGGTTGCCACGATCGCCTTGATCGGTCGAGATTTGGTTTTCCCTGATCCTTGTGATCATGTCGAGATTCTATGTTCCTCGATCCCTGTAATCGTATCGAGATTCTATGTTCCCCCCAATCCTTGTGATCGTGTCGAGATTCTGTGTTCTCGATCTTTGGTATCAGATCAGTACCAGTGATACCACTATTTGCTACGGTATGGAATTGGTTTCTTTGTGTTAGGAATATTGTGCTTTATTTTGTAATTCTATGTTTAGTGACTAATCTATGTTTGTGACTTAAATATATAACCCTGCGCCTTGAGATGAATTCTGAGTAAATTAAATCCATGGCTTATTATACTTTGGACTTGTTATACTTTTGACATCAAGATTTACTTATATGTAATATATTATTGTGTTATATCTTGTTCTTACCCTTTTCGATATTTAGTAATAGTTTGACCTGGGTGTTATTTTAATGCTCGGGTTAGGCCGATACTTTTCCGGTTACAGGACAGGCTGACCTTTGGATGGTTGTGCTATCATGGACATAAACATTTTGACTTTTAGTTTATCCCATTTAGGAATTTGTGTTTTGTTATGAGATGTATATTTGAGTTTAGAGATTTGTACCAGATCTATATTATGTGAGTCTAGTTTCATATTTTGTAGACTCTTAGCTTTTATGTTTCTGATGTTTATTATTCCGTTGTGATTTATGACTATTGTTTATATGATATACTATTCTAATTCTGAGAAACTATTGTGATTATTACTTTGGAATAAGACTGTACGCATCAAATTTTATTCCAAAGATTAAGAAAATCCATAAGCATGACATGTCAGTGTTAGTTTAAAGATATATTCATAGTCGGTCGCCCTTAACAAGTTGTATTCTCTGAATTATCAGATAACATTATTTATAATGTTCTTTAATAATATGGGCATAACTATGGGGTCATTACATATCGTGACTTGTTTCATCCATATATCCCTTGATCAAACATTGGGGGTGTATAACGACCCGTAAATTTTAACTATTTTAATAACGTAATTAACTGGATTTTTGCTTGAAATTAAATAATAAAATTTTGAAGTGAAAATTCGATATTTGGAATACGTCTATATAAACATAGCAAATGGTAATTTTTCATCAGAGAATATGGAAGTTTATTTTGTTGTGTAATTTTTTTAAAAATTTAAATCAGTTAATACTTGATGATAATAAAATATTTTTCAAACCTAAATATTTTTATATAATAAAAATGTTTATCATCTTCTGAGTGAGACGTCATATTTCGTTTCGCCAAATTTGGACTACTATTGCTCCATTTATCTTATTTTCGGCTTTTTAGCAGCATTTTAGGCACCAAATATCGACTTTTGATAGGATAGTCGTATCATTGATATCTGTGTACCATTATGTTCGTCTTGTCGTGCTGATCTCAGCGGTATATTCATTTTTATATTTCGGGGTCCGGTACACGGCGAAACCCACGAAACGGTCAACCGTATCGGTACCCGTTTGAGCCTTTTGGTATTTAGGTGACCTTTCATTTATATACTGTGAAAACCAACAGCCATTAGCAATTATTACTTTCTGAAATCCAACGTATATGGTTTTGATATTCTCACTATATTCAATTATGCCGGTTCATTTCATTTTGGTTCATCCATTCTTTCGTATTCTTCTTTTGACTAGAAATATATAACATAGCCTATGTATTTCCTTCTTCTTGCTGTCGTTCCTTTTTCTCTCCCATTTCTTTTCTTTCAGTCTGTTCGAGAAAGAAAAAAATCAAAAAGAAGCATATATTTTCGTTCGTGTATATATATATATATATATATATGGGTTGGAGATCACCTGCTCGTTTCCTTCTTCCCCACCATTCCATCTCCTTCTCGAAGTAGCTCACAACGGCCACGCATAGCCCACTTCCCCCATCTCCACACCTTAACCCGCCACTCGCCCATGCATATAGCTCGGCCTCACTGCCTTGCCGACCGCGCTCCACCCTCAAACTCCCCCCTCTCCATCATTAACAACCGCAAGCACAACTCCACCTCCCTCCGGCAGCCACACGACTGCCGAATGCCATCCAGCCGCCTTTCACTTCCCCTCCGCGCCACCTGGTTCCTCCCCTCTTCTCACCACTGACATCATGAAACCAAGCACCACCTGGCTCAGTCGTTCGCCCTGCCATGCCGACAACCCGACCCCACCATTTTCCATCACCTAAACCTACCACAGTCGCCCGCCACACAATCGACCAAACCCAGCCCGAAGCCATCCCCTCCTCCTCCTGCCGCAATCCACTGACTGTGCTCCAGCCCTTCTCTTCTACTTGTATATATATAGTTATATTATATCCTATAGCATGCTCGTTTGCTGCTCTTTGAAGCTTGCAGGTATATGTTTGCATACATATATTACTTATATATATATTATAACTTACACTTGATATTTAAAAATAGTTGATTATATATATATATTTCACATATAAAAGTCTGCACATATATATGTTTACATATCAACTCTGTATATATATTGTTTACATATTCAAGTCTGCATGTATATATTGTTAATGTATATAGTGTATATAGTCTACATATGTTTTGAGCAGCTGTCTTCTACTTTGTTTTATATAAATGTTGTTTAAGGAGAATGTTTAAAATGTGTTTATAGTATTATATAATATGATCTATGGTATATAATATAATGTGTTAGTATTTTTTTATTTATGTTTTGAGAAAAAAAATTTATATATGTAATATGTCTGTTGCAAGCATTTTAAAAGTGTGTGTGTATATATATATATGTATATATATATATAGTTGTTACAAGGTATATGTTATGTTAGTATATATATGATCTGTATATATATGTTTATACAAGAAATACAATCTGGGTAATTTTATACAAATTTATATAAAAGCCGGTTGTTCATATATGAGTTTACATAAATTATAAATGATTTATTTCGGTTTCCTGAAGAGTCGGTATTCCAGTTTTGAAGTACAAATTTTAAGTTTAAATAATATATATATATATGTTGGTAGGTGTATTTAGATTTAAAGTGAATATATATATATATATATTTAAATAAAAATAAAATATAATTGGATTCCACTTTTAAAGTATATATATAGGTATTGAGTTTTAAATATAATATATCTTCGATTTTTAAATATATGTGTTTAAAATTTATGATTTTGAAATATATATCTTATTTTATATTTGTCTTAAATTTTAATATTGAATTTTATAAAATAATAATAAGAATATAATATCTATTTTCCGTTTGTATCAAGCTGATTTGATCTATTCTCATCGATTCCTATTTATCAGCTTCGTCCGTCAAATCCGGGTTCAACTACTTCGCTTTGACATTTATTGTTTGGATTGGTCGATTTTCGAATTCAGGATTTATTCCGTGTGCTTGTCCTGTTTCTCTAGCCTCGAAAGGTGAGCAATCACTCACGATTAACATTCATATAGTTAGTAAATTTGATTTCACTTGAAACGACAATTGAAATATGTTGTTAAATTTGAATTGTTAGTTATTAAATTTTTAAATATGATATGCCATTATCTGCAATTGTTCACCTGTGATATATGATACAATATCCTGTTGTATATTTTATTTGTTACTTATGATATATGCATGTTGTTGATATGTTATATTTTTATCATAATTGTTCTCACTCTGCAAGTTCCTTGTTAAGTAGAATTCCTTATGGGTTGAAATGATACATACCTGAACGATCTTGTAGAATAAGGGAAAATCGTTATGGGTTGAAATGATAAACCCAAGCGATTTTCATTGATTTTGAATTTTTGGGATTGTGGGTTGAAATGATATATAACCGTAAATAATTAAATTGTGGTTTGAAATGATAAATATCTGTATCACTTGACCATAAGATAGAAAATTATATACGGACACTGTTGGTCTATATTTTGAAAATGATTTCCAAAGTTTTGAAAGGAAATATACGGTTTTAATAAATACTGATTTTTAAAATATAATATATACAAATGTTATTTTTATATATGTCTAAATTTTAGATTTTTAAAATTTTTTTGGAAATTTTAAATTTATAAGCTAGTTTTGAAGGTATAATTTTTAAGATTTTACTTATAAATTTACTATTTTAAAAAAATATAGATTTAATATAAAATAAATTAATAATAAGATTCAATTGAATAAAATTTAATTTAGTTAGTATATATTATGGTTAGGTATTTATTTAAATTTATATTAATATTTTAAAAATAAATTTTTATAACTTTAATAACAAAGGTTGGGAAGATAAATTAATGTTAACTTGGAATTTAAAATTTTGTTAATAATTGAATTTAAATAAGCATTAATTTAAACTTATTGAATTTGAGATTTTAAAGATATGATTTATAACTTGATTTTTGATTAAAGGTGATTAAAGGAATATTTTCAAATTTAAATAAATTGAAATGGGATATTTAGTTTTATTTAAATTTGTAAATTGAGATTTTATTTAAATGATTATTGGATTGATTATGTGAATATTTCAAAACTAAATAATAATAAAGTTGAATTTCAAGTGTAAATGAAATGTATCAATTTGAGTTATTGTAAATGTTTGAATATTTAAACTTTGAAATCTATTGAAATTGAAATGATTTAATTTGCAGTTCAAACCTATATTTGAAATCTATATAAATTAAAATGGTTTATTGAGAGGTGAATTGAATTGAAATTGATGAACTGGGATTGAATTAAATTGAATTTTTGGAATTTGAGTGATTTGAATCAATTTGTGAAATTGGAGGAAACTATTTTTATTATATAAAGCATTATTAATATATATATATATATATAATTTATAACTATTTTAACATATATATATATTATTTTCAACATCTAAACTGTTTAGGTGGAAACTGTTATGATTAGGGAAGTGTTATGATTTCAAAGTGCTATGATTTCAAAGTGTTATGGTTTCAAAAGTGTTATGATTTCAAAGTATTATGATTTCGAAAGAGTTATAAAGTTGAAAGTGTTGCGATTCTGGAAAGGAGTATTATTTAAAGTGAATAATGATATCAAATTGATATGATTTTGAAATGAATATGATATTTTGATATGAAGTATGAACTATTTGGAATGAAATAACCACGGTGTGAAATAAGTGTTTGGTTGTTAAAGAGGCCGGGATCGGATATTGTCATACTCTCTGCCAATACCGAAAACCACTTTAACAACTGTGTACGTGGTGGAGATTCCAGAATGAAGTAGGATGGTTTGGTGACGATTCTATATGGTATTTACGTAGCCCTGACTTCCGTGAGTCAGCTTGATGTGGCTAAAACAGGAGCTACACCGGGCCAAGTGAGGTCATTCCTCTGATCGGGCACACTTCTTCGAACCATTCTATTACTTTGTGATTTGATTGGGTGCACCTTTGATTTGGGAGTGTGTCTCGAGGTGGGCGGTTGTAGTTGCTATGCGTTACCACCAGTCCGGATATGCAAATGGTATATCTACCCAGGCATTGCCACGCGTGCCTTGTCATATGCCCTAGCGCGCCTTCTACGAGTTTGTCTTGTACCATACCTATGGAGTGCCCTCTGATAGCCCTTCAGTTTACGGGGGGAGTTACGGTACTGTATAGACTATGGGAATATATAAAATGTGTTAAGGGGGATATGGGTAGCGCCTTAACGCTATTTTAATAGTTTACTTTACTATAGACATAGTATAATAGCGTATATTACTACATAGTAGATAGTTCCACGGATCTTTAGAGGATGGTAATCCCAAACAACCTTTAAGTTACTGGTATTTCAGTTGACATTTCACTTGAGTTAAATTTACTATATAAGAATGTTAATCCTGACTCGAGTGTTTCGTGTTTTGCTCTATGCTCGGATCAGACTAAGTGTCACAGCATTTGAGACTCACCTTTGGAGATTGGAGCTTTTTTGAAGATCTATCTATCCAGCTTTCAGTTATTCAGTTTACTCCAGTTATTTTCTATTTAGACTCGTCAGTTGCTTATGGATTAGAGATTCAATTGTATTTGAGATTCTGTTGTATTTTGTTTCAAACTCTGATGTTTATATAGTAGCTTCTTGAACTGCTATTTATCTATTCCGCTGCTTATTGTTGTATTATTTTGTATCTGTGTTTCTGTGATTGATTTATTTACTGTATATGCCGAGTTTTGCCAAATATAAATTAACAAATATGATATTTTGAGCAATTCAAGTCTGACATGCGCGGATGCAAATGGTACGAAATACCAGGTCGTTACAGTGATATCAGAGCTCTGGTTTAGGCAAAACTTAGCATATGGAGTAAAATTAACTATAGAATCACCTTCGTTCGAGCTTAAATTTCTTCCTCTTTGACTCGGTTTCCTTTGAATTTTTTGAACTTTCCCCCTTTGTTCTGAAATCCACTCTGGTCTTTTCCTGTTCGTGTTCTTCTTGATTCTGGAGCATCCCATAGCTCCACCTCGGATCTCTATAATGAATTTGGGAACATCTTGCCACCTCAACGGGCAATTTCATCCTGGTGTGTGATTCATTCCATCGACAGTCCCGCCAATCTTATTTTGATTTAAAAAGGGGTAAAGCTCCTTCACAGCAAGCGTCGACTAACCGGAGATTTCTTAGTCCTCGGTTTTGATGCGGTTATCTCTTGTAATGCCCGAATCGTTTCTCTAGTAGACGGCTGGATAAATTCTCTCGTGATCGAATGATAATTGCCTCAGAACTATGCAGGCAGTTCTATCTATTCGTTTGATTCTCTGCCTAGTAACCTTGAGTCCACTCTGATAATCAGAGATTACCCTGATGTTTTGGTGAAGTCATTTTCTCCTCCTCTTATGCGGGAAATTGAATTCCGCATCGATCTTGCTCCTGAAATCTCGGTTGACCCGGTCAAGGTCGCCGCGATTAATGATAGTCTATCCTTCCTTACTCTTTTGTAATTTAATTATTTATTCCCCTTCGAGTCTATTTCCTTAGTTAGAACTCTCTTTGATTAGGGTCTCTCTAATTGTGAATCTCCATCCTTGTTCTATGATCAATTCTTGAACCATCGTGTGAGGAAGTGTATTTGTAATTAATACAAAAATGTTTTATATTGTGTTGTTTGAGTTGTTAAGTTTAATTTGGGGTTCTGATCGATTTGTCTGGCCAACGCTGTCGATAGGAATTCGAAAACACTTGAACAGAACAAACTAACACAATATTGTTTTCAAAATTTGTAAATGAAATAATCTTGTATGCTTCTATTTTATATATAAGTGTAATATTATGAATTGGATAGTTAAATGATTGGTTGTTAGAAATGATAATACTAGGTTATCATTTATTGTTTTGTCAACATTTCCAAATCATTAACTATTGTTCTATGAAATTTTGTAAAATGGTTTATAAATCTGGTTTGCAAATAAAATAAATTTAAATTAAGGATTTGAGAATTAAATTTCCGTTACATTCCAAAATTTGGTTTTTAAAATCTTGAAAAGTATTATTATTTGAATGTATTTTCGAATAGAAATTGTTTTCAAAGAACTTTAAAGGAAGTAAGTCAGTACTCTCCTCTTTTGTCACTGGAAAATAATTTCAGTGATGACTGCAGCATCATCGACATTCATTTTCAAGTTTCGAAGTGGAAAGGCCACTCAGTAACTTTTCTACACTTTTGTTTTGGGAAATGGATTTGATTTGAATTTCTTGAATATGATTTGATTCAAAAAAATATAAATATGGTGGGAAGTGAAACCAGAAATTTAATTCTTAAATTCTGTGTTAAGTTAGGGTTTTTCAATTATTGAAATGAATCAAAAATTTTGAAATATTTGAAACGTTTAAATTGGAATTTAAAACACCTTGAAACAGTTGAACTAGGATAAAATTTATTTGTATAATAATCAATTGCGTTTTAATTTATATAACTTACCTAAAATATTCAAAAGGTTAAAATGTTAGGGTGAATATTAAATTTAAGGTTATACAAGAGAAAACTTAAAGTAATAAATTGTTCAAACTAAAATCTTGCTTAATTAAAGAGTTGTAAATTAGAGGTAAATTTGTATAGTGTTCAATTATATTCAAAGACATTAATAAAATTTACCTGTAAGGATTTGAATGTAATTGAATAATATACAATATGATATAAGTAATAATATGTCCAAAATTGTGTTTTGTTAAGGGAATTTATAGATAATAAATTGAATAATAATCTGAATAATAAAAAGAGAATTAATTTGTTGAATAAAATATGGTTATAATAAATGTTTATACACTTAATATATGTTGCAAAATATGTTAGGTGAAATAAATTAAATAAATAAAAGAGAAATGATATTTAAGTAAATAAATATAAACTTAAGAATAATTGAAATTGAATGTTGAGATGGAATTAACTATAGCTGATCAAATAGATTTAATAAATGAGTTAAAGAAAACAAATTTTGGTGTGAAAATTTTGTGATAAATGATTAATAAATTTAAAACAAATCAATTGAAGGAAAATACATTGAATTTAAAATCAACCAAGTGTGAACACAATGAATATTTATTGATTGAATAAATGGATATAAAAATCAAATAAACTTTGTTTTGAAAGAAATTTTTGTAACAAATATTAATAAGTTGAAACAGATCAAACTGAATGAAAATAGCTTGAATTTAAAACCAACAAAATATGAATATAAATGAATATTTTTGATTAAATAAAATGGATTGAAACCAAATTATTTGAATAGAAATCAATTTAAAAACTAATGAAATTTATATGGTTTTGAATTTACTATGTATCTGATAATATGTATTTCAAATCTATCTTTTCTTTCTGGTTGTTTCTAATCTCCTGTCTCGTTCTTTTTTTAGGACGAAAAGTTTTGAGTGGGGGAGAGTGTAACGACCCGAAAATTTTAACTATTTTAATAACGAAATTAACTGGATTTTTGCTTGAAAATTAAATAATAAAATTTTGAAATGAAAATTCGATATTTGGAGTATGTCTATATAAACATAACAAATGGTAAATTTTCATCAGAGAATATGGAAGTTTATTTTGTTATGTAATTTTATTTAAAATTTAAATCAGTTAATACTTGATGATAATAAAATATTTTTCAAACCTGAATATTTTTATATAATAAAAAAGTTTATCATCTTCTTAGTGAGACGTCGTATTTCGTTTCGCCAAATTTGGATTGTTATTGCTCCGTTTATCTTATTTTTGACGTTTTAGCAGCATTTTCAGAACCGAATATCGACTTTTGATAGGATGGTCGTATCATTGATATTTGTGTACCGTTCTGTTCGTCTTGTCGTGTTGATCTCTACGGTATATTCATTTCTGTATTTCGTGGTCCGGTACGCGGCGAAACCCGCGAAATGGTCAGTGTAACGACCCGTATTTTTCGAAAAGAAGAAAATTCAAAATTTTGGAATTTAATATGGTAAGAAATTGAAACTTTATGATTTTAAATAAAATTTACTTTGAATTATAACATCTGATTTTGATTTAATAAAGTGACATATTTTATGTGATTTCAAACGTATGGTTTAATAAAAGTTTAATTGGATAGATTTAATATTGTGTAAAGCATGAAATAAATTTATGATTAACTGGAATTGGGTTTTAATTGTAAATTAACTTCTAATCTATTTGTAAACAATAAATGTATAATTATGCATTCAAACTTATTTAAATTTTAGTCTTGGTTTTGCTCATCTTACATATCAACCTATTGAAATTAATTCATTAATAAAATTTAGTATAATTGGATTTTACATAAAAGGAAGAAATATAAATATTAATTTAATAACACTTAATTAGTTAAACGATTCAGAATTGAGAGAATCGAGAATTTAATACTGCATTAGTTAATATTAGCATTTTAATTAAGGAACTAGAAATTATAAACCAATGAATATTCAATTATATCAATTTGAAATATAGTTTATTTTGAAATAAATAAAGGTGAATTTTATTGAATATAACAAACTGAAATCTACCATGTAAAAAAAACAATAGAATTTTATGACGGAAATTTGATATTTGCTATGCGTCCATCTAGACATAGCAAATGGCAAATTTTCGTCGAATAATATAGATGTTCTATTAGTCGCTAGAAATTCAGTTTAAATCAGTTAATAACAGTTGAATTCAAAAATGTTCTGAAATCTAAATATGTCAACATGAGAAAATTTATTTAGAACACTCTGAATAAGACTGCGTAATCTGTTTTGCGAAATTCGGACGTTTCTAGCTCCGTTTGGATTTTTCCGTACGGGATAGCAACGTACATCAATATCAGTGTAACAACCCGGAAATTTTAATAGTTCTATACCGTAATTAAATGAAAATTTGATATTTGGAATACGTCTATTTTAATATAACAAATGGTAAATTTTCATCAGAAAATATGCAAGTAAATTTTATTATGTAATTCTATTTCAATTCAATCAGTTAAAAATTGATGGTAACAAAATATTTTCCAAACCTGAATACTTTTACATAGAAAATTTGTAAATCATCTTCTGAGTGAGACGTCATATTTCGTTTTTCCAAATTTGGACTGTTATTGCTCCGTCCACCTTATTTTCGACAAATTAGCAGCATTTCCGGTACCGATTGTCGACTTTTGATCGGATGATCGTACCACCGATATCAATATACCGTTTTGATAGTCTCGTCGTGTTTATCTCTGCGGTATATTCAATTTTGTATTTTGAGGACCGGTACGCAACAAAAACAATAAACTGTTCGTTGTAACGGTACCATAAACCGTGACTTTACTACTTCCTTTGGTTTCAAAATTTGAAACGTGCTATCCAATCAAAGCCATTAATTGCTTTAAATTCTCAGCTAAATCAGTAGGTGACCGTTGCTACTAAAATTGCTACTTTTCTAATATATATTCATTCCTACATTTACTGTCCTTTAATTTATTTTCGGTTCTGTTGACTTCAAGAAACGTATCATATTCAATACAAAGTTATATATATATTTCCTTACATGTAGCTTTTCTTTGCTTTGGGAAATTTATTTACGTATGCAATCTGCTTCGAGAAATCTACTCCTCTCCTCCGCCGCCATACTTTCTTCTCCTCCGGCCTATCCCCACTATCGTAACTACCCACGCCATCCACCTATCGTCCAACGTGCCACATCATCGCCACCCTCTGTGCCCACTTCCACCACCATACGCCTAGCCTCCCTCTCCTCCGCAGATCCACCCAGGTTCGGCCACCCCTCTTTTCCCCTGACTTGCCGACCTTGCTCGCCGAACTCCACATCGGCCAAACTCCAACCCAGCCTCGCCCTTCCCGACCTTCAGCCTTCCTCCATTCCAAAGCTCGCGGCAGCATCTCTGTTGAATTTGTAGGTGAGCATATATCTATTAATATATATATTAGTCTAAATAGAACATATACGTGGTGTTTTCAACTTCCACTGATAAGTTTGTATATATAACTTTATATATTATATAGGCATATGCTTTCCTGGCCTGAGATATTTTTTTTTTTTTCTTCTCTCTTTTTATATTGTGTATAAGTTATAGGTTAGTTATATATGTTAGAGTATAAGATTTTATATATATTAGTCTGTTCTATATGTAAAGTGTTTACATTTTTTTTGTATAAGGTAATGTCTGTAAAATACATATGTTAATATATGTTATAATATATATATACGAGTAGATTGGCACGTGCGATGCACGTGCGTAGGAAGAACAGGTATTAGGAAACAACGGTTGTAGGGTTATGTTGAATTTTATAAAATGATTTTGATGTGTACGTAATGTTGCATTTTTTTGGACATTGTCTAATTCAAAATGCATCCACGTCTGGTAGACGTGCGTATGGAACTTTCGTATCAAACATGGATATATGCTGTAAATTTGACAGACCGTAAGCAACCAAAAAGAAAAGTAATGAACCTATGGAATTATGGATTATTCTAGCTTGTTCATGCATACTGTAGACAACAACATTGATTTGTAATAGAAATAGAATATTTTCTTCAGTAGAGATAATAGTTAAGCTAAAGCAGATAAGGTAGCATTTAAATTCAAAAGTGAAGAGATTTTTTATGTTAAGTAAAACTGAATCGTAGTAATATAGTTGGAATTTTTTTTCTTACATATATACAGAAAGTTAACCTAGTGTTGTAATTTGTAGAAGCTGTACTGGAATATATAACCAGAAAATAGTAAAGTGGAGAAAATGATTCTAATTGAAATTAGTACTCATATGTGGTCATATTAAAAGTCCATTTAAAAAGAGTAATTCAACATTTGTGAAAAGCATATGTGTGTACATGGGGAACAAATTAATGCGTATGAGATTGTTAAAAAACATCGTTTGTAAGATTTTTGGATCTCACAACATGACTTTAAAGTACATGTTGTATGTTTTTACGTATATAAATTGATAAATCAACTGTTTGTCCAAACACGAATGAAACTAAATTATTTTAGGAAGTAATAAAATAGAGTAAAGAAATTAATCAACTATTATATCTAGTTGCATGCATCAATCTATACTTCTAATTGTATGTTGTTATATATTTTAGCAAGTAAATAGTAATATGTATAATTAAAAATATATACAATACTGAATAATTAAATTTTATATCACAGAAACAATGTTGGATTAATTAGTGACAAATTAGTTTACATTTGCCACTTTATACACTTAAGTTTGTATTGCTAGCCTATGTGTCGCTAATTGCAATCAACCATCATTAACCCTTCGTATGATTGCCGACGGAAGACAACTATCCTTTCTTTATTGAGCCTTGGAGCATGGAATTCTTTGTTTTCCTTCCTGAGGTTATTTGCTTGATGACGTTAACGGCATCCGAGTTTTCTATGACTGCACATGATCATCTTAAAGCCTTGCTTTCCTGAAGCCATTTATTTATTGCAACCCTATTGCTTTTTCTGATTCCTAGAGCTGAAATCTAAGTTAGTATCTGCATCCATAGCAGCGAAAGTAGCTGAAGCTTCGACTGTAGCTGCTGACTTCCAATAGCATGAATCATGTTGTTGCTACCAGGGTTGAACCTTTCAGGTTTGACTTCTCCACAATCTGGCTGCTACTCTGATTATTATTACTTGCCATGTCTTGTATCTGATGCATGAGTAGAGTTCTAGATTTGATTTCCTTACTGAAGTACTTGCATATGCAGCTGAACGACATATGCATGAAAGTTCTCTATGCATAATCGCTACTATTTCCAATCTGTTCCTTCATCACTCCCTCTTCTCTGGCCTAACTATTGCTACCTTGGCTTGATTTTGTTAGATACTGGCGACAGTTGCTGGTAGGATTGGCGATAGTTGATGTCGATTGATGATGCATTAACTCACTCTTGCCGAGTTGCTATTGCTACAAACATTGAATTGCGACCTAAAACTCTCGTCTCCAATGTTGCACTTCAAGTGATTTTATATTGAAACAACCAATAAAGTTAATAATGTTAGAAGAGGGAAATATGTTTGAAATGCAGCTGAATTATTAAAAATGAAAAATTGATTGGTGAAATCCATTTAAGCTATTTAAGGCTTGTACATTCATTTCTAATAATTTTACACTTATTATTCCGATGGCCATGTGATAGTGTAATGGAATTAAAAAAAATAGAAGAGTATATGAAGAAAAAGTGATAATAATGGTTACCCGACATAATGTATATATGTTACTGAGAGGTAATATGTGTAGTGTTAATTTGTCTCTAAACTACTCCATCCTTTACAATAAGCTAAGCACACCATCAAATAACCAAATGCTTATCGACAAAGAAATTGGGTAAGAAACAGAACTGATAAAATATGGATTTAGGTTTTATGAGTTTGTTGCATTTAGCTTGAAGCAAAAGCATTGGGTTTAGAATTATCGAAAGCTTCTATTCATGAATGGAGATAATGCAAAATTATTCTTATTTTTCTCCTCCCAAGAGCGTTATATAGTCTAAGTAAATGTTAATTATTTCTCCATCCTACTGATCAATGTTCATTTGAGTTGATACAAATTTAAATAAGTCATCTTTTATTCTTTCTGTATTGCAGATTAAATAAGAAAGCTTAGTCTATCAAATGTTACAGCTAAAGTCGCTTTAGTTGCCAGCAAAGAGCGTATATTCAAAGAAACATATACTTTTACATAGTATGAATAGTCTTTTGAAAGCATGAGAAAAAGAATTGGCAAAATGATTTACAATACAATCTTACTTGCATGAATTTACAAAAAATAGTAGTAGCCTTGGACCAAACTAAAAAAATAATATAAAACATACCATAAAAAATAAGCTACTTATCATAAAAATTAGACAAAATGATTTTTTAATACAATCTTACTTGTTAAAAAAAACCAGAGAGACAAATTTAACCTGATTTTTTAACTTAGGAAACATATTGAAATTAATTTATCAAATGGTTTATTTAAGCAACTGAAACATGTTTGGAAATAAAGGTACCTAATCGATATATGTTTCAAATTACATCCATCAACACATATGCAAGTATTCATCATCATCATTATTGCTTGGTTCACAATTAAATGCAATTATTTTAAATTTCCAATGTAAAACTTTCATGAAGTGAATGCCACATCAGTTGTACTACGTAATCTTCATGATATCTCTTAATTACCTCAGCAGCATAAAAAAATCATTTAAGCAATGTAATATATAAACAATTAATTTAGTAGCATGATACATTGATGTTCTATAATCTAAGGTCGAATGATCAATTATTAGTTTGATTTCTACTGTGTTTGCTCTAAAAATTGGGTACATAACTAAAAATTTAAATTAACTATCATTTATTTGTTTGTTTGTTTTTTACAAATGGTAGTACCTATTTAACATCCAACGCCAAGATTCATCATGCCTAACCCCACACAATATGACCTGTTCTTTTCGCCATCTGACTAGAAGTGCATATGCTTCATTTTCTTGTTCATTGACTACAGAAAGCTACTTAATTTGTAAATTCCAAAAATATGATTAGAAGTGACAAACTGGAGGAATTTAGTTATTTTAGTTTTGTAGAAGAGTTCTTTAAATAGGCAATTCGATAGTATATAAAGAGGAAAAAAGTAATCTAGAGAAGTTATCGTTTGAATTGTAGAAAAATTTTCACAGCCACGGGTTCTTTATTATAGTGTCTTTATGCATATCTCTGGAGTTAAAAATAAACCTTTATGCACATCTATAAAGTAAAAAATACAAACTAAATGCAATAATTAATAAGAATATGAGTAAATTTTGCATGTTAACTTCAAGTTCAAGAAAACTAAATTTATAAACAATAATAAATTACTATATTTTCACATGCTTACAACTATTAATATATACATAAGGTAAGTACCCAAAAAATATAGATGGCGTGGATGTTAAAGTTCCTAGTGGGATGTTATACATATTGAAGCAAGTTGGTAGATCAAAACAAAAACAATAATTTGCATATTGCTGTTAAAGGATCAAACAATAAAATATGTATAGTTGTTTCATGACAATACAATTCACAATCTCAGAATATTTATTCCCTTTCTAATATTAAGCCTACCTTCCATTACATTATATTATAATTTAAGATTGAATTGTGGTAATTTTTGGCAAAGAATCAACCACATATTCCATAATAAAACAAATTTTAAGTTACCTAAAAGCTAGTTCAATAAACAAAAGCAATTTGAACAGTGTAGTATAAAGATGACAGACCTAAGTGTGATAGGGTTACTACATAGTTACTGTTAATTTGTGGGCTTAAATAACTCATAGCGCTCCATGGTAAGTTCACTTGATAGGCCAATTTAAATCAAAAATCATATTAAAGACAATAGTAATTATGGTAAAGAGTATAACCTCATTAATTTTTATGTCAAATTTGTGCAGTAAATCATAAGAATTGCTGTTTTCTTTATAAATCTTCCATCATCTTCTCTTTTGAATAAGCATTTATCTAGCTTCTATTCCTTTGCATGGTAAAAAGATTTTGATTTTTCCCTTTTGAAGACTTCTTGCTGGTGTCAGAATTGAGTAAGTGCTTCACACTATTGCATTCAAATTTCAAACCTAAAAATGCAACACATAATTCAATTAGAATTGTATTAAAAAGATCACAGAATTGACAAACATAATTAGAATAATTTATATACATATATGACTAATTTGATTTTATCACTAACCTAAGACATTGCTTAAATTGGATCACATTAATTTTATTCCACATATTGGACTAATTTTTTTGATCACTAATTTAAGACATTGCTTAAACTGTATCACATTAATTTTATTCCATGAAATCAAAATCTATCAATTTCATAGTTCATAGGATTGAAATGGATTAAATTAAAGGCAACAGTAACTATAGATCCAAATCATAGACAACAGTAACCATAGATCTAAAACAAAGGCAAATTTGAGGTAACTTGCAACTCCATCCAAATTTTAATTCAACTTATGGTTGCTACTATCCTAATAAATAGGTGGCTACCTTAACTGAAACCCGAAGGAGATTGCTGTTTTGCATCGATTGGATGACAAAGATCAAATGCCTATCCACCACTCCGTGGAACTGAGTTGAAGATGATGGGGAAGATTGCAATTGCCTATAACAGTGTCAACACCACATTGCTTTTCAGCCTGAAGTTGGAGGGGGATTCCACAGAAGGCATAATCAGGAATAAGACTATAGTATATAATCAAGTTCTGTAACAAATCTAAAAAACTAACAAAATCAGGGGAGCTCCATATAAGATATAAAAAATAAGCAGAAATGGCATAAAGGAGGTATTTTTACATATAACGGTGTCAATACCACAGTACTTTTCAGTATGAAATTGTAGAGGGCTTCCATAGAAGCCATAATCAGCGATAAGACAATAGTATATAGATGCCATTTGGAATACTGTAAAACAAGTAACAAATGAAGGTAAAAATTAGTTCCTATGGTAATCAAGTTCTGTAACCAATCTAAACAACCAATGAAATCAAGGGAGATCCATAAAGGATTTAAAAAATGAGCAGAAATGGCATAAAGGTTACCATTTTGTGAACAAAATCCATGGCAGCAACCACAACATAATCGAGCATAGCTAATTGAAGCAGGGGGAGGAGAAGCCTAGCACGGATCACTTTAATTCTCATAACAACGATTTTCATAACCAACAATAGCTAGAAAACAGGAAACCCTAAGTGTTAACAGTTGAAGGAAACGGAGCGTCTGTTGGATGGGGATGAGGGTTTTGCAGGGTTTGGAGATTTAAGGGTTTTATTTGATTTTTTTATTTTGAGATTTGGTGATTTCGGGCAACAATCTTCGAACAATTGAATAGCGGTTGAAGATTTCAAGAAGGGGGAAAATGTCGGGTAAATAAGGAGAACGTGGTGGAAGTAGGCGATTAATGAAACGTAGTTATGTATTTACAATTTTATCCAAAGCGAAAATTTGTTGTTGTAAATTTAGTTGGGCATTTTGGGTAATACCGAAAAGGCTTCACTTTGACCCATTGACTAAAGTATTTGCATTATATATAAGATATATATTTGTTCTCTAGAGTTTGTATATATATATATGTTATATATTGTTTTATAATATGGTACATAATATCATATGTTCCAGTATTTCGCATATAGTTGTTGTGTCTGCATATGGGGGGTGAGTAGCTTGGATATATGTTAGTCTACACTTGTATATCTAGTTGCGTATACATATAGGGTCAGCATATGTAAGTATGAATTCATATAAGTTGTACACAGCCTGTTGTTTACACTATAATGAGATGTGTTTTAACAACATACATTTTAAAGCATATAAAATAAAGTGAACTTGGTTTTGAAATATATATATATATATATATATATATATATGTATGTATGTATGTATGTATGCATATACATATATAGATTGCGATTTTAATATGTTGTGTTTTAAATTTAATTAAAAGGTTTGTGTTTTAAATTTAATATTGGTTTTATAATAAGGAAGGATCTTAAAGTATAATATATTAGTTTACATATATTTGAGTTGGTTTGGGTATATTTATATATATGCATATGTTGGTCAATATATATATATATATGTATATAAGTTTATAATAACATTGATTTGGAAATAAATAAATAAATATATATATATATATATATGTATGTATTATTTTAATTATATGGTTGATTTTAATATATATTTTTTAATTTTTAAACAATGATTTTTAATTGTATATATATATACATTTGATTTTAATATATGTGTTTTAATTTTTGATTTTAAGGAAATAAAATATATATTTGCTATTTCAATCAAACTGGTTCTAATTATTTCTTCGATTCCTTATCTATCAGCTTTACTCGTCAATTCGTGCCAACCTTGTTTGTTTTGGATTTGTGCCTAGATTTCATAACTCAATTTCATTGTCTATTCTATCTAACCTCGAAAGGTGAGCAATCACTCACGATTAACGTTTTATATTTATTTAGTTTGATTTCAATTGAAACGACAATTGAAATATGCTGCTGTTAGTTATTTGAATTGCTATATATATATATGCTTTTATCTGTATCTGTTCGCCTATGGGATACGACACCATATCATATTGTCTATATTATATTGTTATTGATAATATATGTCGGTTATTATTATCATCATACCTGTTATCACTCTGCAAGTACTCTGTTAGTATAGAATTCACTATAGGTTGAAATGATACATACCCGAACGATCTGTAGAATAGGGGAAAATCGTTATGGGTTGAAATGATAAACCCAAGCGATTTTCATTAAATTGAATTTGGGATTGCGGGTTGAAATAATATATACCCGTAGATATTTAAACTACGGATTGAAATGATAAATATCTGTATCACTTGACCATAGGATAGAAAATTATATACAGACACCGTCAGTCTATATATAAATATTTTGAAATTGATTTCTATGGTTTGAAAGGAAATATATATGGTTTTATTTAAAATTTGAAAATATTATGTATATGAATTAAGTTTTAATACAAAAATAGATTTAATAATAAGCTTTGAATTTTTTCAAGTTTGATTTAAGTAAAATACAATATGTTTAAGTATTCTTTTAAGAATTTTATTTTATAAATAGATTTTTATAATGATTCTATAGGCTAAGGTTGGAAAGATAAATTTGAGTTTATTCGAAATTGTATTTAATTAAGAATTTTGTTTAATTAAATTGATTTGAAACTTATTGAATTTGAGGGTTTTAAGATATGATTTTATAACTTGATTTTGACTTAAAGTGATTTAATGGATATTTCAAGTTTTAAATAAATCGAAAGAAATATTTAGTTTAATGTAATTTAAGGTTACTTAATTGATAATGGATTTATTAAGTGAATGTTTCAAAACTAAATGATAATGAAGTTAAAATAATAATATATATATATATGAAATTATTAATTTAGTTTTGAAAGTGCTATGATTTGGAAATACATATATTTAAAATGGAAATGATATTTTGGTTTTGAAGTATAAATTAATTTGAAATGACCACGGTGTTATAATGACGTTTGGTTGTTAATAGCGTATATTTCTACATTGTAGATAGTTCTACGGATCCTTGGAGGTTGGTTATCCCAACATCCTTTAAGTTACTTGTATTTCAGTTGATATTTCACTTGAGTTGGATTTATTGATATAAGAATGTTAATCCTGACTCGAGTGTTTTGTGTTTTGCTTTACGCTTGGTTCAGACTGAGTGTCACAGCATTTAAGACTCACCTTTGGAGTTGGAGCTTCTTTTGGAGATCTAACTATCGATTCAGCTTTCAGATATTTAGTTGATTCCAGAGATGTATTCAGATTTTATTATTGTATCGAGACTCCCGTGTATTCGAGACTTCTGTCGTATTTTGTTTTACTCTATTATATATAAATGGTAGCTTCGTGAACTAATATTCTCTTGTTTCTGCTGCATTATTATTATATTACTATGTGTCTGTGATTTTGTGATTTATTTATTTACTGTATATGCTGAGTTTTGCCAAATATAAATTAACAATATGATATTTTGAGCAATTCAAAATACCGGGTCGTTATAGTTGGTATCAAAGCTCTGGTTTTAGGCAAAACTTAGCATATGTAGTAGATTTAATCACAGAATTACTTTCGTTCATGCTTGAATCTCTTCCTCTTTGATTCGGTTTCCTTTGGATTTTGGAACGCTCCCACTTATTCTGAAATCCATTCTTGTCTCCCCTATTTGTATTCTTTTGATTCTGGAGCATCCCATAACTCCACTTCAAATGATCTCTATAAAATCGGCGATCCCGCCAATCTTTGAATGATTTGTAACGGGGTGAAACTCCTTTACAATTGGCATTGATTCACCGGAGATTTCTCTACCCTCAGTTTAGATGATGCTATCTTTTGCTATGTCGAATTCTATCTCTGGCGATCGAATGTCGATTTGCCTTAGAATTCCGCATCGACCATATTCCTGAAGTCACGGTTGACCCGGTTAAGGTCTTCGAATCAAAATTCTACTTGATTAGAGTCCCTCTAATTTGAATCTCTATCTTTGTTTTGAAATTCATTCTTGAATCATCCTTTGAAAAATTGTGTTTGTTTGTATTTTAGAAATTGTTTTATATATCGAAATTATTATTTTGATAAGTATGATTATATTCTATATATAAAAGTGAAAATGTTTTCGATAAGGATTATATACCTTTTAAAAACGAGAATTTGAAGTTTCAAAAGGATTTGAAATTCTAAAAATTTTATATAAGAAATTGATATATATATATATAAATGATTTATAACTTAAGGGTTTTTGAATTTGAAATTTGAGAAATTGAACTCCGGTGTTTTGAAAATTGGTTTTAAGATTTCGAAAATATATAATAACACGATTTGAAAGTATTTTCCGAATAAGAAATGTTTCAAATGACTACAAATGAGTTCCAATGATTTTGAAGAAATTTCAAAGAAGTTTTCAAGAAAATAGAAGTCCAGAACTCACTTATGTCGCTGGAGAATAATTTCGGTGATGAGTGCACGCATCATCGACATTGATTTTCGAGTTTCAGAGTGGGGGATAGGCCACTTTAGTAGCTTTGCTATGCGATTGATTTTTTGACACCAATTTTAATTTCAAATTCCGAAGTATGATCTGATATTCGAAAGATATATGTATATATTGTAGGATCTAGATTAACCCTAGAGGGGGATGAATCGGGTTATAGCAAATTTTCACGAATTTACTGAATTAAACACGATAGCAAACTGCAGAGAAGTAAATATGCTGAAAAGTAAATCACACACAAAATTTACCCAGCTTCGGCAACCCCTGCCTACTGCTGCATTCCCAGATTTCTATTAGAATTAAACAGTCTCCCACTTACAAACACTCTAACAGACTCGCACACCCTGCTACCGCCTATAGAGTTTTGCAAACTCGCACACCCTGTTCACTGAACTAATCCTAACTAGACAATCTGACACAACCTAAAACCTAGGTGGTGATTTACCCAAATTTGTTTCGAAAAGTACAGAATTTAAATTTAAAAACAAATTAAAAACAAAACCCTAATTTACAATTTCTAAAGCCCAAAGAAAATAAAGGACCGGCCCAAATAAGTAATGAATATCCCTTTCTCTTTTCTTTGGCCCGTTCCTTTTCTCGTATGTGATAATGGCTGCTTAGACTTGTGAAAAATGGTGGCTTCCTCGTTCGTTCCTCTTTGCGCTCTGAAATTAAGGCTTGTATCTCGAAGCTCCTGATTCGATTTGATCGATTCTCTGATTTGCATGTTGCCTTGCTCGACCGAATGTATTGCTCGTGAAATTAGGGATTTTGCCTGGTTGCTTCGAGTTGATCGAATCTCTGATTTGCGTGTTGCCTTGCTCGACCGAATGTATTGCTCGTGAAATTAGGGATTTTGCCTGGTTGCTTCAAGTTGATCGAATTCGACTTTTCTTCTGGTATGTTCTTCATTCCTTTTGCTTTCTCGATTGATTGCTTGAATTCGATGATTTAAATGCCAGTGATGATTGGGTTTTTATAGGATTCGATCCCCTGAGTTTTCGTTCGTATATACGTGTTTGAATTTGTCAATTTTCTTTGATCGGCCGTTCGATTATTGTTGGATGTTGAGATGATTTTTTGACTGCTTCAAATCACGTATATTTTTGTTGCTAGATTCCCACATCATTGAAATTTAACTCGTGATTTTTCTGACTTGTTCGACTTCGTGATTGCCACGGCTTTGGTTTCGATCACTTGGTCATCACGTTGTTGACTTTGACCATTTCTGAATTCATGAATTTCTGGCTTCAGTATAGTCTTCATTGCATATAGATAATCTCGAGTTCATCCCTGTCTTTGGCTTCGATGTTTTCTGACTTGGGTTCGATTTCTTGTTTTCCACTGCTTGATGATTATGTTGTGACGATTTGGCTTTAACTTGCACTTCACCTTGCCACTGATGTTCACTGGTCTGTGTATATGCACAGTTTCACTTTGTAGCTATGTAGTTTATGGTTCAGGTTGCATAGCATATTAATATTCATGTCTTGATCGAGTTCATTGCTGTATACTTGCTGTTGTATTATTTGTTGCCAGTTGCTGAGTCTTGACATTCATGTCTTGGTTCACTCTGTCCTTTTAGCATGTATTCTGTTCTGTGCATTCTTGTAGTCTTTTGTGTATTGTTCATCATGTAGTCTTGATACTTGCATGTCGTATCTGGTTGTTCACTGGTCTTCAAGACATAATTATATTTGTGGTTGCATTGGGACTCACTGCACTTGTTTGCTTCCCTGACCTGTCACATACTGTGACGACCGCCCATGACCCCTGCACCGAACCTAGAGATAGTGCGCTGTAAAGTGTGCCAGGCGACCATGGACGATTGCCAGGGTAAATTTATACAACAGAATCTATCGTATTACTCACAGCGCATGGACAAAATACAATAGAATATATACATAGTGAAGCTTCACAGAATGGAATCTCATCAATAAAACTTCATAATAGTTGAATACAAACATCAGAATAGTCAATACATCAAGCCTCACTACATAACACTCAGAGAATATACAAACAGCGGAACACCCAGTACATATAGTAAGAAGATAATATGCAAGCCTCCAGCTCGTCTTCGACATCAGCATCGTGGAAAGCAAGAACAGCACCTGTCACCTGCTACCTAGTCTGCCCATCCCAAAATGGACGAACAGCCCAAGGCAATAAGAGTTAAAACATAAAGCCTTGAGTCAGACAACAGTCTTAGTGAGTGGTAAATTAACTAACAACATACCAAAAGAGCATAAAGGAAAAGGAATATGAATACAACCCTCCCACTCCACCTCTTTCTACAGTGATAGCCCCCAGACACACACTAAGTAGAAGCAAACATAGCAGAGCATACAATTTAAAGTAAAGCGATTATCACTCGAGTCAAGGGCGATGCTTTCCAAGTACAAACCCCCAAGGCCTAAACCAAGATCAGATAAGCACCCAGAATATACCGCTCTTGAGACCGAGTGATGATACAACCAAACATCCATGACTCTGGCTATCACTGTTACCATTGCTTCGATACCACTGTTAATTGAATGACCGGCACATTCTTTCAGCCGTCCGTCAAGGGCTAATGGAAACCCCGGTTCTAGACATAACTCCGCACGTCATCGTGACCCGTGCCTAGGACTATCGAATCTGCCCAGAGTACTCGACTACCAATCAGTAGCCTTCAGGGACTATCGAGTCTGCCCAACGTACTCTTGCTTTGAGCATGCTAGAACCTTCAACAACGATGAAACCTCAGCCTTCTAGTCATCCTCCTCGACGACTATTTCCATACTAGCTCAAGAGCCTCTCGAGCCAACCATTATCCTCAACTCGAACCATATCACCGAGTCATCAACATGCTTGGAATGATCCCGTCTGGATTAGACCAAGACTATCTCATACTATGCTTCGCCTCATCATCATCATAGCAAAGCCTCATCTCAACATCATCATCACATCTATCCATATGATCTTCATCATCCGCCACATATGCCACGAGCAGCTTTTCCAATTCAAGAGCCTTTCCCTTAGCTTTTGAATCATCTTCGACCATCTTGTCTAAATCAAACCATCAATTATCTAATTCATAGCAATCAATCAAATCAAACATTAATCCAAGTAAAGAAGCATTCAAATATGATCTAAATAGACAATTATAACAATAATGGCAATTTCGTAGATAAAGAGTCAAAAGTCCAACAAGCATGAAAACATGAGCAATGTCTCTATAATCTTGATGAATGAACTTGCATAAGTTAACATGTAGTAAAATGGTTGTCAAATCATCATGAACAATGGATCTATATGGATCTATACTTAGGATTAAGAAAATGCATGGAAACCACTACTTTAACACAAAATCAAGCCAACGATCCGATATACTCCTTTGGATCCATGTGAGAGATAATCACCACTCACCAAATCACCTAAACACCTTAAAAGAAACCCACTTCAGATCTGGACAGCGAAGGATCTAACTCGATCTATCACCAATCCGCTTCAAACGATGAAATCTCTCTTCGATGGATGAAGATCTTCAATCTAAGCTCTTGGATCTTCGATTTGGATGGAAAGAATCACTAGATTAGAGTGGAGAAAAGAAGTGAAGAAGTGTAGAGGTTGAGCTCTCAAAATGGCAGCACTTCGTCGCTTCGAAATCCGGATCCCAAAAATGGAGAAAAACCCTCCTATTTATAGGCTGAAATCACTTTAGGTCGCTCACTCGGAGTTAGGTCGTCCACGACCTAAAAACCCTACGACCTAAAACCCTACGACCTAACAGATCCAACGACCTACGCACATCCACTACCTACGACCTAACGAGGATGCAGCCTAGCCACCTAACACAGACCGCTTCTACGGCCTAACACTCCTGCGACCTAACACAGACACGCTTCCTCGCGACCTAACAATGCCACGACCTAACAACCTAAAAAACCTACGACTTAACACACACACGCGACCTAACACTTAGCCAGGATACGACCTAACTCCTTAGGTCGTCTAACGACCTAACCATGCTAACTCGCTCACCACTAGGTCGCTCACCACTAGGTCGCTCACCACTAGGTCGCTCACCACTGTAGGTTACTAACCCTTAGGTCGCTAACTCCTATAGGTCGCTAACTCCTATAGGTTGCTAACTCACTAGCTCTCTTAGGTCGCTGCAAACCCTTAAGTCGCTCAAAACCTTAGGTCGCCAACATCCTATAGGTCGCTCCAACCGACCTAACCTACCCCACGACCTAAGCCACCACACGACCTATCTTCTAAACGACCTAACTATCACACGACCTAACTCCTTAGGTCGTTCCAATCCTTAGGTCGCTCCATTCCACTAGGTCGTCTACTCCTTAACTCGCCATCTTCCTTAGGTCGCTCCAAACCCTCATACGACCTAAGACTTAGACTCTGGACGACTTATCAACAATGCGACCAAATGTCAACTGTTTTATGATGTTTCGATCCGTAAAAATACGGGTCGTTACATTCTCTCCCCCTTAGGAATTTCGCCCCCGAAATTCCAAACAAACAGAGCCATCAAAGACTATTCTGCATGCCTACCATCCATAGCAATCAACAAACCATGCATCCAATTCTAGCTTAGCATGCAGAATTCTAAAACTAGAACAAGTTACAATGTCGTTAGATGACACGACACTTTAGGGCCATACCTTGAAGAGTTCAGGTTGAGCTGCTTTCATCCTCTCTTCCACCTCCCATGTACAGTCATTATCATCATCACTCCATTGTATCTTGAGCAACTTAACTACCTTCCTCCTAAGCTGTTTCGTGTCGATTTCCACAACACGAAGCGGCTTATGAGGTCTCTTATCGACTGGATCAACTTCGAAATCTTCACAGCTATCAGCAGAAACCACTGTATTCGAGTCGTGCACATACTTCCGTAAATACGATACATGAAAAACACTGTGCACACCCGACATCTTCTCTGGTAACTCCAATCTGTAGGCGAGCTTTCCAATTCGCTCGATGATCGGGAATGGTCCAACAAATCTTGGAGTCAATTTTCCTTTCTTCCCGAATCGAATAACATTCTTCAGTGGAGAAATCTTCACAAAAACCATATCACCTACGTCGAATTCCAAATCCTTACGACGCTTATCGGCATAACTTTTCTGAAAATCTTGGGCTGCCTTCATTCGTTGTCGAATGATCTCTATGCAATCCGAAGTCTGTCGAATCATCTCTGGCCCAAGCATCAGCCTTTCTCCTGTCTCTAACCAACATGTCGGAGAGTTACACGGTCTTCCATACAATGCTTCATACAGTGCCATACCAATGCTTGACTGGTAACTGTTGTTATATGAAAATTCCACCAAATGAAGGTGATCTTCCCATGATCCTCCGAAATCCAAAACACAAGCTCTGAGGAGATCTTCCAAAACTCGGTTGACTCTCTCGGTCTGACCATCTGTTTGGGGATGATAAGCTGTACTCAAACACAACTCGGTTCCCAAAACTTCTTGGAAGCTCTTCCAAAATCCACTAGTGAACAATGGATCTCGATCGCTCACTATACTCTTCAGAATACCATGGAATCGAACTATCCACTTAACATATAACTCAGCCAACTTTGATGCAGTCCTAGTCGATCGAACAAGAATGAATCTTGCTCTCTTAGTCAAACGATCTACAATGACCTAAATTCCTTCATTTCCCGTTCTGGTTCTAGGTAACCCATCAATAAAATCCATCGATATTTGCTCCCACTTCCATGTAGGAACTTCTAATGGCTGAAGCAATCCACTTGGCTTCTTCTGCTCGGCTTTTACCAACTGGAAGTTCATGCATTTGGAAATAAAATTTCCAACATCCTTCTTCATACCTTCCCAGTAATAGGTTCTCTTCATATCCCGATACATCTTATTTCCACCTGGATGAATTGTCAGCTTCGAGTGATGACTTTCCCTCAGAACTTCATTCCTCAACTCATCGATATCGGGAACAACTAGTCGTCCTTGCTTCCAAAGCCAACCCTCTCGATCGACCTCGAATCCTTTATACTTTTCTGGGTCCAATCCAAATTCCAAATCACGGATAACCTTGACAAGCTTATCATCTCGCTTTTGACTCTCGCCAATTCTTTCCACAAGAGTCGGTCTTATTGATAAGTTTTCCAACATCTCAGGTTCCAATTCACATCTAGGCCTGAAGTTAAATCCAGCTAAATACTCGAGATTCTTCCATTCTGAAAACATGACTCCTAACCCTGCATGTCTTCGACTTAACGCATCTGCCACTGCGTTACCCTTTCCCGGAGTATAAGCTATTCCAAAATCATATGATGCCAAAAACTCTAGCCATCGCTGCTGCCGAAGATTCAAATCCTTTTGGGAGAAAAGATACTTCAACGACTTATGATCCGTAAACAACTCAAATCGAACTCCCAATTGAATAATGTCTCCACATCTTCAAAGCAAAAACAATCGCCGCTAACTCCAAATCATGAGTCGGATAATTCCTCTCATGCGGCTTCAGTTGTCGACTTGCATACGCAACAACTTTATCCCTCTACATCAGCACTGCACCAAGTCCAGTACCACATGCGTCGGTGTAAACCACCATCTCATCATTCCCACTTGGAATAGTCAAAACAGGAGCACTTGTCAATCTCTCTTTCAGGATTCTGAAAGCTTGCTCACACTTATCATCCCATCTGAACACTTGGTTCTTTTTCGTCAATCCTGTTAACGGTGCAGCTACCTTGGAGAAGCCTTTGATAAACCGTTGATAATATCCTGTTAATCCAAGAAAACTTCTCACATCAGATGCATTCTTAGGTCTACCCCAATCCTGGATTGCTGCCACCTTAGAGGGATCAACCGCTATTCCATTTCCAGAGATAACATGGCCTAAGAACCTCACTTCACTCTTCCAGAAGTGACACTTCGAAAACTTAGCCTTCAGCTGATGTTTCCGCAAGATTTCCAAAACAATACGCAAGTGCGTCTTGTGCTCTTCTTCAGTTCTGGAATAAATCAGAATATCATCCACAAACACTAGCATGAACTTACTCAACTGATCTCTGAACACTCTATTCATAAGATCCACAAAATATGTTGGCGCATTAGTCAATCCAAACGGCATTACCAGCCACTCAAAGAAACCGGATGGTGTCCTAAAAGCAGTCTTCGGCACACTATCCTTAGCCACTCTTAACTGGTGAAATCCCGTTGCCAAATCCATCTGAGAAAACACCTTAGCTTCGTGAAGCTGATCAAACAAGTCATCTATTCTCGGCAATGGATACTTGTTCTTCTTAGTCACCTTATTCAGCTCACGATAATCCACACACAACCTCAATGATCCATCCGCTTTGGTTGCAAACACAACTGGTGTACCCCATTCGGACACACTATGCCGAATGAATCCTTTCTGTAAAAGGTCATCAACCTGCACCTTCAACTCCTGCTGTTCCCTAGGCGCCATCGGCCTAAGAGGCATCACAACAGGTCTGGCTCCTTCAACTAGATCTATACGAAACTTGATCTCTCTATGCGACGGTAACCCTTTGACCTCGTCAAAGACATCCTCAAATCCTTTGGCGATTGGCACAGATGACAGTCCATCCCGTGGAACAACCAGCGAATACATGAAGCTCATGAAGACGCCTTCTTCATGCTTACATCGTATCACAATCTTTCGCCCCTCCACATTCTCGACTGTCACCTCCAACCTATCACAATCAACCTTTGCCGCATACTTCCTAAGCCAGTCCATACCCAAAATAATTCTGAACCCCGCAAAGTTCAGAACAAAACAATCACAAACAAAAGAGCAATCATGACTCGATACAATCAGACCACGGCATAACATACACAAACAAGACGAACCCCCAACTGGATTAGTCACAACCAATGGCCTATCAACGATATCCGGTTCTAAACCCAACCGGCCTACAAGCTCATTACAAACAAACAAATGCGACGCCCCAGTATCAAATAGAACTCTAACTGGAACACCACATATGGAAAGAGTACCTTGAACCACCACACTCTTTCCTTTCTCTTCAACGGTAGGAGCTTTCGAAGACGATGGAACAGCTCCCAAAGCATAAGCTTGCACAATCTGCTTGTCCTTCCGCGGTTCTGGACAATTCTTCCTGATATGCCCCGGCTTGTCACAGTTGTGACACTTCATCGGTACCTTCGGATTCTTGCAATCTCTAGAGAAATGGCCCTTCTGTTGACAATTGTAGCAGGTCACTTCGCCCTTCGGCTTCTTCTGGCCATCCTTACCCTTCTGCTGCTGCTGCTTCCTCTTCTTGTTTCCACCCTGCTGTGGTCTAGACTCTTCCTTGGTCACAGCAACAACAGATCCCTCTTTAGGAAACAGATTCTCGTGCCTGAGAGCTTTCTCCACAAGCTTCTCAAATGGATCGTCCAAATGATCCACCAACTGCCTCCCAAGATAACTGTCCAAGCCTGTCACAAACTTCTCATTCTTCTGATACGAAGATTCAATATACGACCGGGCATACTTGGACAAAGCTTCAAACTCAGAAACATACTCAAGAACTGGTCTTCCACCTTGCTTGAGCTCCACAAACTTCTTGAACAGAACAGACTTCTGAGCTGTAGAAATGAACTTGGCTTCAAATCTGGCTTGGAATTGCTCCCAAGTAATCTCTTCCTCCGGAGTATCAATAGTGATAGAATTCCACCAATCAGAAGCTCTTCCTTGAAGCTGTCTCGATGCTAACTTCCTCTTAGTTGCATCCTCAATTCCCAAGTCACCAAAGATCCTTCTACAAGCATCTATCCACCTTTGTACTTCAATGGTTGATTCTGTTCCCAAGAAAACCTTTCCTCCAAGAGCAGTAAAGTCCTTACACAACTTAGCGAAATCCACCGGTTTTGGAGTTTGAACTTGAACTCCAACATCCATCGATGGCCCCGGAGCTGGCATCCTTCTCATGATCGAAGTCATCATGGCTTCAAACATAGCAGCATAATCAGCAGCTCCTTCAGTAGCACGGCCTTCCCTAGCAGCTGGTCTCCCTCTTCGACTCATCCTTAATATCTATAAAAAGGAATGATTAGCACACCTTGAGAAACAACTGCATAAAGGACTCAAACTCTACCAAGCTACTATATTATATAGTAATCATCCATCAAAATACAATTACGTCTCTCATACGTAGTTACGTCAGCGATCGTTGGGTAAAATCGATTAACCAAAGCTCTGATACCAAATGTGACGACCGCTCATGACCCCTGCACCGAATCTAGAGATAGTGCGCTGTAAAGTGTGCCAGGCGACCATGGACGATTGCCAGGGTAAATTTAAACAACAGAATCTATCGTATTACTCACAGCGCATGGACAAAATACAATAGAATATATACATAGTGAAGCTTCACAGAATAGAATCTCATCAATAAAACTTCATAATAGTTGAATACAAACATCAGAATAGTCAATACATCAAGCCTCACTACATAACACTCAGAGAATATACAAACAGCGGAACACCCAGTACATATAGTAAGAAGATAATATGAAAGCCTCCAGCTCGTCTTCGACATCAGCATCGTGGAAAGCAAGAACAGCACCTGTCACCTGCTACCTAGTCTGCCCGTCCCAAAATGGACGAACAGCCCAAGGCAATAAGAGTTAAAACATAAAGCCTTGAGTCAGACAACAGTCTTAGTGAGTGGTAAATTAACTAACAACATACCAAAAGAGCATAAAGGAAAAGGAATAGGAATACAACCCTCCCACTCCACCTCTTTTTACAGTGATAGCCCCTAGACACACACTAAGTAGAAGCAAACATAGCAGGGCATACAATAAAAGTAAAGCAATTATCACTCGAGTCAAGGGCGATGCTTTCCAAGTACAAACCCCCAAGGCCTAAACCAAGATCAGATAAGCACCCAGAAAATACCGCTCTTTAGACCGAGTGATGATACAACCAAACATCCATGACTCTGGCTATCACTGTTATCATTGCTTCGATACCACCGTTAATTGAATGACCGGCACATTCTTTCAGCCGTTCGTCAAGGGCTAATGGAAACCCCGGTTCTAGACATAACTCTGCACATCATCGTGACCCGTGCCTAGGACTATCAAATCTGCCCAGAGTACTCGACTACCAATCAGTAGCCTTCAGGGACTATCGAATCTGCCCAACGTACTCTTGCTTTGAGCATGCTAGAACCTTCAACAACGATGAAACCTCAGCCTTCTAGTCATCCTCCTCAACGACTATTTCCATACTAGCTCAAGCGCCTCTCGAGCCAACCATTATCCTCAACTCGAACCATATCACCGAGTCATCAACATGCTTGGAATGATCCCGTCTGGATTAGACCAAGACTATCTCATACTATGCTTCGCCTCATCATCATCATAGCAAAGCCTCATCTCAACATCATCATCAGATCTATCCATATGAGCTTCATCATCCGCCACATATGCCACGGGCAGCTTTTCCAATTCAAGAGCCTTTCCCTTAGCTTTTGAATCATCTTCGACCATCTTGTCTAAATCAAACCATCAATCATCTAATTCATAGCAATCAATCAAATCAAACATTAATCCAAGTAAACAAGCATTCAAATATGATCTAAATAGACAATTATAACAATAATGGCAATTTCGTAGATAAAGAGTCAAAAGTCTAACAAGCATGAAAACATGAGCAATGTCTCTATAATCTTGATGAATGAACTTGCATAAGTTAACATGTAGTAAAATGGTTTTCAAATCATCATGAACAATGGATCTATATGGATCTATACTTAGGATTAAGAAAATGCATGGAAACCACTACTTTAACACAAAATCAAGCCAATGATCCGATATACTCCTTTGGATCCATGTGAGAGATAATCACCACTCACCAAATCACCTAAACACCTTAAAAGAAACCCACTTCAGATCTGGACAGCGAAGGATCTAACTCGATCTGTCACCAATCCGCTTCAAACGATGAAATCTCTCTTCGATGGATGATGATCTTCAATCTAAGCTCTTGGATCTTAGATTTGGATGGAAGGAATCACTAGATTAGAGTGGAGAAAAGAAGTGAAGAAGTGTAGAGGTCGAGCTCTCAAAATGGCAGCACTTCGTCGCTTCGAAATCCGGATCCCAAAAATGGAGAAAAACCCTCCTATTTATAGGCTGAAATCACTTTAGGTCGCTCACTCGGAGTTAGGTCGTCCACGACCTAAAATCCCTACGACCTAAAACCCTACGACCTAACAGATCCAACGACCTACGCACATCCGCGACCTACGACCTAACAAGGATGCAGCCTAGCGACCTAACACAGACCGCTTCTACGACCTAACACTCCTGCGACCTAACACAGACACGCTTCCTCGCGACCTAACAATGCCACGACCTAACGACCTAACAAACCTACGACTTAACACACACACGCGACCTAACACTTAGCCTTGATACGACCTAACTCCTTAGGTCGTCTAACGACCTAACCATGCTAACTCGCTCACCACTAGGTCGCTCACCACTAGGTCGCTCACCACTGTAGGTTACTAACCCTTAGGTCGCTAACTCCTATAGGTCGCTAACTCACTAGCTCTCTTAGGTCGCTGCAAACCCTTAAGTCGCTCAAAACCTTAGGTCGCCAACATCCTATAGGTCGCTCCAACCGACCTAACCTACCCCACGACCTAAGCCACCACATGACCTATCTTCTAAACGACCTAACTATCACACGACCTAACTCCTTAGGTCGTTCCAATCCTTAGGTCGCTCCATTCCACTAGGTCGTCTACTCCTTAACTCGCCATCTTCCTTAGGTCGCTCCAAACCCTCATACGACCTAAGACTTAGACTCTGGACGACTTATCAACAATGCGACCAAATGTCAACTGTTTTACGATGTTTCGATCCGTAAAAATACGGGTCGTTACACATACGTTTATGCTTGTTGTAGATATTTGCTTTTGCCTTGAGCATTTCACTGTGGCTTTGGCTCTCGATACTTCATATATATATATATATATATATATATATATATATACATTCATGTATGTATATATATGTGACTGTTTCATGGTTCTCTGTAGTGTTGCAGTTTGGTCTGCATTGCATTATCTACTTCTATGTATTTCATTGTTCTATTCATGAGTTTGCATATCTGGTGTTTTGAATCTATGTTGACTCGTTCGACCTATGCACTACTTTGATTCCTTACTGTTGGTCTTCATTGTGACTTCACCTTGAACCAAATGTGTAGTTGATGTGCATGCTTTGAACTTGTATTCTGTTGGCACTGCTTATTGGTCTTGATTTCATTGGTGTCATTGGTGCATTTGTGTGCATTGTTATTTGCAGTTACACTTCACTGTTTATTATGCTGCATCACTTGTATACCATCTGAAGCTTGACATGTTAGCTTGTAGTTCATGTGTTCACTCTGATGTATAAGCATTTGCCACTGTTTGTTCTTCATGTAGCTTGTTGTACTTCATTGTTGTATTGAGTTGAGTCATGATAGTAGTGACTTGACCTCTATTGCCCTGTGTTGAATCCAGCTTAAACGCTCAGGTTTGACCTTGTGCTTGTGATGTGACTTTATTTATTTTGCACTTGAGTTGAACCCGATTTTTGGTTTGGGTTTGACCTGTGCTCACCTGTCCCTGTTACTATATAAAGTGTATATACATATATCGGTGTGCACGGCCTTGTGGCATGTATAGTGATACACTGTGCATGTCACAAGCTATTCGTGTATGATGAATTCAAATATGATGACGAACAACCCAAATAACTGAGGCAAATATTATTTTCAAAATCCATATTTTGTTTTATACTGCAAAAACATTTTATTTTCAATTTTACTGCGTCAATGTATATTTTTGCAGATTGCTCAGATGTTGGATTCACATTAGAATGAAGTTGAAGATAAATACGAGTGTGAGTGATATGTAGTGAGGAACTGATGTAACTATGAAATTGTGATGTAATTGTATTGTGACTGAAATTGTATAGTTATAGTGAGAGCTTGAAATTGTACTATCAAAATTGTAATAAATATTGTTTGAATAAAATATTCGTTTGAATTCCAATTCTGTGATATATATTTTATTCAGCAAATATTTATTTTATCTGTGAAAAATAACATAGTACAATATCAAATACATTTAAATGAATGTATATATGTTTATTATCATCAAACAAAAATCATATACATGCATATTTAACATATATATTTGAAACAGTTTGAAGTAAGCCCGGTGTTCAGTCCTCAAGTTTCGAATTTGATTTGGTATAACCCTATCTTTTGAAATTGATTTATTGATTTGTTGCTGATTTCCAACTCTTGGATTGGAAATTTGATTCCTCCGACTTTTTTGAATGTTCGAACACTTCCAAATCGAGGTTTAATTTTCGAAGCTAAGAAATTTCGAAAAGTATAAATTATTTGATAAAGTATATAAGTTTAATTTTGTATGTTTAAGTATGAAGTAATATGATTTAAATAAGTTTGAAACTGTTTTGTTAAGTAAATGAAAAGGACTATTTTTAATTATACTAATATGAAATTTAGTTTTGAAATGTTTTGAATAAAATTTAGTTTTAAATGTTTTTAACTTAGTAACATCTTTTATAAAACTATATATATATATATATATATATATAGAATAATAATTTTCAAAAGGTAAATTGGATCTTTCAAATAGAAATAAATAGTTTAAAGGTTTTAAAGGGATAGTTATAAACTTGGAAATCATTTTGGGTATGATTGATTTTGAGAAAAATATCTGGATTCGAAAATAGATTGGAATTTAAAACCCAGTATTTATATGATGATTTCGGAAATGAATTTGTTTGACCTAAATTATGTTGATTTGGAAACTAGGATTATTTTTCTAAACCTATTATTTTGGAAACTTTGGAACTGAAGATATTTAATTTGGAAGAAAGAATTTGGTGAAACCGTATATGATTTTGAAACTGAACTGATATTAAAACGAATTGAAATTGAGAACCTTATTCTTCTAAATACTTGATTTGGGAGTTATCGAACTTATATAAAACTGATTTGTATAAGTATAAAGTCGATTCGAAACTATTGATTTGGAAAGGTACTCAATTTGAAAAGCGAAATCTTATATAATCGAAGTCTATATAAGTGTGATTTGATATACTATTGATTTTTGGAAAGTATTCGATTTGAAAATGGAATCTAATATATAATGGAATTTATATAAGTATGATATTTGAAATTGATTTGAAAGGGTACTATATGATACAAATTTTCGAAGTAAAGATATGGAAAGTGCCTTCTGCTTGATATCCTCTTTGTGGCCACATTTAGGATTCATTCTATCGATATTATTCTCTCTGATTTGGGTTTTCCGGATATAATACTCGAGTGTCCTTTGAATTCCGTGGCGTTACCCATGGTCTTACGAACTCGACTACATAGCGTAATTTGCAAGGCAGTGATTTCTTAAAAGGTACGGATGTTTCTTGGGGGATTCAGGCGTAACCATTATGTATCCGCGGTCTACAAGTTTTTGTTTTCGTAGCGTAATCCGCAAGGCAAAGATTGTTTAAAGGGTACGGATGTTACCTGGGGGATCCAGGCATAACCATTGTGTATCCGCGGTCTACAGTTTTTGGTTATCATGGCAAAATTCGCAAGGCAGTGATTGCTTAAAAGGTACGGATGTTTCTTGGGGCATCCATGCGTAACCATTGTGTATCTGCGATCCATGATTCGATTCGGTTGATTTGTTTGGATTGTACTTTCCATATCGGTTTTGAAGGTTTTTCGAGTATTTTTCACTGGGTGTTGAAACAGGTCTACTAAGTACTTGGAGAATTCTAGCTTTGCGCCTGATCAACGCATGGCCAGAGTCGGCAAGAACGAGGATAAACTTGTTGAGACATCAAGGTATAAAAGTATTTTCGAAAGGAAAATTTGTTTCGATATAAAAGTATTTTATTATAAAATTATTTTCAACAAAGAAATTTTGTATTAACATTTGAAATTAAAATTTTGTGGTTTTAAAATTTATTATGCATGTCTGATACTATTCTTTTGAATCTACCTTATCGTCTCAGCTTTATCTATTCTACTTTACCCTTTTTCTCTTGTCTTTGTTCCTTTTCAGGGACGAAAAGTTTTGAGTGGGGGAGCGTGTAACGATCTGTATTTTTCGAAAAGAAGAAAATTCAAAATTTTGGAATTTAATACGGTAAGAAATTGAAACTTTATGATTTTAAATAAAATTTACTTTGAATTATAACATCTGATTTTGATTTAATAAAGTGACAACTATTTTATGTGATTTCAAACGTATGGTTTAATAAAAGTTTAGTTGGATAGATTTAATATTTTGTAAAGCATGAAATAAATTTATGATTAATTGTAATTGGGTTTTAATTGTAAATTAACTTCTAATCTATTTGTAAACAATAAATGTATAGTTATGCATTCAAACTTATTTAAATTTTAGTCTTGGTTTTGCTCATCTTACATATCAACCTATTGAAATTAATTCATTAATAAAATTTAGTATAATTGGATTTTACATAAAAGGAAGAAATATAAATATTAATTTAATAACACTTAATTAGTTAAACGATTCAGAATTGAGAGAATTAAGAATTTAATACTGCATTAGTTAATATTAGCATTTTAATTAAGGAACTAGAAATTATAAACCAATGAATATTCAATTATATTAATTTGAAATATAGTTTATTTTGAAATAAATAAAGGTGAATTTTATTGAATATAACAAACTGAAATCTACCATGTAAAACAAACAATAGAATTTTATGATGGAAATTTGATATTTGCTATGCGTCCATCTAGACATAGCAAATGGAAAATTTTCGTCGAATAATATAGATGTTCTATCAGTCGCTAGAAATTCAGTTTAAATCAGTTAATAACAGTTGAATTCAAAAATGTTCTGAAATCTAAATATGTCAACATGAGAAAATTTATTTAGAACACTCTGAATAAGACTGCGTAATCCGTTTCGCGAAATTTGTACGTTTCTAGCTCTGTTTGGATTTTTCCGTACGGGATAGCAACGTACATCAGTGTCAGTGTAACAACCCGGAATTTTAATAGTTCTATACCGTAATTAAATGAAAATTTGATATTTGAAATACGTCTATTTTAATATAAAAAATGGTAAATTTTCATCAGAAAATATGCAAGTAAATTTTATTGTGTAATTCTATTTCAATTTCAATCGGTTAAAAATTGATGGTAACAAAATATTTTCCAAACCTGAATATTTTTACATAGAATATTTGTAAATCATCTTCTGTGTGAGACGTCATATTTCATTTTTCCAAATTTGGGCTGTTATTGCTCCGTCCACCTTATTTTCGACAAAATAGCAGCATTTCCTGTACCGATTGTCGACTTTTGATCGGATGATCGTACCACTGATATCAATATACCGTTTTGATCGTCTCGTCGTGTCGATCTCTACGGTATATTCAATTCTGTATTTTGAGGTCCGGTACGCGACGAAAACAATAAACTGTTCGTTGTAATGGTACCATAAACCGTGACTTGACTACTTCCTTTGGTTTCAAAATTTGAAACGTGCTGTCCAATCAAGCCATTAATTGCTTTAAATTCTCAGCTAAATCAGTGGGTGACCGTTGCTACTAAAATTGCTACTTTTCTAATATATATTCATTCCTACTTTTACTGTCCTTTCATTTCATTTTTGGTTCTGTTGACTTCAAGAAACGTATCATATTCAATACAAAGTTATATATATATATATCCTTACCTGTAGCTTTTCTTTGCTTTAGGAAATTTATTTATGTACGCAATCTGCTTCGAGAAATCTGCTCCTCTCCTCCGCCGCCATACTTTCTTCTCCTCCGGCCTATCCCCACTGTCGTAACTACCCACACCATCCACCTACCGTCCAACGTGCCACATCATTGCCACCCTCTGCGCCCACTTCCACCACCATACGCCTAGCCTCCCCTTCCTCCGTAGATCCACCCAGGTACGGCCACCCCTCTTTTCCCCTGACTTGCCGACCTTGCTCGCCGAACTTCACATCGGCCAAACTCCAACCCAGCCTCGCCCTTCCCGACCTTCAGCCTTCCTCCATTCCAAAGCTCGCGGCAGCATCTCTGTTGAATTTGTAGGTGAGCATATATCTATTAATATATATATTAGTCTAAATAGAACATATACGTGGTGTTTTCAACTTCCACTGATAAGTTTGTATATATAACTTTATATATTATATAGGCATATGCTTTCCTGGCCTGAGATATTATATTTTTTTTTCTTCTCTCTTTTCATATTGTGTATAAGTTATAGGTTAGTTATATATGTTAGAGTATAAGATTTTATATATATTAGTCTGTTCTATATGTAAAGTGTTTACATTTTTTTTTGTATATGGTAATGTCTGTAAAATACATATGTTAATATATGTTATTATATATATATTTGTTCTGTAGAGTTTGTATATATATATATATGTTATATATTATTTTATAATATGGTACATAATATCATATGTTCCAGTATTTCGCATATAGTTGTTGTGTCTGCATATGGGTGGTGAGTAGCTTGCATATATGTTAGTCTACACTTGTATATCTAGTTGCATATACATATAGGGTCAGCATATGTATGTATGAATTCATATAAGTTGTACACAGCCTGTTGTTTACACTATAATGAGATGTGTTTACAACATACATTTTAAAGCATATAAAATAAAGTGAATTTGGTTTTGAAATATATATATATATATATATATATATATACATATATATAGATTGTGATTTTAATATGTTGTGTTTTAAATTTAATTAAAAGGTTTGTGTTTTAAATTTAATATTGGTTTTATAATAAGGATGGATGTTATATATATGTATATACATATATAAATTGTGATTTTAATATGTTGTGTTTTAAATTTAATTAAAAGGTTTGTGTTTTAAATTTAATATTGGTTTAATAATAAGGATGGATCTTAAAGCATAATATATTAGTTTACATATATTTGAGTTGGTTTGGGTATATTTATATATATGCATATGTTGGTCAATATATATATGTATATAAGTTTATAATAACATTGATCTGGAAATAAATAAATATATATATATATATATATGTATTATTTTAATTATATGGTTGATTTTAATATATATGTTTTAATTTTAAAACAATGATTTTTAATTGTATATATATATATACACATTTGATTTTAATATATGTGTTTTAATTTTTGATTTCAAGGAAATAAAATATATATTTGCTATTTCTATCAAACCGATTCTAATTATTTCTTCGATTCCTTATCTATCAGCTTTGATCGTCAATTCGTGCCAACCTTGTTTGTTTTGGATTCGTGCCTAAATTTCGTTACTCAATTTCATTGTCTATTCTATCTAGCCTCGAAAGGTGAGCAATCACTCACGGTTAACGTTTTATATTTATTAAATTTGATTTCAATTGAAATGACAATTGAAATATGCTACTGTTAGTTATTTGAATTGCTATATATATATATATATGCTTTTATCTATATATGTTCACCTGTGGGATATGACACCATATCCTATTGTTTATATTCTATTGTTATTGATAATATATGTCGGTTATTATTATTATCATACCTGTTATCACTTTGCAAGTACCCTGTTAGTATAGAATTCACTATGGGTTGAAATGATACATACCCGAACGATCTGTAGAATAGGGGAAAATCGTTACGGGTTGAAATGATAAACCCAAGCGATTTTCATTGAATTGAATTTGGGATTGCGGGTTGAAATAATATATACCCGTAGATATTTAAACTATGGATTGAAATGATAAATATTCGTATCACTTGACCATAGGATAGAAAATTATATACAGACACCGTCGGTCTATATATAAATATTTTGAAATTGATTTCTATGGTTTGTAAGGAAATATATATGGTTTTATTTAAAATTTGAAAATATTATGTATATGAATTAAGTTTTAATACAAAAATAGATTTAATAATAAGCTTTAAATTTAGTCAAGTTTGATTTAAGTAAAATACAATATGTTTAAGTATTCTTTTAAGAATTTTATTTCATAAATAGATTTTTAAAATGATTCTATAGGTTAAGGTTGGAAAGATAAATTTGAGTTTATTCGAAATTGTATTTAATTAAGAATTTTGTTTAATTAAATCGATTTGAAACTTATTGAATTTGAGGGTTTTAAGATATGATTTTATAACTTGATTTTGACTTAAAGTGATTTAATGGATATTTCAAGTTTTAAATAAATCGAAAGAAATATTTAGTTTAATGTAATTTAAGGTTACTTAATTGATAATGGATTTATTAAGTGAATGTTTCAAAACTAAATGCTAAAGAAGTTAAAATAATAATATATATATGAAATTATCAATTTAGTTTTGAAAGTGCTATGATTAGGAAATACATATATTTGAAATGGAAATGATATTTTGGTTTTGAAGTATAAATTAATTTGAAATGACCACGGTGTTATAATGACGGTTGGTTGTTAATAGCGTATATTTCTACATTGTAGATAGTTCCACGGATCCTTAGAGGATGGTTATCCCAACATCCTTTAAGTTACTTGTATTTCAGTTGATATTTCACTTGAGTTGGATTTATTGATATAAGAATGTTAATCCTAACTCGAGTGTTTTGTGTTTTGCTTTACGCTCGGGTCAGACTGAGTGCCATAGCATTTGAGACTCACCTTTGGAGTTGGAGCTTCTTTTGGAGATCCAACTATCGATTCAACTTTTAGATATTCAGTTGATTCCAGTGATGTATTCAGATTTGATTATTGTATCGAGACTCCCGTGTATTCGAGACTTCTGTCGTATTTTTTTTACTCTATTATATATAAATGGTAGCTTCATGAACTATTATTCTCTTGTTTCCACTACATTATTATTATATTACTCTGTGTTTGTGATTCTGTGATTTATTTATTTACTGTATATGTTGAGTTTTGCCAAATAAAAATTAACAATATGATATTTTGAGCAATTCAAAATACCGGGTCGTTACAATCAACCGTATCGGTACCCGTTTGAGCCTTTTGGTATTTCAGTGACCTTTCATTTATATACCATGATAACCAACAGCCATTAGCAATTATTACTTTCTAAAATCCAACTTATATGGTTTTTGATATTCTCACTATATTCAATTATGCCGATTCATTTCATTTTGGTTCATCCATTCTTTCGTATTCTTCTTTTGACTGGAAATATATAACATAGCCTATTTATTTCCTTCTTCTTGCTGTCGTTCCTTTTTCTCTCCCGTTTCTTTTCTTTCGGTTTGTTTGAGAAAGAAAAATAAAATCAGAAGAAGCATATATTTTCGTTCGTGTATATATATATATATATGGGTTGGAGATCACTTGCTCGTTTCCTTCTTCCCCACCATTCCATCTCCTTCTCGAAGTAGCTCGCAACGGCCACGCATAGCGCACTTCCCCAATCTCCACGCCTTAACCCGCCACTCACCCATGCATATAGCTCGACCTCACTGCCTTGCCGACCGCGCTCCACCCTCAAACTCGCCCCTCTCCATCATTGACAACCGCAAGCACAAGTCCACCTCCCCTCGGCAGCCACACGACTACCAAATGCCAACCAGCCGCCTTTCACTTCCCCTCCAGCCACCTGGTTCCTCCCCTCTTCTCACCACTGACATCACGAAACCAAGCACCACCTGGCTCGGCCGTTCGCCCTGCCGTGCCGACAACCCGACCCCTCCATTTCCCGTCGTCTAACACTACCACAGTCGCCCGCCACACCATCGACCAAACCCATCCCGAAGCCATCCCCTCCTTCTCCTGCCGCAACCTACTGACTGTGCTCCAGCCCTTCTCTTCTACTTGTATATATATAGTTATATTATATCCTATAGCATGCTCGTTTGCTGCTCTTTGAAGCTTGCAGGTATATGTTTGCATACATATATTACTTATATATATTATAACTTACACTTGATATTAAAAAAATAGTTGATTATACATATACATATATATATATATATATATTTCACATATAAAGGTCAGCACACACACACATATATATATATATATGTTTACATATCAAATATGTATATATATTGTTTACATATTCAAGTCTGCATGTATATATTGTTAATGTATATAGTCTGCATATGTTTTGAGCAGCCGTCTTCTACTTTGTTTTATATAAATATTGTTTAAGGAGAATGTTTAAAATGTGTTTATAGTATTATATAATATGATCTATGGTATATAATATAATGTATTGGTATTTTGTTTATTTATGTTTTGAGAAAGAAAATTTATATATGTAATATGTCCGTTGCAAGCATTTTAAAAGTGTATATATATATAGATATATATAGTTGTTACAAGGTATATGTTATGTTAGTATATATATGATTTGTATATATATGTTTATACAAGAAATACAATATGGGTAATTTTATATACAAATTTATATAAAAGCCGGTTGTTCGTATATGAGTTTACATAAATTATATATGATATATTTGGGTTTCCTAAAGAGTCGGTATTCTAGTTTTGAAGTATAAATTTTAGGTTTAAATAATATATATATGCTGGTCTGTGTATTTAGATTTAAAGTGTGTGTGTGTGTGTGTGTGTGTATTTAAATAAAAATAAAATATAATTGGATTCCACTTTTAAAGTATATATACAGGTATTGGGTTTTAAATATAATATATCTTCGATTTTTAAATATATGCATTTAAAATTTATGATGTTGAAATATATATCTTATTTTAATATTTGTCTTAAATTTTAATATTGAATTTTATAAAATAATAATAAGAATATAATATCTATTTTTCGTTTGTATCAAGCTGATTTGATCTGTTCACATCGATTCCTATTTATCAGCTTCGTCCATCAAATCCGGGTTCAGCTACTTCACTTTGACATTTATTGTTTGGATCGGTCGATTTTCGAATTCGGGATTTATTCTGTGTGCTTGTCCTATTTCTCTAGCCTCGAAAGGTGAGCAATCACTCACAATTAACATTCATATAGTGAGTAAATTTGATTTCACTTGAAACGACAATTGAAATATGCTGTTAAATTTGAATTGTTAGTTATTTAACTTTTAAATA
The DNA here is from genome assembly GCA_030737815.1 of Allium fistulosum. Lineage (NCBI taxonomy): Eukaryota > Viridiplantae > Streptophyta > Magnoliopsida > Asparagales > Amaryllidaceae > Allium > Allium fistulosum. Next base: position 489,115,114 of record CM060903.1, on the reverse strand, counting down.
TGATATGCCATTATCTGCAATTTTTCACCTGTGATATATGACACCATATCCTACTGTATATTTTATTTGTTACTGATGATATATGCATGTTGTTGATATGTAATATTTTTATCATAATTGTTCTCACTCTGCAACTTTCCTGTTAAGTAGAATTCCTTATGGGTTGAAATGATACATACCCGAATGATCTTGTAGAATAAGGGAAAATCGTTATGGGTTGAAATGATAAACCCAAGCGATTTTCATTGATTTTGAATTTTTGGGATTGCGGGTTGAAATGATATATACCCGTAAATAATTAAATTGTGGATTGAAATGATAAATATCTATATCACTTGACCATAGGATAGAAAATTATATACGGACACTGTTGGTCTATATTTTGAAAATGATTTCCAAAGTTTTGAAAGGAAATATATGGTTTAAATAAATATTGATTTTTAAAATATAATATATACAAATGTTATTTTTATATATGTCTAAATTTTAGATTTTTAAAATTATATGTTTTTGGAAATTTTAAATTTATAAGTTAGTTTTGAAGGTATAATTTTTAAGATTTTACTTATAAATTTACTACTTAAAAAAATATAGATTTAATATAAAATAAATTAATAATAAGATTCAATTTAATAAAATTTAATTTAGTTAGTATATATTATGTTTAAGTATTTATTTAAATTTATATTAATATTTTAAAAATAAATTTTTATAACTTTAATAACAAAGGTTGGGAAGATAAATTAATGTTGACTTGGAATTTAAAATTTTGTTAATAATTGGATTTAAATAAGCATTGATTTAAACTTATTGAATTTGAGATTTTAAAGATATGATTTATAACTTGATTTTTGATTAAAGGTGATTAAAGGAATATTTTCAAATTTAAATAAATTGAAATGGTATATTTAGTTTTATTTAAATTTGTAAATTGAGATTTTATTTAAATGATTATTGGATTGATTAAGTGAATATTTCAAAACTAAATAATAATAAAGTTGAATTTCAAGTGTAAATGAAATGTATCAATTTGAGTTATTGTAAATGTTTGAATATTTAAACTTTGAAATCTATTGAAATTGAAATGATTTAATTTGTAGTTCAAACCTATATTTGAAATCTATATAAATTAAAATGGTTTATTGAGAGGTGAATTGAATTGAAATTGATAAACTGGGACTGAATTAAATTGAATTTTTGGAATTTAAGTGATTTGAATCGATTTGTGAAATTTGAGGAAACTATTTTTATTATATAAATCATTATTATTATATATATAATTTATAACTATTTTAATATATATATATATACATACTATTTTCAACATCTAAACTGTTTAAGTGGAAACTATTATGATTACGGAAGTGTTATGATTTCAAAGTGTTATGGTTTCAAAAGTGTTATGATTTTAAAGTATTATGATTTCGAAAGAGTTATAAAGTTGAAAGTGTTGCGATTCTGGAAAATAATATTATTTAAAGTGAATAATGATATCAAATTGATATGATTTTGAAATGAATATGATATTTTGATATGAAGTATGAACTATTTGGAATGAAATAACCACGGTGTGAAATAAGCGTTTGGTTGTTAAAGAGACCGAGATCAGATATTGTCATACTCTCTGCCAATACCGAAAACCACTTTAACAACTGTGTATGTGGTGGAGATTCCAGAATGAAGTAGGATGGTTTGGTGACGATTCTATATGGTATTTACGTAGCCCTGACTCCCATGAGTCAGCTTGATGTGGCTAAAACAGGAGCCATGCCGGGCCAAGTGAGGTCATTCCTCCGATCGGGCACACTTTTTCAATACCATTCTATTACTTTGTGATTTGATTAGGTGAACCTTTGATTTGGTAGTGTGTCTCGAGGTGGGCGGTAGTAGCTGCTATGCGTTACCACCAGTCCGGATACATAAACGGTATATCTACCCTGGCATTGCCTCGCGTGCCTTGTCACATGCCCTAGCGCGCCTTCTACGAGTTTGTTTTGTACCATACCTATGGAGTGCCCTCTGATAGCCCTCCAGTTTACGGGGCGAGTTACGGTACTGTATAGACTATGGGAATATATAAAATGTGTTAAGGGGGATATGGGTAATGCCTTAACGCTATTTTAATAGTTTACTTTACTATAGACATGGTATAATAGCGTATATTACTACATAGTAGATAGTTCCATGGATCCTTAGAGGATGGAAATCCCAAACATCCTTTAAGTTACTTGTATTTCAGTTGACATTTCACTTGAGTTGAATTTACTATATAAGAATGTTAATTCTGACTCGAGTGTTTCGTGTTTTGCTTTATGCTCGGGTCAGACTGAGTGTCACAGCATTTGAGACTCACCTTTGGAGATTGGAGCTTTATTCGAAGATCTATCTATCTAGCTTTCAGTTATTTTAGTTTAATCCAGTCATTTATGTTATTCCAGTCATTTATGTTCAAACTCGTCACTTGCTTATGGATTAGAGATTCAATTGTATTTGAGATTCTGTTGTATTTTGTTTCAAACTCTGATGTTTATATTGTAGCTTCTTAAACCACTATTTAGCTATTCCGCTGCTTATTGTTGTATTATTCTATGTCTGTGATTCTGTGATTGATTTATTTACTGTATATGCTGAGTTTTGCCAAATATAAATTAACAAATCTGACATTTTGAGCAATTCAAGTCTGACATGTGCGGATGTGAATGGTTCGAAATACCAGGTCGTTACTGGGTGCCCACAAGATCTTTTGTTGCACAACCTTCTCTCATCATTGTTGGTGCTTACCTCATCATGCCGTAATAACCATCTCATCTTTTCTCCTTCTTTCTGGTTACCATCATCATTGTTTGCACTACACCTATCTCCATAGTTGTTTCCATGCAATAGATCGTTTGGACAACAAAGTAACTTTGGACGTGATTGTCACGATTCAGGTAGTGACTCTGAATTTCTTCGCTAGGATGGATACTAGCATCTAATAGTCTCGCCACATATCGATTACATTATTAATATATTGATTCACTTCAACCTCACTAATGACATTACCCCATAAATGTCATTTATATCCCATGTCTTTCAGGCTTTAATACTCACCTCACATAGCATATCACATTTGCATCATCATCACATACTTTATCGTATAAATAAACATACTGGGATAATCAACATATAACTCTTAACACCAAACCATAACATACATGAGACAATAAAGTAATATATAAGCACATCCATTTTGTAGCATGAATCATAAGCATTAACACTTCGAATAACATCATACTCATTTTAACATAACATGGGGGGTACGTTAACTACAATTTATTATATGCACTTATAAATATTTGACCACCCTGATGCCATTCATTCCCAAAATGGCGTTATATCCCATACTTATATCACATATAAATGTTGTGTGTGCATATCATCATCTCAATTAACCATAGTTATAATTGTTAAATTTAGGAGTATGCCTTAGAAGCAATTATGTAACTTGTTACATATATCTAACTCGATAACCAATCTTGTTCGAAATAAAAGGTGTTTTTCTTTTTATTGTATACTTGATATAATTTGTTATTAATTGATTTAATTAAAACTATATTTAATAGAAAATCCGTAAATGGTATGTTTTGTGACAGTAGTTACAAATTGTTGTGAGTGTGAGTTATTTATCATAATAAAAATAAATATACTATTTTAAATATTCCTAGTCAAGATGTATCAAGACTGGATATCGATATATCCATTGAGACTAGAGTACGTAACACTTTCTAAATGTTAGGGGTGTATTACTCATAGTTGCTGGGGAGCATCAAGGGGTTACGTACTAATAGCTATTGAGTAAACTATGGAATTACTCACTCAATAGTTTTATGTTGGTTAATATAAATAAGGTCAAACAAAAAATATCGGTTTGACTAATTTACATAGTTTTCTTGACTTGAGAATATCATTGATCTTCAATATGGAAGCTCCACTTTTGATTGTAGTTAAATCGTGGCACGACATCTAGCGAATAACTATAGTTGGGTTGAGTGAAAACATTGAAAGTGAAACACTATTCAAGAGAGGATTCGTCTCCTCAGTTATATGAGGTTAGTATCACGGTCAACTGATGTTAACTCAAAGTTAAAGTCTCTAGGCAGAGCAGTTCGGTTAATAATAATTGTTATTACTGAACCAAGGACTTTGTGTTTAGACTATAGAGTTAAATATAGACGTTATTGGAATTTTGACCGTTACCAAATTCCATAAGTTCAAAGTGATATAGTTTTGACAAAGAGAATTGGTGTAAATAATCATTACTATCAGGTACCGCTTATAATACGTAAAATTGGATTTTACCAAAAAGATGTGTAAGCGATAAATTCAGTCAAAATGTCACATCACTAGCTATGGTGACATGCGAACGTTAATTTTTGGATTGTTCAGTTTTAATCCCTGATTGAATTTACACATTTGAGTCGCACAACCGTAATGATGAATACTTTGAATAAACAACATGGTTTAATTAATTTATAAATTATTGTAAATTAATTAAATTAATCAATATTTATGAAATATTAATTATTGAACTATATTTGATTTGTTTGAATATCTTTAGCATTTAATAAAGCGCACATATAAACGTTATAAACGTGCGTACTGAAATACGATATCAATAAAATATTTAAACTGGATTTAAATAGATTAATTTCGAAGTTGTTTTAGGAATTTTTTGAAGGCCCGCATGCATAATGAAAAAGAAAAGAGTTTTCAAATGCAATTTGAAAATCCAAAGAAGGAATTAAATCTTTGTCCTTTACTCCACTTTATGTCTCACTTAAATCTCATTCATGGGATGATTTGTGTCCTTTTCTCTTTAATTTTGTTTCTTCCACAAGAAATATGAAGAGAAGGGAAGGATCTGATTGGAGTTAATTAGGAATTGAATACGGAGGTTTTAAAAGGGAAATTGAAAGGTTTTGATGTTTCCTTTAAAACACATTCTCTCTTATTCAATCAATTGTTATTGCTTTCCTAACAAAAATGTCTTATCTTCTTTCTCTTGCTCTCCTCCTCTCTCTTAATGGCCTCCATGAAAAAGAATCCCTAGAAACAATTTAAATATAAATCAATAGCATTCACAATGGTGATTACCTCTAGATCATTACAAAATCCAGAGGTTGATTCAATCGAATTAGAGTTTTATTCTTCATTCAAGGTGAAAATCTTAGGCTTCATCTTTAGATCTAGAGAGTGGTCTATCAGATCTAGGATTTGTTCTATCATTCGAGTGTTTCTCCGGGCTTCATCCTAAGGTAATTCAATATATTTACATATCTTTTAATTTTGTTTTCATCCCTTTAATTCTCTACCTCCCCCTTCTTTTCGTATATGTGAATTTGGATTTTGATTTGAATGTCTCAAAACCCCTTCTTGAATTAACTGTATATTCTTATCATGCAAAAAAACCCTTGTTATGTTCACTAATAATAATTTCATTTATCTTTATTATGTATGTTTATTTATCCAGTTTGTTTGATCTGGATCTAGACCTTATCACGAATCTGTATAGGCCTATGTTGTCTGATTTTGTTATTATTACTTAGCAAAAAAGAGGAAAACAAATTAAATTTTGGAATATACTTGTTAATAAGTCAGTTTTTATATTTGGAGATTTAGTTTGAATGTTTACACATAGATGGTTATGTGAATAAAACTTTGAAATAATTGCATTAATTAGTATTTGTCGACAACATAACACGATGACTTAATTGTGTTATGTTTTAAATTATTTTAAAACAAAAATTTCAAATTAAAAAAAGGAAACATTAAATTAATGATTTTTTCCTTTTTTTTACAATTGTATCTATTCTAGTATCGAACCTTTTTTTAAAAGGAAACATTCCATTTCACAAGCTGCTTGTATATTATTTTATTTTGTTTCAATTATTTTAGTTTGTATGTGTTCATAATTTTATATATTTATGTAATACCTTTTGTGTGTGTATTTATATTTAACTCAAAGTTTCAAAAAGGTGTTTTATGTAAGATATAATAGTAATCTTTTAAACTTTAATTAGATATTAAACTCATTGATTTATTGCTTGTAATATAAATAAAGTCTATTACAGTTTAAATTTCTATGCAAAATATTTTTATTATGTATGTATATGTATTTATTTATATATGTAACCATATATACACATATATTTTTATTTAAAAAAAATCATGTTTTAGATGGTAAAGGCATGTATAGAAGGCAAACGTGTCTGTTGCGGTGTAAATTCCAACACCTAAACAACGTTCACATTAACTGTATACATTTTTCATATGTTGCCCTTACACTATACACATGAGTGCATTTAATGTGCTCATCATAATATATAACTAATTAAAATTAAATTAAAATAATTTTAAACAATTATAATTAAATGAAGAAAATCTTAAAAGGAAAATTTAGAAAAGTTCTAAATGAATTTAGACTACAAAGGCCCAATAAAGATCCAAAATGGTAATTCTTTTTTATATTCACTCATTCCTTCCGCTACAAGCTGACTCAATCCCTTCAATTATCACGACATATCAATATAGCACCATTGCATCAAATGTTATATTAATAACTTGGTAATATATTTCAAACAAATCAATTACAATCAACCAAGTCATATTACTATGTCATATATAACAATAAAAGGCCACTTTCATATTATTCAAAACATGGCATGATAATAATTCACACTTCACATACATATTAAACAATAATGCATTCATGCCATTGATAAATTAGACATCAGGTATCATTTTATATTTTAGGAATTATTTAACAACCAAATTCCTAGCATAGGTAACTAATTTTTGATTTACTAATCGATACTCAATTTAATTCAATTTTAGTACCTTCATATGCATCAAAACATTACTTTCATTTCATTCATTATCTTAAGCATGTCATAGTGAGACGACGCATGCATGCATGTATATATACATACATACATACATATATACATACATACATACATATATACATACATGTATGTGTGTGTGTATATCACTTTGCATTTTATATTTCAAATATCACCTAGCAGTAATCAACTATCAATACATTCAAATAAATCCACAACATATTTGATCATATTTAGTTTATTAACTCTTACACATACTGAATCAATTTTAGCCCCTATTCATATACATCCAAACATCAATTTGAATAACGACAAGCACATGGAATAATACATAACATATATACATCAATGCACATCAATTGAGCAAGGTTATTCCATTGAAAATATTTCTAATTTAGTTGCCAAAAATCTTAGGTTGTAAAACCATAAAGATCCATTTCAAAAAGCTTTGCACTCCTATGTTTGCAACCATAATTATTATCACAATAGACATTACGTACATGAAAATAGATGAAGTTTAACTAATACGAGCATCTAAGCATAATCAGAAACCAAATCTTTAAGCGTTGACATATATTCATAAGCACATTATGTATATCTCTTTCATTTGATTTCCACCCAAACAATTTATTAAAAATCAATCTCCTTGAATTCAAACCAAAATAAATGATAGCTTGGCATAGAATCATTCAAGCAATATAAATAAATCAATATTTGATAGAGTGTTACTCAACCAACCACTGCCCATAGCTTACGGCCCACATCACGCCTCAATCACTACCAGCTTCGCCATCTTCTTCACCTTGGTTAAATAATTATTGTCATCACCTCGGCTCGTCTCGCATGCACAACCTTCGAGCCTTAATGCCACTGCCTCTATCACACGTGAGCCAACCAAGCCACACCTTCCTCTTATTGCTAAGGCTGCATCGCCATTCCTTCGTCATTGCCAATCGCGAGCGTGCATTCTTCTCCTTTTTTATATGCAATTTGGGGGAAATAAAGAGGCTAGAGCTTTTTGAGTTAGGAATAGGATTAGAATGAAAATAGAGAAGGGTTTAGGTTGGCTTAGTATTTTAGGAGTGGATTTTGGGCCTTGGCTGCTTAAAAAGCCCATTGAAACTAAAACAAAAATGCCTTTCTTTTTTATACATCAACTTACTAACTCATTCTCAACCATTTTAATTCATTTAAACACTTAAAAATTATTAAGCTAAGAAAACATTTTTTTCCAAATTTATTTCTACCCAAAACTATTATTCGATGTCAAAATACAACTGTTAACCCTTTAAACAATTTAAAAATACTTATTTATTCCTCAAATTTTTTTTATAACTTTAAATATATTTTATTTTCCAAGCATAAATTTTATATAGAATTTGAAGTCACAAAACATAATTCAAATTCTAAATTTGAATTTTAAATCGATATTTCACAATTTATTCCAAAATAAACCCAAAAAATCGAATTCATTGAAATTAATTCAATAAAAGAACCTAAAATAACATATTAATATCATTTATCAAATATTCCAACCGTAATATCCATTTAAAATAATTTTCGCAACTTAAAACTAATTTAAAATTCTAATTTCACTTACTAGTTCCAAAAATCCAAATTTAAATAAAAAAAATACATTTTATTGTCTTTTTTTTATCTCATTTCTGGTATGTCACAAGCTTCTCTCCTTAAATATGTCCTCATAATTTATAAGAGAGCATTATAACCAATCCAACCAATATTATTCAAACAATTGTATGTAGTCATGCATACATATATCCAACCATACATATATGAATCAAGCATTCAATCATAGAAAATATAATTAAATGTATACAATATACATAACTCAATCAACATAGTCAATCCTACCCAAACAATTCACATAGACATAAGTAACTTATTTAAGTTCATTTTATTAGTACAACCATACACAAGCAAATAAGCATCCCATGCTCCAATTCATTCAAACACATCGCACAACATCCATAAACATAGAGAACAACATACATATAGCTTTCAAGTCAAGATGTATCTAGACTAGATATCGACACATCTGTTGAGACTAGAGTACATAACGCTCTCCAAATGTTGGGCAGTGTATTACTCATGACTGCTTGGGGCACCAAGGGGTAGCGTACTGATAGTTATTGGATAACTATGGAATGACTCACTCAATAGTTTTCTGCCGGTTAATATATTAAGGTCATGAAGAGAATATCGATGTGACTAATTTGCATAGTTCTCTCGACTTGCGAATACTATTGATCTTCAATGAGGAAGCTTTGCTTTGATTATAGTTAAATCATGGCACGGCGTCCATCGAACGACTATAGTTGGGTTGAGTGGAAGCATTGGAAGTGAAATACTATTCAAGAGAGGATTCGTCTCCTCGGTTATATGAGATTAGTATCATAGTCAACTGAAAGTCAAAGTTTCTATCTAGAGCATTTCAATTAATAATAATTGTTATTATTGAACCAAGGACTTTGTGTTTGGACTATAAAGTTGATTGTGGATGATATTGGAATTTTGATCATTACCAAATTCCATAAGTCCTAATGTGATATAATTTTGACGAAGAAAATTATGTAAGTAATTGTCACTATTAGTTACCTCTTATAATAAGTAAAATTTGATTTTACCTAAAAGATGTGTAAGCGATATATTTGACCAAAATGCCACATCACCTGCTAAGTGACGTGTGAACGTCGGTATTCAAATAGTTCGATATTAATAGCTGATTTAATTTACACCTTTAAGTAGCATAATCGTAATGATGAATGCTTCGAAAACCACAAGATTTAATTCATTTATAACTTATAAATTAATTAAATTAATTAATATTTATGAGATATTAATTATAATTTTTTTAATTTTTTTTATTTATTTGATTTGTTTGAATGTAATTAGTATTTAATAAAGCATGTACATAAAAGTTATGCATGTACATATCGATAAACGATATTGAAAAAATATTTAAATTGGATTTAAATAAATTAATTACGAAATGGGTTTGGGAATATTTGAGGCCCATATAGCCTCATTCATAGAAGGCCATAAGAAAAGGAGGCTTAAAATCCAATGATTGGATCTAGAAAATGAAGGGAGGATATTATAGAAGGATCCCTCTATAAATATGTTACCATCCATTCATTTACCTCTCTTAACCACTCTCCTTCTAAACCCTAGCGTCCACCTTCATTTTTTTACCTTCTTGGCTGAAATTTCATGGCATCCAAGCCATAAAATTTCCAAAGAAAAATAAAATGAAATAAATAAAAAAAGTGGTGCTTCAGATTGTTACAATTTCTGGAGGTGATTCAGTCATATTTGGAAGCATTTATCATTCAAAATACGAATCATAGTTAACATCAGCAAGGTAAATTCCATTTAGTTATTTATTTATTTATTTCATGATATTATAGATCTAGTAGTTAATTCATTTTGAAAATTTTACATATGCATTTGTTGTCCCTTATAAGTATACAATTATAGATCTTACGGTAGTATAACGTGTTATCATTAGAATTGATTTTCATTTGAAGTTGATAACTTCTATTCATGATTTTTTATGTTAGGTTTTATTTATTTTGATCTGAATATAGATCTGGTAATTAACTTGACTTTATATTATTTGATTGTTAACAATAGTTTACACTGATTCCAATTTTGTTTTATACTGTAAGATTCATACATATACATAAATGTGTATATATATATATGTATGTGTATGTTAAAAATAAATTTGAAATATTTTAAAAGGTTTCAATTTTTTTTAACATATACATATAAATTATATTTAGATTTCTTGAAGATTTGTTATCGAACTGTTTTACCAAATTAGATTACTGCATGTTTGGTAATAAATCTTAAAATGATTACAATTGGCTTGGTTGAGTTGATTTATTATTTTTAAAGGATTCATTAATAATACATATATAAATATATTTAAACATACATACATATATATATATGTGTGTGTGTGTGTGTATGCACAGACATACATATATGTAAACTGTATTTATGTATAAATAAACATGAATTAACATAATATTATTATTATGCAAAATATACTTTGGACAACTTTTTTTCTTCTATATTTGATTATACTTTAAATTATTAACATATACATAGAGGTTACATTTGGATTTATTGATTAATATTTATTTTCAAATTGTTTTACTAAATCAGGTCACTGCATATTTGGTAATAAATCTTAATTGATTAGTTGACTTGGCTGAATTAATTTAGTATATTTGGAGGATTCATTAAATAATACACATGTAAACATATTTAAACACATATACACACACAATTAGTTATAATACATACAATCATTTGTTGTTGACTGCTTATATCCTTATATCATGATGCCTATTGATTGTCATTTATATGCTATATTAATTAAATTTTCCAAATGGAAAATTAAATCAATCACCTTTGCTACCCTTTATCTATTTTCCATATTTCCTTTATGTGTTTAGCTATCCGTTTATTTCTAGTTACATATCTACAGCTTGTCCTCAATTGATATCACATATCATATGTTGCTCTTACATAATTTACATTATAATATATATATATATTTGTTTATACTCATATTCAAGCCATATATATGTTTCTAATTAATGACATTCATATATTAATCAATTTAATTAAAGAGAGAGAAATGAAAGGTTTCTCCCTTTATATAAATAATATGCCCCTCATTAATTGAATAAATTAAGAGAAGGAAATGAAAAGTTTCATTCTCTTAATAAATTTATGCCCCCTCATTAATTCAATAACTTAAGAGATAAGAAATGAAAAGTTTCTTTCTCTAAATAAAATTAATAAGTTATTGTTACACATAAATGTATACATAAGAGCATGTTTGATATACTCTAACTTACATAAACATTTAATTAAAGTAAAATTTTATTTACAAAATTAAATAAAATATTGATTTTATTTAAAAAGAAACTTAGAGAAGTTCTAAATGAATTTAGACTTCATAGGCTCATTAAAGATCCAAAATGGCTATTTTTTTGAAATTCACCCATTTCTTCCGTTGTGGGCTGGCCTAATTCCAACCATGGTATTAAAGCCCAATAGCCTATGCGGTCTAAATTAGTCATGTTAGGGCTAACTAATTAATCTTGTGCACTTAGTATAGTGTCTAGAAAGGTGATGTCTAGATTGGAATTGGATAATCAAGTACCCTGTCCTACCTGGTTACCTACCTAGCCTGAAAGACGAAGTGAGTCCAAATGTTGAGATAAAATTTTAAATTTAAAATAAAAACATGTTTATCATAAAAGGTTATAATATAACATAAATTTTCGAAATGGTGAAAATGTAATGAAAAGTTCAAAACATTTGAAATAATTTCAATATTAATTTCAAAATTTAAAATTTATTAATAATATTTATAAAATAAACTAATTAAATGAGTTAATTAATTAATATTTATATGTATGTATTATATATGTTATGTTATTTTAAAGTGTTTAAGATAACCTAAGTATACATGTATGTATGTAAGATAAATTTTCAAAATTAATATAATTTATTTAAATAAATTAATTATTAAAGTTAATTAATTAAGTAAAAATATGCATATATAAGATATATGTATTATACTATAAAGGTTATAGTAGATATGTTCAATATAAAAGTTGTATTGGAATACTAATATAAAATTAAATAAAGAATTAATTAATTAAAATTAATTAAATAAGGTTTAATTAATAAAATATTATACATAAGACTATCATATATGTAATATGAAGTATAAAAGTTATATAACAATAAAACTTATATGATATGAATGTATAAACTAAAGGTGGAACATTAAAGAAACCTAAATAGACTTAAAGAATAAATAGATACATAAATGTATGTATACCATGTTTTCTGATGTGTCTGACACTTGAATCACGATGGTATTTCATAAGAAATACATTATTCCATAAGTCGATATAACTCAGTATATATTGAAGATTATGAATCTTCAATATAATGTTGTCCTCTGCCATATATATATATATATATGTATATGTATGTATAAGTTACTTGCATACTCCTTAGTTGTCGAGAAAACTCAAGCTAGGGATGTTATGCATAGTATTATTTATATATTGAATAGATGAGGTAAGATAACTATATGTATTTGTTGAGCAAACTCAAGGTACATATACTATACTTAGGCCGTCACGATATGGTAGGTGTGAGTGAATAATCTCTTTGATTTGTTGAGCAATGTGACGCCCCACCTTTATGGTCACAATAACAAAGGTTATTATAAGGAATAACGTCTGCTATTACGAAGAATAAGGCTTGTTAGAAGCGACCATCCGTAAGTTATGCCTTAGACGTGTATTGATTACATCGATAGGAGCTGTGAAAATTACTCCCAAAGATATAAATTCAATCCAAATCTAAAACGAAACTACAGTGGCTAAAGAAAAATCCAGAACAACTCATAATAACAACACACTGATAGTATAATCACATCAGAATAGAAATATCAGATATATAGCAGAAGACAAGTCTGGAATACATGCTACAACAATCGATAGTTCACATGAACCAAATGTACATATACATATACATCAACATACATAAGACGATAGTCAATAATCCAAAAGAACTCCTCGAAGGCTAGACAAAAGATGATGTGAGATCCCAAAAGATGAAGCTGCTACAGAATCAGAGATAGCGACTATCTTGAAATAACTCGGTCTGACCCGAGTATTATTTAAAAGAAAATAATAAACGGATCAGTCTAATTTATTCTTAGATGTGAATGCATCATAAACAACATCAAGCAAAATAATAATAATCTCGAATGAGACTATTCAACATGAGCAATCAACATGGTTTAAATGAGTAAATCACTTCAAACTCCATCAAAATCAACTTTCAAATTCATAATTGAATTCAAAACAACAATTCACAAAATCTAGAAATCAAAAATAGATAACTAGAAAATCAACATAAAAGTGGATCGATCCCAACAAATGGCGAGTTTTAGCTACGCCACACATGCATCTCAAATGGCCGAAGCCTACCAAGCACTATGATTTTTGGCGCCCAACAAATGACCCAAAGGTCCAACAAATGGCCCGAAGGTCTAGTACTGGTAATTGACCCGAAGGTCCAACAAATGACCTGAAGGTCCAACAAAGTGGCTCGAAAGCCCAACTAAATCATCAAAATCATCAAACAGCGGATGTTTCAATTAACGAGTCCGGAATTAACCGAAATAGTAAAAGTGTGGTTCCATACTCCGCACTTTTGCTAAATCGTTTAAATCTCTTCATCATTTCCTTGACAGTGCAAAATTGTGTATTTTATAAATATAACATTTTACGTTCTCGAATGGACAAGTCCGGAATTAACCGAATTAGTAAGAGTAAGGGTTCATAGTCCTCACTTTTGCTGAAACGTTTAAATCGATTCCTCATTCTTTTTATTACCAGTATTAAGTCAAGTTGGGATGTATTGTTGATGGGCTGTATTGTTTAAAGTCATTCATGTTTTGTTTGTTTTCTTTGTTTGGTCCATTTACTTGTTAAGCCTGGTAAGGGTTTTGCGTCTTCATGTAATTTGTATAAAGGGATGATGTGTCTATCTGTGATAAGTAACATGAAACAGTAATATACTTTTGAATTCTCTGTTCTCTATTTCTTCTATTTCGTAACATGGTATCAGAGCAATTCTCGTTTTAAGATCAATTCTTCGATCTGATCTGTATCTGAGGATTCTTATTCAAATTAATTCCCTATCGAATTAGGGTTATGGCTGAAAGTAAGTCGATTTCTGATGTGTTGCCAGTGATGTCTAAAATCATGGAACATAAGTTGAATGAATCAAATTATTTCGATTGGAGTAAAACGATTCGCATATATCTTCGAAGCATTGATAAAGACAATCATCTTACTGAGGATCCACCCAAAGAAGATGAGGATAAAGAGAAAAGTCAGACATGGCTAAGGGATGATGCCAGACTATTTCTTCAGATCCGAAATACCATTGATAGTACAGTAATTAGTCTGGTTAATCATTGTGAATTCGTGAAAGAATTAATGGAGTATCTAGAATTTTTGTTCTCAGGAAAGGGAAATTTAAGTCGGATGTATGATGTGTGTAAATCGTTCTATCGTGCTGAAAAACAAGACCAAACTCTCATGAACTATTTTATGACATTCAAGAAGACCTATGAAGAGTTTGTTGATACCCGAAGATTTTGATCAATGGCAATATGCTTCAACAAAAAGGAAGAGATATATGCAAAATCAGAGGAAGATCAATGAAGACCAAAGTATAAACATAAGTATGATTTTTATAGGTCTAAAGTCTAGATTATTTGTTAAAATATATCCTCAAGAGATTTGCACGAACACTAAAACACATTCATAAAACTTCATTTTTATTCACATGTTCACTGTGCATACTTTTATAGTTCAGTCGACTGAACAGGTATGGACAGTCGACTGAAACTGGCACACATTTACAAATATGCACAGTTTCAGTCAACTGAATTTCCTACCCAGTCGACTGAATGCTTTCCTAAAAATTTTCCTTTGTATTTTCAGTCGACTGAATTTTCTGCTCAGTCGACTGAATCTGTAACTGCGAATTTTCTCCGAAAGGACACCTTCTTCCTCCCAAGAGTTGCAACCATTCTCCAATAGAAATGGAAGCATCTCTTGCATGCACCTCTTGCAAACAAATGCACCTCTTCTACAAGTATAAATACATGGTTTTAACATTTGCAAATCATCAATTCTAATTGCTTTAATCTTTCTATTTACTTGAACATACTTTCAGATTTCTTAAGTTTTCAAAAGCAATCACAAACCAATTGCTTGAATCTCTGTTTTAACTATAACACCTTTTGATTCATAGCAATTCACTTTTCCTAAATCTTCACAAACACTTTGTATACTCTTGAGGATAAGATTATAGGAAAGTTGTACTCAATTTGACTCATTAGTGTTATCAAGAACACAACAAGTCAGAAATACTTTTAGTATCTAGTTGAAGCCCTCTTCGGCAGTTGAGGCAAGAAATCCCGTTCGGTTATTCGGGTAAGTTGTAAACCTATTCCTCTGGGTTAAGTGAGGGTTGTTGGTTAGTTGAATTCCTAAGAGGAGCTTAGGGACTGGACATAGGACAAGAGGTCCGAACCAGTATAAAGTCTTGGTGTCTACTTTACTTACTGCTTACTACTATCTACCTAGACCATTTCACTATTCCATATTATACGATCCTACCGCATAGACTCTTTCAGAGTTCAATACTTTGCTTCCAATCAGCCCTGATGTGAAGATACAGCAGACACGGCGTGAACAAATGGCAATAATGAGTTTTCTTGCAGGACTTCCACCAGAATTTGAATCTGCTAAATCACAGGTGTTATCTGGATCTGATGTAACATCTTTGCAAGAAGTATTCAGTAGAATTTTAAGGACAGAAAATTCAAGCATACAAATGACTTCTACATCAACTAATAGTGCTTTGGTAACTCAAAACAAGTATGTTCCATGGAAACCTAACCATAGTGGATACAAAAGAGAAATGGTCAACACAGAGGGTCGAGCAACAAATCCAGTATTTTGTGTCTATTGCAAGAAACCAGGACATACTAAATTTGAATGCTGGAAACTGCAGAACAAACAGAAACAAAGCACTGGCTCTAGAGGAAGTGTACCAGTAAACCAGTCTACACATATTGCTAAAACAAATGGTGAAGATAACAAATCTGTTCTTGTATCTGCTGATGAATTTGCCAAGTTTACCAAGTATCAAGAAAGCTTGAAGGATGCACCAACTCATGTCTCTACAATTGCTCGATCAGGAAGATGGGTTATAGATTCTGGTGCAACAGACCATATGACAGGTAATGCACGTAATTTTTCAAAGTTTCAATCACACAGTTCAAGTCATAATGTTACTTTGGCTAATGGATCTTCATCAAGTGTAAAAGGATCAGGAACAATTAATCTTACCAACACAATGTTATTAGAAAATGTCTTACATCTGCCAGACCTAGCATTCAATTTACTGTCAGTGAGTCAAATAACCAAGGAGTTGGATTGCTGTGTTTCTTTTTATCCTACCCATTGTATATTCCAGGATCAATTGACGAAGCAGATTATTGGTAAAGGTCATGAATCTAGAGGTCTCTATATCTTTGATACCCCTGTTGCATGTTCAAGTATTACTCAAGCTCTCAAATCACACAGTCAGCTAGGCCATCCATCACTTCAAGTATTCAAGAAATTATGTCCACAGTATAGTTCATTACATTCATTAAATTGTGAACCTTGTCGATTTGCTAAACTCCATCGTAGTAGTTTAACTCCTAGAATAAATAAACGAGCTAGTTGTCCATTTGAACTTGTTCATTCTGATATTTGGGGACCATCAGCTGTTGTATCAAAACATGGTTACAGATATTTTGTTACTTTTGTGGATGATTACTCTCGTAATACTTGGTTATTTTTGATGAAAAACAGGTCAGAATTATATACTATTTTTTGTGCATTTTGTACTGAAATTAATACACAATTTAATACAAAAGTTAAGACTATAAGGAGTGATAATGCAAAAGAATATACTTCTAGTCAATTTCATGAGTTTATGAGTAAAAATGGTATACTTCATGAAACATCTTGTGTAGACACCCCATCACAAAATGGAGTAGCAGAGAGGAAAAATAGGCATTTACTTGAAACTACTAGAGCACTTATGTTTCAGACTAATATGCCTAAGTATTTTTGGAGTGATGTTGTGTCTACTGCCTGTTTTCTTATAAATCGAATGCCTTCATCAATTTTAAATGGAGAAATCCCATATACTATACTGTTTCCAAATAAGCAGTTGTATCCTGTCCCACCAAGAGTCTTTGGGTAGTACTTGCTTTGTTAGAGACGTGAGACCACAAGTATCAAAACTGGACCCAAAAGCTCTTAAGTGTGTGTTTGTTGGCTACTCAAGGTTACAATAAGGTTATAGGTGTTATTGTCCTACTTTAAATAAGTATCTAGTATCTATTTATGTTACTTTTCATGAAGACATCCCATATTTCCAATCAGCACTAGCAACCTATCTTAGAAATCTAGATAATGAAAGTACCCAACTAGATGATGAAGACTTTCTCATTTATCATAGTCAAGTTGATATTACTGATAGTATTAATCCTATACAAGAAGCAAGTGGTCATCATAATATTACAACTGAAACTTTACAAGAATCAGAGCCCACTCCTATTTTGGACCCTAGCTTAGATCTACCTATTGCATTACGAAAAGGTAAAAGGCAGTGTACCTATCCTATCTCTACATATGTGTCATATGAACATCTACCATCTTCTATATGTCTGTTTAATCAGTCATTGGAGTCTGTCCCTATACCCAAAACTATGGGGGAAGCATTATCACATGATGGATGGCATGCAGCAATGATTGAAGAAATAAATGCATTAGAGCTTAACAATACATGGGATCTAGTTCAGTTACCTATGAATAAGAAGGCAATAGGATGCAAATGGGTATTTTCTACCAAAGTTAATCCAGATGGGTCAGTGGCAAAGTTAAAAGCCAGATTGGTTGCAAAGGGATATGCTCAAGTGTATGGGGTAGATTATTCAGATACTTTTTCTCCTGTTGCTAAACTTACATCTATTCGATTATTTATTTCTTTAGCAGCAACTTATAAGTGGAACTTCACCAATTGGATATCAAAAATGCTTTCCTTCATGGTGACCTTCATGAGGAGGTTTATATAGTTCAATCACCTGGATTTATTGCTCAGGGGGAGAGTAATCTGGTATGTAAGCTTAACAAATCACTGTATGGTTTAAAGCAGAGTCCTCGGGCTTGGTTTGGAAAATTTAGTCATGCACTTGAGTCTTTTGGTCTGATGAAGAGTAATTGTGATCATTCAGTATTTTTTAAAAGATCTAAAACTGGAATTATTTTACTGGTAGTATATGTGGATGATATAGTTATCACTGGGGATGATAAAGCAGGAATTGAGTCTCTCAAGTTATATATTCATACACAATTTAATACAAAGGATTTAGGTGAGTTAAGGTACTTTCTTGGAGTGGAGGTTATAAGAAGTGATGATGGAATTTTCCTATCTCAAAGAAAATATGTACTGGACCTATTGAGTGAAACAGGAAAGTTGGGTATGAAACCAGTTGTAACTCCAATTACACCTAATTGTTGTATTGAAGAAGGTGGTGAACTACTCGAGAATCCAGAAAGGTACAGGAGACTAGTGGGAAAATTAAATTATTTAACTGTAACAAGGCCTGACATTAGCTTTCCAGTGAGTGTTATAAGTCAGTTTATGCAATCACCTACAGTTCATCACTGGTCATTGTTAGAACAGATATTAGGCTACTTGAAAAAGACAGCTGGTCAAGGGATCATGTACAGAAACCATGGTCATATCAGCATGGAATGTTTTTCTGATGCTGACTGGGCAGGGTCAAAATCAGATAGAAAATCCACTTCTGGCTATTGTGTGTTTTTAGGAGGAAATCTTGTATCATGGAAAAGCAAGAAGCAAAGTGTTGTTTCAAGATCAAGTGTTGAATCAGAGTATAGAGCTATGGCTAAGGCAGTGTGTGAGATAATGTGGATCAGTCACATAATGGATGAAATTGGTTTTAAAATTGAGAAACCTACAATGTTATTTTGTGATAATCAGGCAGCAATGCACATAGCTTCAAACCCAGTCTTTCATGAACGAACTAAACATATTGAGGTGGATTGTCACTTCATTCGAGAGAAGATTCAGAGTGGTCTAGTGGCAACTGGGTATGTGAAAACAGGAGAGCAAATAGCTGATATGTTTACAAAATCCCTAACTGGAGCGAGGCTTGAATACTTATGTTGCAAGTTGGGCATGAAGAACATGTACGCACCAACTTGAGGGGGAGTATTACCAGTATTAAGTCAAGTTGGGCTGTATTGTTGATGGGCTGTATAGTTTAAAGTCATTCATGTTTTGTTTGTTTTCTTTGTTTGGTCCATTTACTTGTTAAGCCTGGTAAGGGTTTTGCGTCTTCATGTAATTTGTATAAAGGGATGATGTGTCTATCTGTGATAAGTAACATGAAACAGTAATATACTTTTGAATTCTCTGTTCTCTATTTCTTCTATTTCGTAACACTTTTGAAAGCGTAAACTGTAAAAATTTTGGAAACATTTTTAATTTAAAAAGATTTATGAAAACACGTGATTAAAACAGCAACATCTATAGCGATTTCGACAAAGAAATCGCGCTTCATAAAACGCCGTAAAAACGGGTATCAAATCAGCGTTGCGGGATAACTGCTTAAAAAAATCCACTTTAAATTTGACGGTTACTGAAGTCAAAGCAACAGTAACCTTTATTCGTCAAAAATGTCACCAAAACAATACGCCTCAAAAATATAATACCGACGTACAAAGTCCGTTATAAAAATAACGGCAACAAAAATTACGTTTCAAAATGAAACGCTGGTTCAACGTAAATTAATAACCAGTGGTTCACACTATTTATATATTCATCAAAAATAAATTTGCACTGCCAGGGAATAATCTACATGCACACAAATTCTAGATACCAAACATGCCTATAAAATTGAGTTACAAATTAAAGTAACTGGGACATAGATTTATCCATGCATGCATTCTTGTACAAAAAGAAACTCACAGTGACGTGTACATTACCTTTGTATGCATGTAATAAAGTAATAACTTGACTTTGGTGATGAGAGTGGGACACGTAACTAAAACATCAAGGTAACCATAACTTAACTTCATGAATTGATAAAACGCATGCAAGACCTGGGCATATACTACACAGTGCAAAAATACCCCATTTACACCTTTCAAATTCACAAAATACTTTAAAACAAAACAGACACATATTCACTCTTTGCTTACCTATTCCAATTTGAAATATATATCAGAGGCAAGAACTCAACACTTACACAGTTATATTTAGTACCATTTAATAAAGCATTATAAACTAGGTATGATAAATGTATGATGTTTGCATGCCTCATTTTCACGCAATTGAACAATGAACCCAAAGAAAATGCCTGACACACGCAGTAAATTGAACACCAGTATAGCTCGCGCATGCAACCACTGGAAAAATCAATACTTTGGCATGCAATTTTAACATGTAAGCGACTGTAGGGAGGACACAAATGACTCTATCATGTAAATACAACATGCCGTGCAAAATCACGCAGTGATTTAAAAATCATACTAAAATAGAATTATAAAATCAACTAAAGCTATATTTTGAAACAAAGTCAAAGATGTGATGCTCGTATATTAGAAGTGTGAGTAGTTAACTCGCCTTAATTTGTTTTGAAGTCAATTACACCCCAGATCTGAAAGAGAAAGTTATCACTTGGCCATTAAGTTCTTTGAACTTTGAAGAATAAAAAAATGTTGCAGAAAATTATTAGTCAAGACAATGAGTGCTCAAAAGCTTTGGGGTACACCTTCATTTAATGCATACGTACTGTAATAAGGCGCGGTCACACTCTAGCTGGATTGTGAAGATGTTTGAAATTTGCTTTATTACACAATGTTTCAGCGAATGCAAAAATGTGTTCACACTTGAACATTGTTGTAATATGTTCCAACACTTGTTTTATAAAATGAATGTGACGGCAAGTTATAAATTTGCTTACACGCACAAGAAAATTCAATGCACTCTTCCGTTCACAAAGTTAAGCATTTACTAACTTTGCAACATTATATTTTCTTCAAATTTTAATTTAATTTTTTTTCTATTTAAAATATTCACTCCGATAGTAATTCAAAAATTACGATCGTTACAGATTTTAAAAATATTTATTACGACGGTAATAAATTCACGGTCGTTACAGACTCCCATCCTTATAAAAATTGCGTCCCCGCAATTTTCGTACTAGAAGCAGTCGATTTCTCAAATAATTCAACACAACAAAGATAAAAAAAGATAGATAAGAATGCTCACCCCCACCCGAAGAGGAGAGAAAACCCGGATAAGAACGCTCGATGAATTCTCTGGTTTCTCAAGTGCAATCTTTGGGGTTTGCGGACCATTGAATTTTCACAAGCGGGACTTCTTTATTCTGAAGGCGTTTAACCTCCGAAGCTAGCACACGAATAGGATTTTGCACAATAGACAAGTCGGGTGAGACCTCAAGATCTTGCAACATAGGAGGATCAATAATTGAATCTGAATCTCGAAGGCAACGATGAAGCTGGAATACATGAAATACATCATGAATTCCCGAAAACTGAATAGGTAGCGACACACGATAAGAAACAGAGCCAATGCGTTCCGTAATAGGAAACGGTCCAACATATCGAGGAGCCAATTTCCCGGAGTGACTAAAACGCACCACACCCTTCATCGGGGAAACACGAATGAATACAAGATCGCCAATAGAAAATTCCAAAGGCTTCCTACGATGATCGGCATAAGATTTCTGTCTATTCTGAGCCTCCTTCATTCTCTGTCTAATAATATCAATCCTCTCCGAAGAATCACGAATATAATCGGGGCCGAGAACCAACTTTTCCCCCGATTCCAACCAACAAGACGGTGATCGACAAGGCCTTCCGTAAAGAGCTTCGAAAGGAGCCATACCGATACTGGATTGAAAACTGTTGTTATAAGAAAATTCAACAAGAGATAAGTGGTCTTCCCAACTTCCACCAAAATCAAGAATGCAAGCTCGAAGGAGATCCTCTAAAACCTGATTCGACCATCAGACTGTGGATGATAAGCTGTACTGAGGTTGAGCTTAGTGCTGAAGGCTCTGCCAGAAACCACTAGTGAAAAGCGGATCTCTGTCACTAACAATAGAACTAGGCACACCATGAAGTCGAATGACTTCTTTAATAAACAGCTTAGCCAACAAAGGAGCAGTCCGATTGGACTTGATAGGAATAAAATGGGTTGATTTAGTCAATCGGTCAACAATCACCCAAATACTAGTATGACCCGACCTCGAACAAGGTAGACCATCAATGAAGTCCATGAAAATCTGATCCATTTCCATAATGGAATCTCAAGAGGCTGCAAAAGACCACTGGGACGCTGGTGTTCTGCTTTAACAAGTTGACAAGTCATGCAACGACTTACATAACTTGCAACATCACGCTTCATACCTTTCCAATAGTATAAGCGTTTCATATCAGCATACATCTTGCTACTGCCTGGATGGATAGTATACTTAGAACGATGACAGTCCTCAAGAATGTCATTTCTAAGATTAGAAATATCAAGCACGATCAATCTACCCTTCTTCCGAATACAACCATGAACATCAATATCGAAATCCTTCAGATCATCACTTCGGGATTCCAATCTACAACTCTGAATAAGAAAAGCAATATGTGGATCATGTTTCTAGGCATCGGCAACACGATCCAACAAACTAGGACGAGCTTCCATGCTAAATAAAAGCACGGGAGAATCAGAAACTGAAGGACGGTCTCTAATATCACAAAGAGATAAAGCTTCCAAAATATTCCACTCTGCTAGCATCATGGAAACAACAACTTGCTGCTTGCGACTAAGCGCATCAGCAACTCGATTACCCTTACCAGGGGTATACTGAATATCGAAATCATATGAAGCAAGAAATTCGAACCAACGTTGTTGCCTCATATTAAGCTCTTTCTGAGTAAATAAATACTTCAGAGATTTGTGATTAGTGAAGAGAATAAAATGCTCGCCCAATAAATAATGTCGCCAAATCTTTAAAGCAAAGACTATGGCGGCCAACTCCAAATCATGGGTAGCATAACGAATCTCGTTAGGCTTTAGTTGTCTAGAAGCATAGACAACTACTCTATCTTTTTGCATGAGAACAACACCGAGTCCATAACCACTGGCATCGGTATAAACAACAAGATCACGATTCCCTTTGGGAACCACTAAGATAGAAGCATGAGTAAGGAGATCTTTTAACTTCAAGAAAGAATTCTCACACTTATCCGACCAAATAAAAGGAACAGCTTTTCTCGTGAGGGTGGTAAGCGGTAAAGCAATACGAGAAAAGTCCTTAATGAACCGGCGATAATAACCCGCCAATCTAAGGAAACTACGGATCACAGTAACGGTCTCGGGCCTCTTCCAATTCTGAATAGATTCGATCTTAGAAGGATCGACAGAAATACCATCGGAAGAAACAATATGACCGAGAAACTTCACCTTATTCTCCCAGAAATGACACTTGGTGTAACTACCCGTAAATTTAACCAGTTTTAATAACGTTATTAATTGCAATTTTAGGAAATTTTAAACGATAAAATTTTGAAATATAAATTTGATATTTGGAATGCGTCTAATTAAACATAGCAACTGGTAAATTTTCGTCCGAAAATATGAAAATTTATTTCGCGCGTAAATTTACTTCAATTTAATCAGTTAAAAAGCGATGAAAATAAAATGTTTCCGAAACCTAAATATTTTTACATAGAAAAATTCTAAAACATCTTCTGAGCAAGATGTCAGTGTGTCGTTTTTCCAAATTAGGACATCTTTGACTCCGTCGATCTTATTTTTCAGCGTTTTTCTTGCATTTTCCGCTATTAGAAAATTCGAATTTTTATAATTCAATCAAACCACTGATATCTTTATACCGTTTTGATCGTATCGTCTTGCTGATCGCTGCGGTATATTCGTTTGTTTATTTCGGCATCCGGTACACGGCGAAATCTGCGAGACGACTAACCGTATCGGTACCCCTATTTGAACCTTTAGGATTCTTGCCTTTTCGTTATCCATGTGCAAACGTATAGCCACTAGTTTTTATATTTTTCCAGAATTCAGCTTACCTGACCTTTACTATTCCACCTTTTTAATTTGCAGTGTTATTCCATTTGTGTTTTTAGTTCGTTCATTTCTTTGAGGCTCTCTGTTTCTTTCTCCTCTCTGGTTCATTCCCATACTCTCCTTCTCTTTTGTTTCATCTGAAAGAAATAATATTGCATGATATAAGTTACCTTCTGCCATGTATAAAAGACACGTACACAAAATTCTTTTCACTTGCACTGTTTGCAAACCTTCTCCATTCCAACCGAAGCCTACCCACGCAGCACCAACGTGGCAGCCACACCGCCGTTCACACCCTCCTCCACCAAATCTCGGCCTCACATCCTCCACGCTGTCACTGCCACCGAGGCTTCAGCCACCCACATGCAAACCTTGCTCCGCCCACACTCCTCCGCGCCGACCACTTCCTCTTTTTCCGCCTATCTATTCTTCTTTGAACTGTGAGTTATTTGTAATGTTAGTATATATATATGCATATATATTTGTGTGACTTGTTTAAAATATTGATGTATATCATATATGTATTGCACGTTTTATATATATTACTATACAAGTTATATATTTTATAAGCAACAGTTTAGTTTTATAAATTATTATTAAAAGGTATGTATACGGGTTTGGTTGATTCATTTTGTAATAAGGTTGTACTAGTATGTGTTGGCATGTATATATATGTTTATAGAGATATTGGGTTATATGCATGCTGTCAAAAAAAATATTTCCTGTTAAACTTGTTCCTATAGCCGTACTTTTGTTTACAATATTTCGAACGTGTTTATATACGAAAGGTTTCTACAGTATATGTTATAAAGATTTTATATAATGATTTCGATTGAGTTTGTAAGTGAGTTATATATCTATACCAGTTTATATATTTTGATGAGTATAAGTTTATACCAGTTTTATATGTTATATACATTACTTGAGTATATATGCATCGGGTTTCAAGTGTAAGTTGGTTCGGCTTCCAAATGAATATACGCGTTAAGTATAATACTGTTTTAAATATTAATTGTAACTTTATGATAGAATCTGTGGTTATAAAATTTGAGATGTTGTTTTAGTCTACTGGTCGTTTTATGTAAAGTGGCCAGTCTGCATTTTTGGTGATAGTTTGCACATTATAATAGGTTGCTGTTGGGATAGTTTATAAATTAAGTTATATAAACTGACCTGTTTATAAGCTGTTTTTGTTTAAGATTGTCTGTATATATATACTTTTAAATAGTATAGGCATATTTAAATCTGAGCAACGACCCTTTGATTTATGGAAGTGGTTACAGATGTCAGTGAGTATATACGTATATAGCTATTATAATAATATTGATTTTATTATCATAAGTATGTAAGTTGTAGATACGTTTATATACATTGGCTACATAAGTGAATGTGAATTTGTTTTCAAATATATATGGATATTTTATATGTTGGTATTTAATGTTAATTTGAAAATAAATATATACTTTATTTTAAAATATGTTTAAAATTGATTTTAGAAAATTTATATATATGTAATATATCCTGTTTCACTGATCTTGTGCCACTTTGACTGACATTCGCAATATCAAATCTATCTCAGCAAAATCCCAACTTGTCGTCGTTCCGCTCGCTTGATTTGTATGCTTGTCCTTGTCTATTCGCTTCCATTCCCGTGCATATCTCCTGCCTTGAAAGGTGAGCAATCACTCACGATTAATGTTCTTATATTTATTAAATTTGATTTCAATTGAAACGACAATTGAAATATGCTGCTGTTAGTTATTTATATTGCAATATCTATGCCATAATCTGTATCTGTTCACCTGTGACACCTGACATCATTATCTGTTATTTATATTGATATATATGCCATTATCTGTATCTGTTCACCTGTGACATCTGACACCCTTATCTGTTATTTATACTGATGATATATGTCTGTTACCGTTGTTATATTATTATCATATATGTTATCACTCTACAAGTTCCCTGTTAGTATAGAATCACTATGGGTTGAAATGATACATACCCGAACGGACTTTAGAATAGGAGAAAATCGTTATGGGTTGAAATGATAAACCCAAGCGATTTTCAAATTAAATTGAATTTGGGATTTCGGGTTGAAAAGATATATACCCGAATATATTTTAAATTGCGGATTGAAATGATAAATATCCGTATCACTTGACCATAGGATAGAAAATTATATACAGACACCGTTGGTCTATATATAAATGTTTTGAAAACATTTCTACGGTTTTGAAAGAAATATATGGTTTTAATAAATAATGATTTTAAAGATTTATTAAAGTTGATTTAATAAAGTTGATTTGAATCAATATGAAATATGTTTAAGTATTTATGTAAAATTTATATTTTTAAATATAGAATTTATAATGTTCAGGTTGGAAGATAAATTTGAATTGATTCGGAATTCTTAATTATTTAAGAATTATACTTAAATAAGTTGATTTGAAATCTATTAAATTTGAAATTTTAAGATATGTTTTATAACTTGAATTAATTAAGAAGTGGCTTAAATGAATATTTCAAACTTATATAAATATAAATGGGATATTTTGTCTATATAAATTTGTAAATTAAAGTTGTATTTTGATGTATTGAAATGATTAAAGAAATATTTCAGAAACTAAATGTAATGAAATTAAATTGGGACATAAATTGAATTATCGAATTTAGTTTAGAAATGTCGAATATTTAAACTTTGAAATATATTGAAATTGAAATGGTTTATTTATGGTTCAAATAGGCATTTGAAATCGATAATTTAAAATGGTTTATTTAGAAACTGAATCGAATTGAATTTGATGATTTGAGATTTGATAAAATTTGAAGTTTTGAAATTCGAGTTGATTTGAATCGATTTGTGAAATTTGAGGAAGCTATTTTATATAAAGTATTTTTAAACCATATCTAAAACTATTTATATTTTACTTAGTATAAACTATTTTAATAAGTCATTTTCAATATAAATTATTTTATTATAAGCTATTTTAACTTATAACTATTTTATATAAACTATTTTATTTTATAAACTATTTTTCTATATATACAAATGTTAATATCTAAACTGTTTAAGAGGAAAGTGTTAGGATTTCAAAGTGTTATGAATTTCAAGGTTTTGATTTCCAAAGTGTTTTGATTTTAAAAGACTTATGATTTCGAAAGCGATATAACTTTGGAAAGTGATATTATTTTGGAAATGGATTTATTTGAAGTGAAAGTGATATCGTATTGATATGGTTTTGAAATGGCAATGATATGTCGGTTTTGAAATATAACTATTTTTGAAATTTTATTAAATGACCATCGGTGTAATAATACGTAGTTATTAAAGAGACCGGGATCGGATATGGACATATTCTCTGTCGATACCGAAACCACTTTAATAACTAATATACGCGGAGTATTGATCCAGAATGAAGTGGATGGTTTGGTGAACGCGTTGACTGAAGAAAGAGAACGATTTTGGATGACCCTGACATGACTAAAACAGGAGCCGCGCCGGGCCATTGAGGATCGCCATCTCTAGCGGACACACTTCTTCGATACCTTATCTATTACTTATGTGATTCGATTTGGGTGCACCCCTTGATTATGGGAGTGTTGTTTCGCGGTGTTGGGATAGTAGCTGCTATGCCCAACATCAGTCCGGATCAGGCAACTACTAGTATCCTAGTTGGTATCGCCTCATGTACCTTGTCATACTGATTATCCTATTCGCGACCACTATGATTTTGGTTTGTACCTTTAGTATATGGATTGCCCTCTGGTGACTTCCGGTTTTGGGGAAACTACGGTCTTGTATATGCTCTTGGGAATAAAATGTGTTAAGGGTGGAATGGGCCATGACTTAACGCTATTTTGATATCGTACTTTACTGATTAGACATTATCTACTTAGCGTACACTACTACATAGTAGATAGTTTAACGGATCCTTAAGGGATGGTTATCCCAAACATCCTTTGAGTTATTTGTATTTCAGTCGTTATTTCACTTGAGTTGGATTTTTTGATATAAGAATGTTAATCCTGACTCGAGTGTTTTGTGTTTTCTTTACGCTCGGGTCAGACTGAGTGATACAGTATTCGAGACTCACCTTTGGAATTGGAGCTTCGCTTGGAGATCCAACTACCTATCCAGCTTTCAGTTATTCAGTTGATTCCAGTGATGTATTCAGATCTTGTATTTGACTATTGTATTGAGATATCTATGTATTCGAGACCTCTGTTGTATCTTGTTTAACTCTGTTATATATATATAGTAGCTTCATGAACTACTATTCTTTTGTTTCCGCTGCATTATTGTTATATTACTCTGTGTCTGTGATCTGTGATTATTTATTTATTGTATATGCTAAGTTTTGCCAAATTTAAATTAACAATCTATTATTTTGAATTATTCAAGTCTGACATGTGTGGATTATTGTCGATTTGAATGGTCCAAAATAGTGGGTCGTTACAAGTGGTATCAGAGCTTTGGTAGCTCAAGGCAAAACTTAACATATAGGGTAAATATATTTACAGAATCACTCTCATTCGAGTTTCAATCTCTTCCTTTTGACTCGATTGCTTTGAATTTTGGAACGTTCACTGCGGTTCCAAATTTCATTTGTGTCCCTCACTATTCGTCTTCTTTCTAATTCCGGAGTATCCCATAACTCCACCTTGAATGATCATTATAATGAATCGGCGGTCTCGTCAAACTTCGAATGATTTGTAAAGGGGTGAAACTCCTTTACAATAGACATTAATTTACCGGAGATTTCTGTATCCTCGGTTTACGATGCTATCTATCTCCTGCTATATCTGAATGCTATTTCTTGAGATCAAATGTAGATTGAAATTCTGCATCGATCCTATCTTTGTAGTCACGGACGACCCGGTTAAAGTTGCCCGTGAATTAAATAAACTCATCCATCTCCCGATTGTGGTAATTGAATTATCTTATCTTCTGTTTCAAACTTATTTTCGAATCAAAATTCTCTTTGATTTGAGTCCATCAAATTTGAATCTCTATCCTTGCTTTGAAATCTATTCTTATATAGTCGAGCGAGGAAGTGTATTTGTAAATTAATATTAAAATGTTTTATATATTGTGTTGTTTGAGTTGTTGATGTTGATTTGGGTTTCTGATCGATACGTCTGATCAACGCAATCGATAGGATTTCCAAAACACTTGAACAGAGCAAACTGACACAATATTATTTTCAAATTTGGTAAATGAAATAAATTTGTTTGATTATATTGTAAAAATATAAGTAAAATTTTCTGGAATTAAATAGTTAATTAAATTGGTTGTTGAATGATAATATTTGATTATCATTTATTGTTCTAAATGAATTTATAAACATGGTTTATAAATTGATTTGGAATCGAAATAAATTTTAAAAATCAGGAATTTGAGAATTTGATTTCCGGTGATTTCAACTTTGGTTTTAAAGTGTATATTATTAAAGTTATTTTCGAATAGAAACTGTTTTCAAAGAATTTTAAAATGTTGAAATCAGTACTCTTCTCTTTTGTCGTTGGAAAATAATTTCGGTGATGACTACAGCGTCATCGACATTCATTTTCGAGTTTCGAAGTGGAGAGACCATTCTGTAGCTTTGCTACGGTTTTGTTTTGGAAAAATATTTTGATTTGAATTATATATATATGGGTATATTATTTTAAATTTAATTTGGATTAATATATATAGTATACATATAATTATCCCTAAAAGGTTTGGAAATTTAATTTGATTTGAATTTCTGTGGTATGGTTTGATTTATTATATATATAAAGAAAAATTTTGATCTGATATATACTATATATATTTATCTCAAAATTGTTGAAGTAAATCGGAGATTTAAATTCTTAAGTTTATGATTTAAAGATGATTTCAATTATTAACTGAAGTCAAAATTTTTTGATAAATATTTAAACTTGAGATAATTGAATTCGAAAATTTTATTTGTATAGTACTAAATTGCATTTCAATATAACTTGCCTAAATTATTCAGAAGTTAAAATGTAATTGGATAATATACAATATAAAATGATTTCATAAATAAAATTTGAGTGGTTATAATAAATGTGATACACTTAAATTTTAATTATCAAATGTTAATAGAGATAAATAGAATAATAAGATAATTGAAAAATAAAATTTGTTTTGAAGGAAATCATAAATTGAAATTAGATCAACTTATGGAAATACCTTGAATTTAAAACCAATTAATGAATATAAATTAATTTAAATTGAAATTTATATGGTTTAAATTAATTTATATGATTTAAATATATGTGATAAAATATATTGCGTGGAACAAATTTAATAATAATTTGGAATAAAAGAATTAAATTTGTTGAATAAAATATGAGTATAATAAATGATTATACAAATTGATGATTTAGAAATTGTTAATTGAAGATGACTAGATAATAAGATAATGAATTTAGAAATAGATAGATTAATTTAACTTAAGTGAACTAAAAGGATTTAAACAAATTGTTAAATATTAATTAATTTAAATTGAAATTTATATGGTTTGAATTAATTTTTTTACTTGTATTCCAATCTATTTTCTTTCTGGTTGTTTCTATCCTCCTACCTCCTTCCTTTTCGGGGACGAAAAGTTTTGAGTGGGGGAGAGTGTAACGACCCGTAAATTTAACCGGTTTTAATAACGTTATTAATTGAAATTTTAGGAAATTTTAAACGATAAAATTTTGAAATATAAATTTGATATTTGGAATGCGTCTAATTAAACATAGCAACTGGTAAATTTTCGTCCGAAAATATGAAAATTTATTTCCCGCGTAAATTTACTTCAATTTAATCAGTTAAAAAGCGATGAAAATAAAATGTTTCCGAAACCTAAATATTTTTACATAGAAAAATTCTAAACCATCTTCTGAGCAAGATGTCAGTGTGTCGTTTTTCCAAATTCGGACATCTTTGACTCGATCGATCTTATTTTTCAGCGTTTTTCTTGCATTTTCCGCTATTAGAAAATTCGAATTTTTATAATTCAATCAAACCACTGATATCTTTATACCGTTTTGATCGTCTCGTCTTGCTGTTCGCTGCGGTATATTCGTTTATTTATTTCGGCATCCGGTACACGGCGAAATCTGCGAGACGACTAACCGTATCGGTACCCCTATTTGAACCTTTAGGATTCTTGCCTTTTCGTTATCCATGTGCAAACGTATAGCCACTAGTTTTTATATTTTCCCAAAATTCAGCTTACCTGACCTTTACTATTCCACCTTTTTAATTTGCAGTGTTATTCCATTTGTGTTTTTAGTTCGTTCATTTCTTTGAGGCTCTTTGTTTCTTTCTCCTCTCTAGTTCATTCCCATACTCTCCTTCTCTTTTGTTTCATCTTAAAGAAATAATATTGCATGATATAAGTTACCTTCTGCCATGTATAAAAGACACGTACACAAAATTCTTTTCACTTGCACTATTTGCAAACCTTCTCCATTCCAACCGAAGCCTACCCACGCAGCACCAACGTGGCAGCCACACCGCCGTTCACACCCTCCTCCACCAAATCTCGGCCTCACATCCTCCACGCTATCACTGCCAACGAGGCTTCAGCCACCCACATGCAAACCTTGCTCCGCCCACACTCCTCCGCGCCAACCACTTCCTCTTTTTCCGCCTATCTCTTCTTCTTTGAACTGTGAGTTATTTGTAATGTTAGTATATATATATATGCATATATATTTGTGTGACTTCTTTAAAATATTGATGTATATCATATATGTATTGCACGTTTTATATATATTACTATACAAGTTATATATTTTATAAGCAACAGTTTAGTTTTATAAATTATTATTAAAAGGTATGTATACGGGTTTGGTTGATTCATTTTGTAATAAAGTTGTACTAGTATGTGTTGGCATGTATATATATGTTTATAGAGATATTGGGTTATATGCATGCTGTCAAAAAAATATTTCCTGTTAAACTTGTTCCTATAGCCATACTTTTGTTTACAATATTTCGAACGTGTTTATATACGAAAGGTTTCTACAGTATATGTTATAAAGATTTTATATAATGATTTCGATTGAGTTTGTAAGTGAGTTATATATCTATACCAGTTTATATATTTTGATGAGTATAAGTTTATACCAGTTTTATATGTTATATACATTACTTGAGTATATATGCATCGGGTTTCAAGTGTAAGTTGGTTCGGCTTCCAAATGAATATACGCGTTAAGTATAATACTGTTTTAAATATTAATTGTAACTTTATGATAGAATCTGTGGTTATAAAATTTGAGATGTTGTTTTAGTCTACTGGTCGTTTTATGTAAAGTGGCCAGTCTGCATTTTTGGTGATAGTTTGCACATTATAATAGGTTGCTGTTGGGATAGTTTATAAATTAAGTTATATAAACTGACCTGTTTATAAGCTGTTTTTGTTTAAGATTGTCTGTATATATATACTTTTAAATAGTATAGGCATATTTAAATCTGAGCAACGACCCTTTGATTTATGGAAGTGGTTACAGATGTCAGTGAGTATATACGTATATAGCTATTATAATAATATTGATTTTATTATCATAAGTATGTAAGTTGTAGATACGTTTATATACATTGGCTACATAAGTGAATGTGAATTTGTTTTCAAATATATATGGATATTTTATATGTTGGTATTTAATGTTAATTTGAAAATAAATATATACTTTATTTTAAAATATGTTTAAATTGATTTTAGAAAATTTATATATATGTAATATATCATGTTTCACTGATCTTGTGCCACTTTGACTGACATTCGCAATATCAAATCTATCTCAGCAAAATCCCAACTTGTCGTCGTTCCGCTCGCTAGATTTGTATGCTTGTCCTTGTCTATTCGCTTCCATTCCCGTGCATATCTCCTGCCTAGAAAGGTGAGCAATCACTCACGATTAATGTTCTTATATTTATTAAATTTGATTTCAATTGAAATGACAATTGAAATATGCTGCTGTTAGTTATTTATATTGCAATATCTATACCATCATCTGTATCTGTTCACCTGTGACACCTGACATCATTATCTGTTATTTATATTGACATATATGCCATTATCTGTATCTGTTCACCTGTGACATCTGACAACCTTATCTGTTATTTATACTGATGATATATGCTTGTTACCGTTGTTATATTATTATCATATATGTTATCACTCTACAAGTTCCCTGTTAGTATAGAATCACTATGGGTTGAAATGATACATACCCGAACGGACTTTAGAATAGGAGAAAATCGTTATGGGTTGAAATGATAAACCCAAGCGATTTTCAAATTAAATTGAATTTGGGATTTCGGGTTGAAAAGATATATACCCGAATATATTTTAAATTGCGGATTGAAATGATAAATATCCGTATCACTTGACCATAGGATAGAAAATTATATACAGACACCGTTGGTCTATATATAAATGTTTTGAAAACATTTCTACGGTTTTGAAAGAAATATATGGTTTTAATAAATAATGATTTTAAAGATTTATTAAAGTTGATTTAATAAAGTTGATTTGAATCAATATGAAATATGTTTAAGTATTTATGTAAAATTTATATTTTTAAATATAGAATTTATAATGTTCAGGTTGGAAGATAAATTTGAATTGATTCAGAATTCTTATTTATTTAAGAATTATACTTAAATAAGTTGATTTGAAATCTATTAAATTTGAAATTTTAAGATATGTTTTATAACTTGAATTAATTAAGAAGTGGCTTAAATGAATATTTCAAACTTATATAAATTTAAATGGGATATTTTGTCTATATAAATTTGTAAATTAAAGTTGTATTTTGATGTATTGAAATGATTAAAGAAATATTTCAGAAACTAAATGTAATGAAATTAAATTGGGACATAAATTGAATTATCGAATTTAGTTTAGAAACGTTGAATATTTAAACTTTGAAATATATTGAAATTGAAATGGTTTATTTATGGTTCAAATAGGCATTTGAAATCGGTAATTTAAAATGGTTTATTTAGAAACTGAATCGAATTGAATTTGATGATTTGAGATTTGATAAAATTTGAAGTTTTGAAATTCGAGTTGATTTGAATCGATTTGTGAAATTTGAGGAAGCTATTTTATATAAAGTATTTTTAAACCATATCTAAAACTATTTATATTTTACTTAGTATAAACTATTTTAATAAATCATTTTCAATATAAATTATTTTATTATAAGCTATTTTAACTTATAACTATTTTATATAAACTATTTTATTTTATAAACTATTTTTCTATATATACAAATGTTAATATCTAAACTGTTTAAGAGGAAAGTGTTAGGATTTCAAAGTGTTATGAATTTCAAGGTTTTGATTTCCAAAGTGTTTTGATTTTAAAAGACTTATGATTTCGAAAGCGATATAACTTTGGAAAGTGATATTATTTTGGAAATGGATTTATTTGAAGTGAAAGTGATATCGTATTGATATGGTTTTGAAATGGCAATGATATGTCGGTTTTGAAATATAACTATTTTTGAAATTTTATTAAATGACCATCGGTGTAATAATACGTAGTTATTAAAGAGACCGGGATCGGATATGGACATACTCTCTGTCGATACCGAAACCAATTTAATAACTAATATACGCGGAGTGTTGATCCAAAATGAAGTGGATGGTTTGGTGAACGCGTTGACTAAAGAAAGAGAACGATTTTGGATGACCCTGACATGACTAAAACAGGAGCCGCGCCGGGCCATTGAGGATCGCCATCTCTAGCTGACACACTTCTTCGATACCTTATCTATTACTTATGTGATTCGATTTGGGTGCACCCCTTGATTATGGGAGTGTTGTTTCGCGGTGTTGGGATAGTAGCTGCTATGCCCAACATCAGTCCGGATCAGGCAACTACTAGTATCCTAGTTGGTATCGCCTCATGTACCTTGTCATACTGATTATCCTATTCGCGACCACTACGATTTTGGTTTGTACCTTTAGTATATGGATTGCCCTCTGGTGACTTCCGGTTTTGGGGAAACTACGGTCTTGTATATGCTCTTGGGAATAAAATGTGTTAAGGGTGGAATGGGCCATGACTTAACGCTATTTTGATATCGTACTTTACTGATTAGACATTATCTACTTAGCGTACACTACTACATAGTAGATAGTTTAACGGATCCTTAAGGGATGGTTATCCCAAACATCCTTTGAGTTATTTGTATTTCAGTCGTTATTTCACTTGAGTTGGATTTATTGATATAAGAATGTTAATCCTGACTCGAGTGTTTTGTGTTTCTTTACGCTCGGGTCAGACTGAGTGATACAGTATTCGAGACTCACCTTTGGAATTGGAGCTTCGCTTGGAGATCCAGCTACCTATCCAGCTTTCAGTTATTCAGTTGATTCCAGTGATGTATTCAGATCTTGTATTTGACTATTGTATTGAGATATCTATGTATTCGAGACCTCTGTTGTGTCTTGTTTAACTCTGTTATATATATATAGTAGCTTCATGAACTACTATTCTTTTGTTTCCGCTGCATTATTGTTATATTACTCTGTGTCTGTGATCTGTGATTATTTATTTATTGTATATGCTAAGTTTTGCCAAATTTAAATTAACAATCTATTATTTTGAATTATTCAAGTCTGACATGTGTGGATTATTGTCGATTTGAATGGTCCAAAATAGTGGGTCGTTACAAGTGGTATCAGAGCTTTGGTAGCTCTAGGCAAAACTTAACATATAGGGTAAATATATTTACAGAATCACTCTCATTCGAGTTTCAATCTCTTCCTTTTGACTCGATTGCTTTGAATTTTGGAACGTTCACTGCGGTTCCAAATTTCATTCGTGTCCCTCACTATTCGTCTTATTTCTAATTCCGGAGTATCCCATAACTCCACCTTGAATGATCATTATAATGAATCGGCGGTCTTGTCAAACTTTGAATGATTTGTAAAGGGGTGAAACTCCTTTACAATAGACATTAATTTACCGGAGATTTCTGTATCCTCGGTTTACGATGCTATCTATCTCCTGCTATATCTGAATGCTATTTCTTGAGATCAAATGTAGATTGAAATTCTGCATCGATCCTATCTTTGTAGTCACGGACGACCCGGTTAAAGTTGCCCGTGAATTAAATAAACTCATCCATCTCCCGATTGTGGTAATTGAATTATCTTATCTTCTATTTCAAACTTATTTTCGAATCAAAATTCTCTTTGATTTGAGTCCATCAAATTTGAATCTCTATCCTTGCTTTGAAATCTATTCTTATATAGTCGAGCGAGGAAGTGTATTTGTAAATTAATATTAAAATGTTTTATATATTGTGTTGTTTGAGTTGTTGATGTTGATTTGGGTTTCTGATCGATAAGTCTGATCAACGCAATCGATAGGATTTCCAAAACACTTGAACAGAGCAAACTGACATAATATTATTTTCAAATTTGGTAAATGAAATAAATTTGTTTGATTATATTGTAAAAATATAAGTAAAATTTTCTGGACTTAAATAGTTAATTAAATTGGTTGTTGAATGATAATATTTGATTATCATTTATTGTTCTAAATGAATTTATAAACATGGTTTATAAATTGATTTGGAATCAAAATAAATTTTAAAAATCAGGAATTTGAGAATTTGATTTCCGGTGATTTCAACTTTGGTTTTAAAGTGTATATTATTAAAGTTATTTTCGAATAGAAACTATTTTCAAAGAATTTTAAAATGTTGAAATCAGTACTCTTCTCTTTTGTCGTTGGAAAATAATTTCGGTGATGACTGCAGCGTCATCGACATTCATTTTCGAGTTTCGAAGTGGAGAGACCATTCTGTAGCTTTGCTACGGTTTTGTTTTGGAAAAATATTTTGATTTGAATTATATATATATGGGTATATTATTTTAAATTTAATTTGGATTAATATATATATAGTATACAAATAATTATCTCTAAAAGGTTTGGAAATTTAGTTTGATTTGAATTTCTGTGGTATGGTTTGATTTATTATATATATAAAGAAAAAATTTGATCTGATATATACTATATATATTTATCTCAAAATTGTTGAAGTAAATCGGAGATTTAAATTCTTAAGTTTATGATTTAAAGATGATTTCAATTATTAACTGAAGTCAAAATTTTTGGATAAATATTTAAACTTGAGATAATTGAATTCGAAAATTTTATTTGTATAGTACTAAATTGCATCTCAATATAACTTACCTAAATTAATCAGAAGTTAAAATGTAATTGGATAATATACAATATAAAATGATTTCATAAATAAAGTTTGAGTGGTTATAATAAATGTGATACACTTAAATTTTAATTATCAAATGTTAATAGAGATAAATAGAATAATAAGATAATTGAAAAATAAATTTTGTTTTGAAGGAAATCATAAATTGAAATTAGATCAACTTATGGAAATACCTTGAATTTAAAACCAATTAATGAATATAAATTAATTTAAATTGAAATTTATATGGTTTAAATTAATTTATATGATTTAAATATATGTGATAAAATATATTGCGTGGAACAAATTTAATAATAATTTGGAATAAAAGAATTAAATTTGTTGAATAAAATATGAGTATAATAAATGATTATACAAATTGATGATTTAGAAATTGTTAATTGAAGATGACTAGATAATAAGATAATGAATTTAGAAATAGATAGATTAATTTAACTTAAGTGAACTAAAAGGATTTAAACAAATTGTTAAATATTAATTAATTTAAATTGAAATTTATATGGTTTGAATTGATTTTTTTTACTTATATTCCAATCTATTTTCTTTCTGGTTGTTTCTATCCTCCTACCTCCTTCCTTTTCGGGGACGAAAAGTTTTGAGTGGGGGAGAGTGTAACGACCCATAAATTTAACCGGTTTTAATAATGTTATTAATTGAAATTTTAGGAAATTTTAAACGATAAAATTTTGAAATATAAATTTGATATTTGGAATGCGTCTAATTAAACATAGCAACTGGTAAATTTTCGTCCGAAAATATGAAAATTTATTTCGCGCGTAAATTTACTTTAATTTAATCAGTTAAAAAGCGATGAAAATAAAATGTTTCCGAAACCAAAATATTTTTACATAGAAAAATTCTAAACCATCTTCTGAGCAAGATGTCAGTGTGTCGTTTTTCCAAATTCGGAAATCTTTGACTCCGTCGATCTTATTTTTCAGCGTTTTTCTTGCATTTTCCGCTATTAGAAAATTCGAATTTTTATAATTCAATCAAACCACTGATATCTTTATACCGTTTTGATCGTCTCGTCTTGCTGATCGCTGCGGTATATTCGTTTGTTTATTTCGGCATCCGGTATACGGCGAAATCTGCGAGACGACTAACCGTATCGGTACCCCTATTTGAACCTTTAGGATTCTTGCCTTTTCGTTATCCATATGCAAACGTATAGCCACTAGTTTTTATATTTTCCCAAAATTCAGCTTACCTGACCTTTACTATTCCACCTTTTTAATTTGCAGTGTTATTCCATTTGTGTTTTTAGTTCGTTCATTTCTTTGAGGCTCTCTGTTTCTTTCTCCTCTCTAGTTCATTCCCATACTCTCCTTCTCTTTTGTTTCATCTGAAAGAAATAATATTGCATGATATAAGTTACCTTCTGCCATGTATAAAAGACACGTACACAAAATTCTTTTCACTTGCACTGTTTGCAAACCTTCTCCATTCCAACCGAAGCCTACCCACGCAGCACCAACGTGGCAGCCACACCGCCGTTCACACCCTCCTCCACCAAATCTCGGCCTCACATCCTCCACGCTATCACTGCCACCGAGGCTTCAACCACCCACATGCAAACCTTGCTCCGCCCACACTCCTCCGCGCCGACCACTTCCTCTTTTTCCGCCTATCTCTTCTTCTTTGAACTGTGAGTTATTTGTAATGTTAGTATATATATATATATATATATATATATGCATATATATTTGTGTGACTTGTTTAAAATATTGATGTATATCATATATGTATTGCACGTTTTATATATATTACTATACAAGTTATATATTTTATAAGCAACAGTTTAGTTTTATAAATTATTATTAAAAGGTATGTATACGGGTTTGGTTGATTCATTTTGTAATAAGGTTGTACTAGTATGTGTTGGCGTGTATATATATGTGTATAGAGATATTGGGTTATATGCATGCTGTCGAAAAATATATTTCCTGTTAAACTTGTTCCTATAGCCGTACTTTTGTTTACAATATTTCGAACGTGTTTATATACGATAGGTTTCTACAGTATATGTTATAAAGATTTTATATAATGATTTTGATTGAGTTTGTAAGTGAGTTATATATCTATACCAGTTTATATATTTTGATGAGTATAAGTTTATACCAGTTTTATATGTTATATACATTACTTGAGTATATATGCATCGGGTTTCAAGTGTAAGTTGGTTCGGCTTCCAAATGAATATACGCGTTAAGTATAATACTGTTTTAAATATTAATTGTAACTTTATGATAGAATCTGTGGTTATAAAATTTGAGATGTTGTTTTAGTCTAGTGGTCGTTTTGTGTAAAGTGGCCAGTCTGCATTTTTGGTGATAGTTTGCATACATTATAATAGGTTGCTGTTGGGATAGTTTATAAATTAAGTTATATAAACTGACCTGTTTATAAGCTGTTTTTGTTTAAGATTGTCTGTATATATATACTTTTAAATAGTATAGGCATATTTAAATCTGAGCAACGACCCTTTGATTTATGGAAGTGGTTACAGATGTCAGTGAGTATATACGTATATAGCTATTATAATAATATTGATTTTATTATCATAAGTATGTAAGTTGTAGATACGTTTATATACATTGGCTACATAAGTGAGTGTGAATTTGTTTTCAAATATATATGGATATTTTATATGTTGGTATTTAATGTTAATTTGAAAATAAATATATAATTTATTTTAAAATATGTTTAAATTGATTTTAGAAAATTTATATATATGTAATATATCCTGTTTCACTAATCTCGTGCCACTTTGACTGACATTCGCAATATCAAATCTATCTCAGCAAAATCCCAACTTGTCGTCGTTCCGCTCGCTTGATTTGTATGCTTGTCCTTGTCTATTCGCTTCCATTCCCGTGCATGTAACGACCCAGAATTTTTGATAATTAAAATTCGAATATTTAATTGATTTTTTATATTAATAAATGAATTTAATAAGTCGAATAATTTATTTAAAGGATATTGGATTTAATTTGGTCAATTAAATCGATAATTTAAATAGTGAAATTCCAGAGATAATTGAAAATCGAGTTTAATATGATTGAAAATGATTTGTAAAATTTTATTTAATCATACTGGAGTTATAGAAAGGTTATAGAACTTTTAAAATTGAATTTGGAGTTAATCTGTGAAAATTGAATATTTTTAATATTTAATTATCGACTGAAAAATAGCCAATTTTCGAACAGTCTCGAATTTCGACGAAACCAGTTTCATCGGATCTGTAATGTGATATTATTATAAGATTTCAAATTTCATAATTTTTGGATTTACCATTTGTCCGGTACAAATTAAAACGCCTCGAAATCGATTTAAATCCGTTTAATTTAAATTGATCGTTTATTG
Organism: Allium fistulosum; assembly: GCA_030737815.1. Lineage (NCBI taxonomy): Eukaryota > Viridiplantae > Streptophyta > Magnoliopsida > Asparagales > Amaryllidaceae > Allium > Allium fistulosum. The sequence continues at coordinate 489,073,760 of CM060903.1, read as the reverse complement.
TCATATCTCACACAGACGATCGAATTAGCTTTCGAAACCTATTCCATTGTGTCCGGAACGCGGGGTAAACCCCAGGAACGCTAGTCACTGCGCGTAAATCGGATTCCGGAAAACCCGGATGAATAGTGTTCGGAAATTCTCTATAAATAGCACATTTTCTCAACAAATAAAAAAGAAAAAAATTAATAACCCTAACCCTAAAACGTTCAGCCGCCACCATTCAAAATCAATGGTCGATAATCTCATTCCTTCTCCTCCTCTTTTCTTCAAATCCAAGCATCGATTCAAGAAATGTTCAACTGGAAAGGTGTTAAGCTCAGCTAGATCTTTGATTTCATACGGCGATGATGGGTTATCATCATCATTTGGAGGCGCAGCATGGCCGTGTTCGTGCTCGTTTTGCACGAGTTTCGAGAGCACAAGGGGCGACCGAGCTGGCCATGGGGGTAGGCGATGGTAGGCGGTGGTGGGGGCTACAAAGTGACGCTATCTGATCGTCTTCGAAGTCGACGATGATGATGCGTGCATTAGGGTTTAAGGGCGGCACGTTGGGTTCTTTGCTCGCGTTCGAAACTGGTAGGAGGGGAAGAAGATGTACACGGCCAGGATTGCAGGAAATTGAAATGCACGGCTCTGATTTGTTGGTATAAAAATTAAATATAGAAATTGTAATTTAATTTTATTTAAAATCGAGTAAACTTTGAAATGTGATATCTCTTTCATACGAGATCGAAAAATTACGAAACGAGCGGCGTTGGCTTTGTTTTCTCGAGCACTACGCGATGCAACTAGATTGGAGTCGTTTGGAGCTAGTGAAAATTTCGGGTAAAATTAAATGTTCGTTTAATTTTATTCGAAATAAATCGCTATAAATTGCTGTCAGAAAATCACGGTGAGATCTTCTCACTCAAATGAAAGTGGATTTTCTTTTACAGTTATTGATTGATTGATTGACTGCTTGGATGTGATATTAGATATAGTAGGATATATCTATATATATATATTGGATTGATGATTTCCCGCCTCGTATAGCGGATGAGACCCTATTGCGCCGTTAGTAAGCGGATAATATTTATTAAACCCATATACCGCGATAAATCCGTACTGGAGCGGAATTGGTATTGTGCTAACATCTGTGGATGCAGGGAAACAGGTTGGAGGGATCCAACTGGATTCCTCACCGTATTGATTATTTACAGATATTGATGTATATTCTGTTATCATATGTTGATATATGATATTTGATTGTTGTGATTGATTGTTGATGCTGTAGCATCATCGGATCCATTTTTGAAGTTAAAAATAACGATATTATTTTTAAAAGGATTTCAAAGTGATTATTTGAAAGTATACGTTTTATTAAATTCTTTGAATTGATTTATTTCAAATAAATAAGCGTCTAAAAATTTAAAGTTATAAAAGTTAATATTTTTGGTGAAATTTAACCAAAGTGTAATGTTTGAAATAAATAGTTGATTTATTTATAAAATGGTTTAAATTGAGATTTTTAAAATATTATAAACGGTTTACTTAAAAGGTTTATAAAGTTGACATTTTATAAATTAAGATATTGGAATTATAAAACGAGTTTTTTATAAGTGTTAAAAATGAAGTGATAATAAAAATCATATGTGAACGAGATTTATAGATTTATAAATTGTGGAGTATAAATTGTATAGAAGTTGTAGGATAGAAGATTTATAAGGAATTTGCTTATAAATTAGATCTTTGCACTTAGATGAGATTTGAACAGAATTTGCTAATAAAATGATTTTTTTTAAGTTGAAATTATTATGAAGTATAAATGTGATTTATAAACGTTGTTTATAAAATCCGAAATCACTTATTTGGATAAGTAATTTTAGAAGTTAATAAAAGGAGAATTTTATAAATCGAAGTTGTTAGAAAATATAAAGGTGAATTTATAAACGCTGTTTTATAAATTCGAAATCAATCAAATTTGATGAATTTAATATAGAAATATCAAGGGAATTTTATCCACGATTTTGGATAATGGATAATTCTTGAAATATAAATGTGTAGAAAAGACTGAAATTTGGTTAGTGAAGTATATTCACGATTTTGGGACAGTGAATATATTGTTAAGTAAAATGGACTTATTTTCGAAGAAGGGATATTAAAAAATAAAGTTAAACGTTTTAAAAGATGTTTTAAAACGTGTTAAATATCGAAATCATAGATTTCAACATTCATTGTTGAAATAGACGTTTTCGAGAAATAAGGAAATGGTGGACTATAACACTGTTGTTATAGTAAATGATTCCCGAAAGGAAATGTTTTATCTAGTATTGGGATTTATATATCTATCTTAATTTTCGAATCTCTATACTAGTGGTTTTGAGTCGTCGTAACGATGTTTTACGTAACATTCGTTTTGACTCAAATAGATGCTGTTAAAATAAATGATTTCCTTGAAGAATGAAATATATACTTAATTTGATTTAAGTATATAGAATATTTTCCAAGTGTTGAAAATAAATGATTTGTAAAATACTTATTATTAAATAAGTATGGAAATGCTTTTCCAAAATGAAATGAAACGTTTTGAGAATTTATCTTCTTAAAGATAAATTGAAATTGAATATTTGAAATCGATTTGAGAATCGTATATCAGTAGATATTTTGAAAATATAAATTCACTATGGAATTTATAAAGGAAAGGGAAACTGTTTAGAAAAATAAACATTGATTTATTTTTAAAGTGTGGAAATTTTATATCTAGTAAAGATATTTTGGAAAAGAAATAATTTGGAAAATTATTTGGAATCTGATGATGTTGCACATCTTTATTGATAGTTAAATAACCGACTATCGATAATTACCTTTAGATAGGTATTTGTTGTGAATTGGATGAATTTGAATGCCACACTTATTTTTGAATAATCGCTCACTATTCGGGTTAACCGGGAAAGGACCATGAGGTCGTATAACCCATTCTGAATATGTGATACGTCGTTATGAATTGCATTTGAAGACCGGTGTTGAAGACCGGATATTTTTGAAAACGGAAGGATTACCGTCGAGTTACTCTACATCGGCTGATCTCCGATTTAGAGGTTTTATCACCCTTAGTGACGGGAAGTCCGGACGTGATTAGAAATTTATCCGGATATGCAAGGGCTTCGTGAGAAGTGCCTTCGGTTCTGTTCGATCCCGGAACAGACTTGTATGGATTGTATGTCTGACGTTACAATTTGAGATATAAAGCTGATTTCTTTCAAATACATTTCTGTTGGTGGCGGAGAATTTATTCTCTTAGCTTAACACCCTTCTCTGAGACGTACGAGCTTAGAGGTTATGTAGTTGAAATTTATCAGCGATATACTCCCAATTTGGTAACGTGGCATACTGAGTGTTGCTGTGAAATGATCAGTGTTTGATCATTTGTGATATGATCATTTGTTTGATCTTATATCTTTGTGATCATAGGTTGATCATTTTTGTTTGACCCAAAGCAGGGCTTTTTGAGAAAGCGTAGCTTTGTGGACGAGACTTCATCGAGCCTCACACCCCGGAAATGGTCGAAACAGGAAGGATGCGGCAAGGTTCTAGGGAGTAGCGCCCCTTAGTGTATGTCATTCCTTCTGGATAGAGGTGGTATCATGGTATGGAGCCCAGATACTTAACCTATGTGGTTGCTGCATTTTTACTATGTGGTTTGTTGGAAATCGGGGATCCTCGGGAAGATCGGTGACGATCGAGGGATGGCATACGCGTGTCAGTAGTTACCTATTTTTGCAGAGGTAACCCGGCCTTGTGTTGGCAGAGATCCGGTTAGGTTCTCGGGTCGTCTATTCCAGGGACGTACCCATCGTGGAAAAGGAAGTTCCTTAGCCTGATCATTTGTTGGAAATCCAAAGAAACAATACGAGCCTTGTACGGTTTTAGTTGTATTACCTGCTATGGAATGTGGCGGTAACCTGCTATTGAACATAGTAGCTATAGTAGGCATAAGTGCGGAATGCCTATGCTGGCTAAGATTAATATTATACTTTCGAAATGTTTTCTACACTATGCACTAATAATAATATCAAAAATGATTTGATTTTGCGTAGTAAGCATCTTTGACTATCATAAGAAGAAATCTCCTCCAATTCTGCGTTTGCATTGTGTGTGTGGTGGGAGGTCTTATGGTAGTTTCATTTTCCAAAAGCATTGCGAATTTGTTTTATTTTCTTTGTGAAAAATAACTGTTTTACGATCTCACACCAGTCTTGCTATATTACAGCATGATAGGGGGTTCTCGCTTCGCGGTTTGGTGGCGAACGGGAGACTCTTACCCCTACATGTCCCTGAGAGGGATGGGTTGGTTAGGCGAAGGCCGTGACAGTCGAGAGGCTGGCCGTAAAAGTAAATGCGAGGTGCCAGTGTAAGCCACGGTGGGGCTGGGATGGTTGCAAAGCCTACCGGTGCCCGCTGTCTGTGGATCGTTACATGTGGTATCAGAGCATATGGTTAAACGACAACCCTGCTCTGTTGGGTGATACTCATTAGAGATAGAGTCAGTGGTACTCTAGAATGAGTTTGAGTGTAATAATAGATATGAGCGCGTATTTGTTAGTTAATATAAAATTGTTTTGTATTGTGATGATTGGTTTATTGAGTGGTATATGAACCTTCGTCGGCACAGTCTTGCAAAACTGTATCGAAGGGGTTTCTAAACACTTGAATAGAACAATTCGGCACAGTATTGTTTTGAATAGGGTAAATGAGATAGTTTTGCCCAAAACTATTTTTGTATAGAAAAGAAATGTTTTTCTATAAAATACTATAGTATATGGTTGCATGGATGTTAGGAAATAATAATAGTGAATTATCATCACTAAAATTGAATAAGAAATATATTCACATACAAAATGAAATTTGAGAATATAAATTATAAATGTGATTTGTAATTTAAAACGGAATTCCAGAGAAGTTTTTGGAAATGTTTTGAAAAGAATTTGAAAATTTTGGAGATTTGGAAAGTTTAAATTTTTTTTTGATTTGAAAATGAATTTCAAAGGTTTTGAAAAGTATTTTGGAGGAATGAAAAGCTCTAAACTCTTTTCGGTCGCTGGAAAATAACTTCGATGATGACCGCGGCATCGTTGGTGTTCATTTTCGGGTTTCCAAAAGAGGAATTGCTGCCAAATTATTTTAAATGAAGTTGTTTGAAAAATTTGGATTTTGTTTTAGAAAATTCAAAGGATGATTTGAATTGTTTTCAAAAATGGTTTTGAAAAGGTTGAAAAGACTCTGGAATACTTTATAAGAATATTTATGGAATATGATTGAATTGATAACTTATACAAATAGAAATTGTTAATGTAAATTATGTAATTGTGATTGGAATTAAAGTTCATTAACAAATGAAATCTATAAATGTGAATTGAAAGTATAAGGAAATAAATTCATATATGAACAAAAATTATGAATATGAATTGTAAATATGATTCATAAATGAAAATAGAATTCCAAAAAGATAATTGAAAATAAAATTCCTTAATGAAATGGAATTGTGAATGTGAATGTATAAATGATTGTATAAATCAAGATGTAGATAAGTTGATAACTTATAGAATATTTGAAATCTGATTGGAATGAAATTCAAAATTGAAGATAAATTGAACTCAAATAGAATTGAAATTGTGAATTAAATTCAAATGAAATTGAACTGTAAAGATTGAACAAAATTGAATAGGTGTAACTTCAATAGTGAAGTAATGATGATATAAGCAGTTATATTGAAAATTTTGTAACAGAATTTGCAAAATGATTTGAATGTGTAACTAGATATTATGGCTAGTAGGACATACAGGTGTTATAAAAGGAATTGGAAAATTTATTTCGAAGATAATTTGAATTGCTCGAAAAAGGTATGTATTTAAATTTGAATATGAGATTTGATGACTTATTTCTCTAGCCGCTTGGTTTTTTTCTTTTTCTTTTTGAAATCTGAGAGTCCATAGAGACGTTTTGTAGTCGTACCGTATTAGCCGCGCAAAGGAGACGCTGGCGAAATTTTTCGAAAATTTCGAGTGTTAGAAAATTTTTGAGAAATTTTGAAAGTTTAAAAAGTTTGAATTTAAACTCGAATTTGAATTTTGAAGTAAACAATGTTGTTTAAAATTTATAATTGAAATTGGAAAGTTAGTTGAATAAATAACGAATCTTTAGTAGAGAGATTTGTTTTGAAAATTTGATAAAACTATTGATTGTGAAAAATGATAGACGAGTTAAGGACCATTTTTCTTACCTTGTAATTTCGAGGACGAAATTCTTTTAAGGGGGGAAGTTTGTAACGACCCAGAATTTTTGATAATTAAAATTCGAATATTTAATTGATTTTTTATATTAATAAATGAATTTAATAAGTCGAATAATTTATTTAAAGGATATTGGATTTAATTTGGTCAATTAAATCGATAATTTAAATAGTGAAATTCCAGAGATAATTGAAAATCGAGTTTAATATGATTGAAAATGATTTGTAAAATTTTATTTAATCATACTGGAGTTATAGAAAGGTTATAGAACTTTTAAAATTGAATTTGGAGTTAATCTGTGAAAATTGAATATTTTTAATATTTAATTATCGACTGAAAAATAGCCAATTTTCGAACAGTCTCGAATTTCGACGAAACCAGTTTCATCGGATCTGTAATGTGATATTATTATAAGATTTCAAATTTCATAATTTTTGGATTTACCATTTGTCCGGTACAAATTAAAACGCCTCGAAATCGATTTAAATCCGTTTAATTTAAATTGATCGTTTATTGTCATATCTCACACAGACGATCGAATTAGCTTTCGAAACCTATTCCATTGTGTCCGGAACGCGGGGTAAACCCCAGGAACGCTAGTCACTGCGCGTAAATCGGATTCCGGAAAACCCGGATGAATAGTGTTCGGAAATTCTCTATAAATAGCACATTTTCTCAACAAATAAAAAAGAAAAAAATTAATAACCCTAACCCTAAAACGTTCAGCCGCCACCATTCAAAATCAATGGTCGATAATCTCATTCCTTCTCCTCCTCTTTTCTTCAAATCCAAGCATCGATTCAAGAAATGTTCAACTGGAAAGGTGTTAAGCTCAGCTAGATCTTTGATTTCATACGGCGATGATGGGTTATCATCATCATTTGGAGGCGCAGCATGGCCGTGTTCGTGCTCGTTTTGCACGAGTTTCGAGAGCACAAGGGGCGACCGAGCTGGCCATGGGGGTAGGCGATGGTAGGCGGTGGTGGGGGCTACAAAGTGACGCTATCTGATCGTCTTCGAAGTCGACGATGATGATGCGTGCATTAGGGTTTAAGGGCGGCACGTTGGGTTCTTTGCTCGCGTTCGAAACTGGTAGGAGGGGAAGAAGATGTACACGGCCAGGATTGCAGGAAATTGAAATGCACGGCTCTGATTTGTTGGTATAAAAATTAAATATAGAAATTGTAATTTAATTTTATTTAAAATCGAGTAAACTTTGAAATGTGATATCTCTTTCATACGAGATCGAAAAATTACGAAACGAGCGGCGTTGGCTTTGTTTTCTCGAGCACTATGCGATGCAACTGGATTGGAGTCGTTTGGAGCTAGTGAAAATTTCGGGTAAAATTAAATGTTCGTTTAATTTTATTCGAAATAAATCGCTATAAATTGCTGTCAGAAAATCACGGTGAGATCTTCTCACTCAAATGAAAGTGGATTTTCTTTTACAGTTATTGATTGATTGATTGACTGCTTGGATGTGATATTAGATATAGTAGGATATATCTATATATATATATTGGATTGATGATTTCCCGCCTCGTATAGCGGATGAGACCCTATTGCGCCGTTAGTAAGCGGATAATATTTATTAAACCATATACCGCGATAAATCCGTACTGGAGCGGAATTGGTATTGTGCTAACATCTGTGGATGCAGGGAAACAGGTTGGAGGGATCCAACTGGATTCCTCACCGTATTGATTATTTACAGATATTGATGTATATTCTGTTATCATATGTTGATATATGATATTTGATTGTTGTGATTGATTGTTGATGCTGTAGCATCATCGGATCCATTTTTGAAGTTAAAAATAACGATATTATTTTTAAAAGGATTTCAAAGTGATTATTTGAAAGTATACGTTTTATTAAATTCTTTGAATTGATTTATTTCAAATAAATAAGCGTCTAAAAATTTAAAGTTATAAAAGTTAATATTTTTGGTGAAATTTAACCAAAGTGTAATGTTTGAAATAAATAGTTGATTTATTTATAAAATGGTTTAAATTGAGATTTTTAAAATATTATAAACGGTTTACTTAAAAGGTTTATAAAGTTGACATTTTATAAATTAAGATATTGGAATTATAAAACGAGTTTTTTATAAGTGTTAAAAATGAAGTGATAATAAAAATCATATGTGAACGAGATTTATAGATTTATAAATTGTGGAGTATAAATTGTATAGAAGTTGTAGGATAGAAGATTTATAAGGAATTTGCTTATAAATTAGATCTTTGCACTTAGATGAGATTTGAACAGAATTTGCTAATAAAATGATTTTTTTTAAGTTGAAATTATTATGAAGTATAAATGTGATTTATAAACGTTGTTTATAAAATCCGAAATCACTTATTTGGATAAGTAATTTTAGAAGTTAATAAAAGGAGAATTTTATAAATCGAAGTTGTTAGAAAATATAAAGGTGAATTTATAAACGCTGTTTTATAAATTCGAAATCAATCAAATTTGATGAATTTAATATAGAAATATCAAGGGAATTTTATCCACGATTTTGGATAATGGATAATTCTTGAAATATAAATGTGTAGAAAAGACTGAAATTTGGTTAGTGAAGTATATTCACGATTTTGGGACAGTGAATATATTGTTAAGTAAAATGGACTTATTTTCGAAGAAGGGATATTAAAAAATAAAGTTAAACGTTTTAAAAGATGTTTTAAAACGTGTTAAATATCGAAATCATAGATTTCAACATTCATTGTTGAAATAGACGTTTTCGAGAAATAAGGAATTGGTGGACTATAACACTGTTGTTATAGTAAATGATTCCCGAAAGGAAATGTTTTATCTAGTATTGGGATTTATATATCTATCTTAATTTTCGAATCTCTATACTAGTGGTTTTGAGTCGTCGTAACGATGTTTTACGTAACATTCGTTTTGACTCAAATAGATGCTGTTAAAATAAATGATTTCCTTGAAGAATGAAATATATACTTAATTTGATTTAAGTATATAGAATATTTTCCAAGTGTTGAAAATAAATGATTTGTAAAATACTTATTATTAAATAAGTATGGAAATGCTTTTCCAAAATGAAATGAAACGTTTTGAGAATTTATCTTCTTAAAGATAAATTGAAATTGAATATTTGAAATCGATTTGAGAATCGTATATCAGTAGATATTTTGAAAATATAAATTCACTATGGAATTTATAAAGGAAAGGGAAACTGTTTAGAAAAATAAACATTGATTTATTTTTAAAGTGTGGAAATTTTATATCTAGTAAAGATATTTTGGAAAAGAAATAATTTGGAAAATTATTTGGAATCTGATGATGTTGCACATCTTTATTGATAGTTAAATAACCGACTATCGATAATTACCTTTAGATAGGTATTTGTTGTGAATTGGATGAATTTGAATGCCACACTTATTTTTGAATAATCGCTCACTATTCGGGTTAACCGGGAAAGGACCATGAGGTCGTATAACCCATTCTGAATATGTGATACGTCGTTATGAATTGCATTTGAAGACCGGTGTTGAAGACCGGATATTTTTGAAAACGGAAGGATTACCGTCGAGTTACTCTACATCGGCTGATCTCCGATTTAGAGGTTTTATCACCCTTAGTGACGGGAAGTCCGGACGTGATTAGAAATTTATCCGGATATGCAAGGGCTTCGTGAGAAGTGCCTTCGGTTCTGTTCGATCCCGGAACAGACTTGTATGGATTGTATGTCTGACGTTACAATTTGAGATATAAAGCTGATTTCTTTCAAATACATTTCTGTTGGTGGCGGAGAATTTATTCTCTTAGCTTAACACCCTTCTCTGAGACGTACGAGCTTAGAGGTTATGTAGTTGAAATTTATCAGCGATATACTCCCAATTTGGTAACGTGGCATACTGAGTGTTGCTGTGAAATGATCAGTGTTTGATCATTTGTGATATGATCATTTGTTTGATCTTATATCTTTGTGATCATAGGTTGATCATTTTTGTTTGACCCAAAGCAGGGCTTTTTGAGAAAGCGTAGCTTTGTGGACGAGACTTCATCGAGCCTCACACCCCGGAAATGGTCGAAACAGGAAGGATGCGGCAAGGTTCTAGGGAGTAGCGCCCCTTAGTGTATGTCATTCCTTCTGGATAGAGGTGGTATCATGGTATGGAGCCCAGATACTTAACCTATGTGGTTGCTGCATTTTTACTATGTGGTTTGTTGGAAATCGGGGATCCTCGGGAAGATCGGTGACGATCGAGGGATGGCATACGCGTGTCAGTAGTTACCTATTTTTGCAGAGGTAACCCGGCCTTGTGTTGGCAGAGATCCGGTTAGGTTCTCGGGTCGTCTATTCCAGGGACGTACCCATCGTGGAAAAGGAAGTTCCTTAGCCTGATCATTTGTTGGAAATCCAGAGAAACAATACGAGCCTTGTACGGTTTTAGTTGTATTACCTGCTATGGAATGTGGCGGTAACCTGCTATTGAACATAGTAGCTATAGTAGGCATAAGTGCGGAATGCCTATGCTGGCTAAGATTAATATTATACTTTCGAAATGTTTTCTACACTATGCACTAATAATAATATCAAAAATAATTTGATTTTGCGTAGTAAGCATCTTTGACTATCATAAGAAGAAATCTCCTCCAATTCTGCGTTTGCATTGTGTGTGTGGTGGGAGGTCTTATGGTAGTTTCATTTTCCAAAAGCATTGCGAATTTGTTTTATTTTCTTTGTGAAAAATAACTGTTTTACGATCTCACACCAGTCACCAATTCTGACTCGAAGTTTATTGTTCCCTTCTAAACTCTGGGTGCCCACCAATTTCCACACGGGCAGCCTAGAGTTATGTTATCAGGATAATCTGGAGCTTTGAAGATAAGCTGGATGACGAGACGTAGTATTTGTATCTGATAGTATTTATTCCGCTGTGTATTCTGTATGAGGACAAGTTTATATAACTGTCCAGTGTTGTATATTGACTCTGATTGATGTATGTATAAACTGATATAGTTCTTTGTTTTAAAAGACTATTGATTATCTATTATATGTTATTCCGCTGCGATGTGTAGGATTCTGATATTGTTTTCTGTTCTGTTGTTCTTCCGTGATGTTATTCTTTTTCTTTCTGTTCCTTCTTTTCTTCTTCTTCTACTTTTTTCTCCTTTCTAAAACCCTCACTACTGGAGTTTCCGGCACTCGATTGCTCGGCAGTCGATAAAGTGAGTATTGATGTCGAATTTTCGAAAGTCGAAAATTCCCGTACGTGACAGTGCATATCTCCTGCCTTGAAAGGTGAGCAATCACTCACGATTAATGTTCTTATATTTATTAAATTTGATTTCAATTGAAACGACAATTGAAACGACAATTGAAACATGCTGCTGTTAGTTATTTATATTGCTATATCTATGCCATCATCTGTATCTGTTCACCTGTGACACCTGACATCATTATCTGTTATTTATATTGATATATATGCCATTATCTATATCTGTTCACCTGTGACATCTGACACCCTTATCTGTTATTTATACTGATGATATATGTCTGTTACCGTTGTTATATTATTATCATATATGTTATCACTCTACAAGTTCCCTGTTAGTATAGAATCACTATGGGTTGAAATGATACATACCCGAACGGACTTTAGAATAGGAGAAAATCGTTATGGGTTGAAATGATAAACCCAAGCGATTTTCAAATTAAATTGAATTTGGGATTTCGGGTTGAAAAGATATATACCCGAATATATTTTAAATTGTGGATTGAAATGATAAATATCCGTATCACTTGACCATAGGATAGAAAATTATATACAGACACCGTCGGTCTATATATAAATGTTTTGAAAACATTTCTACGGTTTTGAAAGAAATATATGGTTTTAATAAATAATGATTTTAAAGATTTATTAAAGTTGATTTAATAAAGTTGATTTGAATCAATATGAACTATGTTTAAGTATTTATGTAAAATTTATATTTTTAAATATAGAATTTATAATGTTCAGGTTGGAAGATAAATTTGAATTGATTCGGAATTCTTAATTATTTAAGAATTATACTTAAATAAGTTGATTTGAAATCTATTAAATTTGAAATTTTAAGATATGTTTTATAACTTGAATTAATTAAGAAGTGGCTTAAATGAATATTTCAAACTTATATAAATATAAATGGGATATTTTGTCTATATAAATTTGTAAATTAAAGTTGTATTTTGATGTATTGAAATGATTAAAGAAATATTTCAGAAACTAAATGTAATGAAATTAAATTGGGACATAAATTGAATTATCGAATTTAGTTTAGAAATGTCGAATATTTAAACTTTGAAATATATTGAAATTGAAATGGTTTATTTATGGTTCAAATAGGCATTTGAAATCGATAATTTAAAATGGTTTATTTAGAAACTGAATCGAATTGAATTTGATGATTTGAGATTTGATAAAATTTGAAGTTTTGAAATTCGAGTTGATTTGAATCGATTTGTGAAATTTGAGGAAGCTATTTTATATAAAGTATTTTTAAACCATATCTAAAACTATTTATATTTTACTTAGTATAAACTATTTTAATAAATCATTCTCAATATAAATTATTTTATTATAAGCTATTTTAACTTATAACTATTTTATATAAACTATTTTATTTTATAAACTATTTTTCTATATATACAAATATTAATATCTAAACTGTTTAAGAGGAAAGTGTTAGGATTTCAAAGTGTTATGAATTTCAAGGTTTTGATTTCCAAAGTGTTTTGATTTTAAAAGACTTATGATTTCGAAAGCGATATAACTTTGGAAAGTGATATTATTTTGGAAATGGATTTATTTGAAGTGAAAGTGATATCGTATTGATATGGTTTTGAAATGGCAATGATATGTCGGTTTTGAAATATAACTATTTTTGAAATTTTATTAAATGACCATCGGTGTAATAATACGTAGTTATTAAAGAGACCGGGATCGGATATGGACATACTCTCTGTCGATACCGAAACCACTTTAATAACTAATATACGCGGAGTGTTGATCCAGAATGAAGTGGATGGTTTGGTGAACGCGTTGACTGAAGAAAGAGAACGATTTTGGATGACCCTGACATGACTAAAACAGAAGCCGCGCCGGGCCATTGAGGATCGCCATCTCTAGCGGACACACTTCTTCGATACATTATCTATTACTTATGTGATTCGATTTGGGTGCACCCCTTGATTATGGGAGTGTTGTTTCGCGGTGTTGGGATAGTAGCTGCTATGCCCAACATTAGTCCGGATCAGGCAACTACTAGTATCCTAGTTGGTATCGCCTCATGTACCTTGTCATACTGATTATCCTATTCGCGACCACTACGATTTTGGTTTGTACCTTTAGTATATGGATTGCCCTCTGGTGACTTCCGGTTTTGGGGAAACTACGGTCTTGTATATGCTCTTGGGAATAAAATGTGTTAAGGGTGGAATGGGCCATGACTTAACGCTATTTTGATATCGTACTTTACTGATTAGACATTATCTACTTAGCGTACACTACTACATAGTAGATAGTTTAACGGATCCTTAAGGGATGGTTATCCCAAACATCCTTTGAGTTATTTGTATTTCAGTCGTTATTTCACTTGAGTTGGATTTATTGATATAAGAATGTTAATCCTGACTCGAGTGTTTTGTGTTTTCTTTACGCTCGGGTCAGACTGAGTGATACAGTATTCGAGACTCACCTTTGGAATTGGAGCTTCGCTTGGAGATCCAGCTACCTATCCAGCTTTCACTTATTCAGTTGATTCCAGTGATGTATTCAGATCTTGTATTTGACTATTGTATTGAGATATCTATGTATTCGAGACCTCTGTTGTATCTTGTTTAACTCTGTTATATATATATAGTAGCTTCATGAACTACTATTCTTTTGTTTCCGCTGCATTATTGTTATATTACTCTGTGTCTGTGATCTGTGATTATTTATTTATTGTATATGCTAAGTTTTGCCAAATTTAAATTAACAATATATTATTTTGAATTATTCAAGTCTGACATGTGTGGATTATTGTCGATTTGAATGGTACAAAATATGGGTTCGTTACAAGTGGTATCAGAGCTTTGGTAGCTCTAGGCAAAACTTAACATATAGGGTAAATATATTTACAGAATCACTCTCATTCGAGTTTCAATCTCTTCCTTTTGACTCGATTGCTTTGAATTTTGGAACGTTCACTGCGGTTCCAAATTTCATTCGTGTCCCTCACTATTCGTCTTCTTTCTAATTCCGGAGTATCCCATAACTCCACCTTGAATGATCATTATAATGAATCGGCGGTCTCGTCAAACATCGAATGATTTGTAAAGGGGTGAAACTCCTTTACAATAGACATTAATTTACCGGAGATTTCTGTATCCTCGGTTTACGATGCTATTTATCTCCTGCTATATCTGAATGCTATTTCTTGAGATCAAATGTAGATTGAAATTCTGCATCGATCCTATCTTTGTAGTCACGGACGACCCGGTTAAAGTTGCCCGTGAATTAAATAAACTCATCCATCTCCCGATTGTGGTAATTGAATTATCTTATCTTCTGTTTCAAACTTATTTTCGAATCAAAATACTCTTTGATTTGAGTCCATCAAATTTGAATCTCTATCCTTGCTTTGAAATCTATTCTTATATAGTCGAGCGAGGAAGTGTATTTGTAAATTAATATTAAAATGTTTTATATATTGTGTTGTTTGAGTTGTTGATGTTGATTTGGGTTTTTGATCGATACGTCTGATCAACGCAATCGATAGGATTTCCAAAACACTTGAACAGAGCAAACTGACACGATATTATTTTCAAATTTGGTAAATGAAATAAATTTGTTTGATTATATTGTAAAAATATAAGTAAAATTTTCTGGAATTAAATAGTTAATTAAATTGGTTGTTGAATGATAATATTTGATTATCATTTATTGTTCTAAATGAATTTATAAACATGGTTTATAAATTGATTTGGAATCGAAATAAATTTTAAAAATCAGGAATTTGAGAATTTGATTTCCGGTGATTTCAACTTTGGTTTTAAAGTGTATATTATTAAAGTTATTTTCGAATAGAAACTGTTTTCAAAGAATTTTAAAATGTTGAAATCAGTACTCTTCTCTTTTGTCGTTGGAAAATAATTTCGGTGATGACTGCAGCGTCATCGACATTCATTTTCGAGTTTCGAAGTGGAGAGACCATTCTGTAGCTTTGCTACGGTTTTGTTTTGGAAAAATATTTTGATTTGAATTATATATATATGGGTATATTATTTTAAATTTAATTTGGATTAATATATATAGTATACACATAATTATCTCTAAAAGGTTTGGAAATTTAATTTGATTTGAATTTCTGTGGTATGGTTTGATTTATTATATATATAAAGAAAAATTTTGATCTGATATATACTATATATATTTATCTCAAAATTGTTGAAGTAAATCGGAGATTTAAATTCTTAAGTTTATGATTTAAAGATGATTTCAATTATTAACTGAAGTCAAAAATTTTGGATAAATATTTAAACTTGAGGTAATTGAATTCGAAAATTTTATTTGTATAGTACTAAATTGCATCTCAATATAACTTACCTAAATTATTCAGAAGTTAAAATGTAATTGGATAATATACAATATAAAATGATTTCATAAATAAAATTTGAGTGGTTATAATAAATGTGATACACTTAAATTTTAATTATCAAATGTTAATAGAGATAAATAGAATAATAAGATAATTGAAAAATAAAATTTGTTTTGAAGGAAATCATAAATTGAAATTAGATCAACTTATGGAAATACCTTGAATTTAAAACCAATTAATGAATATAAATTAATTTAAATTGAAATTTATATGGTTTAAATTAATTTATATGATTTAAATATATGTGATAAAATATATTGCGTGGAACAAATTTAATAATAATTTGGAATAAAAGAATTAAATTTGTTGAATAAAATATGAGTATAATAAATGATTATACAAATTGATGATTTAGAAATTGTTAATTGAAGATGACTAGATAATAAGATAATGAATTTAGAAATAGATAGATTAATTTAACTTAAGTGAACTAAAAGGATTAAAACAAATTGTTAAATATTAATTAATTTAAATTGAAATTTATATGGTTTGAATTAATTTTTTTACTTGTATTCCAATCTATTTTCTTTCTGGTTGTTTCTATCCTCCTACCTCCTTCCTTTTCGGGGACGAAAAGTTTTGAGTGGGGGAGAGTGTAACGACCCGTAAATTTAACCGGTTTTAATAACGTTATTAATTGAAATTTTAGGAAATTTTAAACGATAAAATTTGAAATATAAATTTGATATTTGGAATGCATCTAATTAAACATAGCAACTGGTAAATTTTCGTCCGAAAATATGAAAATTTATTTCGCGCGTAAATTTACTTCAATTTATCAGTTAAAAAGCGATGAAAATAAAATGTTTCTGAAACCTAAATATTTTTACATAGAAAAATTCTAAACCATCTTCTGAGCAAGATGTCAGTGTGTCGTTTTTCCAAATTCGGACATCTTTGACTCCGTCGATCTTATTTTTCAGCGTTTTTCTTGCATTTTCCGCTATTAGAAAATTCGAATTTTTATAATTCAATCAAACCACTGATATCTTTATACCGTTTTGATCGTCTCGTCTTGCTGATCGCTGCGGTATATTCGTTTGTTTATTTCGGCATCCGGTACACGGCGAAATCTGCGAGACGACTAACCGTATCGGTACCCCTATTTGAACCTTTAGGATTCTTGCCTTTTCGTTATCCATGTGCAAACGTATAGCCACTAGTTTTTATATTTTCCCAAAATTCAGCTTACCTGACCTTTACTATTCCACCTTTTTAATTTGCAGTGTTATTCCATTTGTGTTTTTAGTTCGTTCATTTCTTTGAGGCTCTCTGTTTCTTTCTCCTCTCTGGTTCATTCCCATACTCTCCTTCTCTTTTGTTTCATCTGAAAGAAATAATATTGCATGATATAAGTTACCTTCTGCCATGTATAAAAGACACGTACACAAAATTCTTTTCACTTGCACTGTTTGCAAACCTTCTCCATTCCAACCGAAGCCTACCCACGCAGCACCAACGTGGCAGCCACACCGCCGTTCACACCCTCCTCCACCAAATCTCGGCCTCACATCCTCCACGCTATCACTGCCACCGAGGCTTCAACCACCCACATGCAAACCTTGCTCCGCCCACACTCCTCCGCGCCAACCACTTCCTCTTTTTCCGCCTATCTCTTCTTCTTTGAACTGTGAGTTATTTGTAATGTTAGTATATATATATATATGCATATATATTTGTGTGACTTGTTTAAAATATTGATGTATATCATATATGTATTGCACGTTTTATATATATTACTATACAAGTTATATATTTTATAAGCAACATTTTAGTTTTATAAATTATTATTAAAAGGTATGTATACGGGTTTGGTTGATTCATTTTGTAATAAGGTTGTACTAGTATGTGTTGGCGTATATATATATGTGTATAGAGATATTGGGTTATATGCATGCTGTCGAAAAATATATTTCCTGTTAAACTTGTTCCTATAGCCGTACTTTTGTTTACAATATTTCGAACGTGTTTATATATGAAAGGTTTCTACAGTATATGTTATAAAGATTTTATATAATGATTTTGATTGAGTTTGTAAGTGAGTTATATATCTATACCAGTTTATATATTTTGATGAGTATAAGTTTATACCAGTTTTATATGTTATATACATTACTTGAGTATATATGCATCGGGTTTCAAGTGTAAGTTGGTTCGGCTTCCAAATGAATATACGCGTTAAGTATAATACTGTTTTAAATATTAATTATAACTTTATGATAGAATTTGTGGTTATAAAATTTGAGATGTTGTTTTAGTCTAGTGGTCATTTTGTGTAAAGTGGCCAGTCTGCATTTTTGGTGATAGTTTGCATACATTATAATAGGTTGTTGTTGGGATAGTTTATAAATTAAGTTATATAAACTGACCTGTTTATAAGCTGTTTTTGTTTAAGATTGTCTGTATATATATACTTTTAAATAGTATAGGCATATTTAAATCTGAGCAACGACCCTTTGATTTATGGAAGTGGTTACAGATGTCAGTGAGTATATACGTATATAGCTATTATAATAATATTGATTTTATTATCATAAGTATGTAAGTTGTAGATACGTTTATATACATTGGCTACATAAGTGAATGTGAATTTGTTTTCAAATATATATGGATATTTTATATGTTGGTATTTAATGTTAATTTGAAAATAAATATATACTTTATTTTAAAATATGTTTAAATTGATTTTAGAAAATTTATATATATGTAATATATCCTGTTTCACTGATCTCGTGCCACTTTGACTGACATTCGCAATATCAAATCTATCTCAGCAAAATCCCAACCTGTCGTCGTTCCGCTCGCTTGATTTGTATGCTTGTCCTTGTCTATTCGCTTCCATTCCCGTGCATATCTCCTGCCTTGAAAGGTGAGCAATCACTCACGATTAATGTTCTTATATTTATTAAATTTGATTTCAATTGAAACGACAATTGAAATATGCTGCTGTTAGTTATTTATATTGTTATATTTATGTCATCTTCTGTATCTGTTCACCTATGACACCTGACATCATTATCTGTTATTTATATTGATATATATGCCATTATCTGTATCTGTTCACCTGTGACATCTGACACCCTTATATGTTATTTATACTGATGATATATGTCTGTTACCGTTGTTATATTATTATCATATATGTTATCACTCTACAAGTTCTCTGTTAGTATAGAATCACTATGGGTTGAAATGATACATACCCGAACGGACTTTAGAATAGGAGAAAATCGTTATGGGTTGAAATGATAAACCCAAGCGATTTTCAAATTAAATTGAATTTGGGATTTTGGGTTGAAAAGATATATACCCGAATATATTTTAAATTGCGGATTGAAATGATAAATATCCGTATCACTTGACCATAGGTTAGAAAATTATATACAGACACCGTTGGTCTATATATAAATGTTTTGAAAACATTTCTACGGTTTTGAAAGAAATATATGGTTTTAATAAATAATGATTTTAAAGATTTATTAAAGTTGATTTAATAAAGTTGATTTGAATCAATATGAAATATGTTTAAGTATTTATGTAAAATTTATATTTTTAAATATAGAATTTATAATGTTCAGGTTGGAAGATAAATTTGAATTGATTCGGAATTCTTAATTATTTAAGAATTATACTTAAATAAGCTGATTTGAAATCTATTAAATTTGAAATTTTAAGATATGTTTTATAACTTGAATTAATTAAGAAGTGGCTTAAATGAATATTTCAAACTTATATAAATTTAAATGGGATATTTTGTCTATATAAATTTGTAAATTGAAGTTGTATTTTGATGTATTGAAATGATTAAAGAAATATTTTAGAAACTAAATGTAATAAAATTAAATTGGGACATAAATTGAATTATCGAATTTAGTTTAGAAATGTCGAATATTTAAACTTTGAAATATATTGAAATTGAAATGGTTTATTTATGGTTCAAATAGGCATTTGAAATCGATAATTTAAAATGGTTTATTTAGAAACTGAATCGAATTGAATTTGATGATTTGAGATTTGATAAAATTTGAAGTTTTGAAATTCGAGTTGATTTGAATCGATTTGTGAAATTTGAGGAAGCTATTTTATATAAAGTATTTTTAAACCATATCTAAAACTATTTATATTTTACTTAGTATAAACTATTTTAATAAATCATTCTCAATATAAATTATTTTATTATAAGCTATTTTAACTTATAACTATTTTATATAAACTATTTTATTTTATAAACTATTTTTCTATATATACAAATATTAATATCTAAACTGTTTAAGAGGAAAGTGTTAGGATTTCAAAGTGTTATGAATTTCAAGGTTTTGATTTCCAAAGTGTTTTGATTTTAAAAGACTTATGATTTCGAAAGCGATATAACTTTGGAAAGTGATATTATTTTGGAAATGGATTTATTTGAAGTGAAAGTGATATCGTATTGATATGGTTTTGAAATGGCAATGATATGTCGGTTTTGAAATATAACTATTTTTGAAATTTTATTAAATGACCATCGGTGTAATAATACGTAGTTATTAAAGAGACCGGGATCGGATATGGACATACTCTCTGTCGATACCGAAACCACTTTAATAACTAATATACGCGGAGTGTTGATCCAGAATGAAGTGGATGGTTTGGTGAACGCGTTGACTGAAGAAAGAGAACGATTTTGGTTGACCCTGACATGACTAAAACAGGAGCCGCGCCGGGCCATTGAGGATCGCCATCTCTAGCGGACACACTTCTTCGATACCTTATCTATTACTTATGTGATTCGATTTGGGGGCACTCCTTGATTATGGGAGTGTTGTTTCGCGGTGTTGGGATAGTAGCTGCTATGCCCAACATCAGTCCGGATCAAGCAACTACTAGTATCCTAGTTGGTATCGCCTCATGTACCTTGTCATACTGATTATCCTATTCGCGACCACTACGATTTTGGTTTGTACCTTTAGTATATGGATTTCCCTCTGGTGACTTCCGGTTTTGGGGAAACTACGGTCTTGTATATGCTCTTGGGAATAAAATGTGTTAAGGGTGGAATGGGCCATGACTTAACGCTATTTTGATATCGTACTTTACTGATTAGACATTATCTACTTAGCGTACACTACTACATAGTAGATAGTTTAACGGATCCTTAAGGGATGGTTATCCCAAACATCCTTTGAGTTATTTGTATTTCAGTCGTTATTTCACTTGAGTTGGATTTATTGATATAAGAATGTTAATCCTGACTCGAGTGTTTTGTGTTTTCTTTACGCTCGGGTCAGACTGAGTGATACAGTATTCGAGACTCACCTTTGGAATTGGAGCTTCGCTTGGAGATCTAGCTACCTATCCAGCTTTCAGTTATTCAGTTGATTCCAGTGATGTATTCAGATCTTGTATTTGGCTATTGTATTGAGATATCTATGTATTCGAGACCTCTGTTGTATCTTGTTTAACTCTGTTATATATATATAGTAGCTTCATGAACTACTATTCTTTTGTTTCCGCTGCACTATTGTTATATTACTCTGTGTTTGTGATCTGTGATTATTTATTTATTGTATATGCTAAGTTTTTCCAAATTTAAATTAACAATCTATTATTTTGAATTATTCAAGTCTGACATGTGTGGATTATTGTCGATTTGAATGGTCCAAAATAGTGGGTCATTACACTTGGAGAATATGGCATAAAGCTGATGCCGGCGAAGAGTGCTCAAAACAATCTCCAAATGCTGAATATGATCGGCTTCAGTTTGGAATAAATAAGAATATCATCAATGAAAACCAAGACGAACTTATTGAGATATTCCCAGAATATCCGATTCATAAGATCTACAAAATATGCCGGAGCGTTCGTCAAACCGAACGGCATAACAAGCCATTCGTCAGAACCATAACGAGTACGACATGCGGTAAGAGGAATTCTATCTTCCGCCACTCGTAACTGATGAAAATCGGTAGCAAGATCGAGTTGGGAGAACAGTTTAGCACCACTTAATTGATCGAACATGTCATCGATCCTAGGTAATGGATACCTATTTTTGATGGTGAGCTCGTTAAGCTTGCGATAATCAATGTAGAGCCTAAGAGTACCATCTGGCTTCTTAACGAAGACAATGGCGGTGCCCCAAGGAGACAAGCTAGAACGAATAAAATGCTTAGCTTCTAACTCAGATAATTGTTGCTTGAGTTCCTCATTCTCCTTAGCAGACATCCTCGTGGGAGGACGACTGACAAGATGTGCACCAGAGATAAGATCAATACGGAACTCAATTGCCCTCTTCGGTGGAAAACATGAAACAGGCTCGAAAACATCAGAAAAATCACAAACAACTGGAATATTAGCAATGACATCCTCTAACTCGAGGGAAGAAATAAGAACATTCGAAGTATGATCCACGCTTCGAAATATAATAGATAACTGCTCGCTAGCATCTGGATGCTTGAGATATAAAGTTCTTTCGGGACATAGGATTTGAACTTCATAACGGACGAGCCAATCCATTCCCAATATCATATCAAAACCAAGATGATCCATAACATGCAGATTCGCATGAAAGGAGAAATCACAAAGGATAATCTCAACATCAACACACAACAAACCAAGAGTAACGGATCCACCAATAGGATTTACGATCCTCAAAGGGTCGCAAAGAGTAATAACATCCAAATGATTAACATCAACAAGCTTCTTCGACACGAATGAATGTGATGCACCCATATCGAAAAGAACTCTAATAGAATGGCCATGAAATAAAATAAAACCTTCCAAAACAGAAGGAGTAATACCTTTGGGTTGAGAAGAATCACCAGAAGCTTTAGCAACATTAGGCTTTCCAGATTTGAGACCTTTAGGAGCAATAGGACAATCAAAATTCCAATGACCTTCCTTCTTGCAATAACTGCAAATGTGAGGCTTAGGACAGCCACGAAGAAGATGATCCAACGAACCATAATTATAGCACGCCCTCTGAACAGAAGGTGCACTACTAGGCTGAGAACTAGAGGTAGCTTGCTTCTTCTTCTTCTGGTTGGAAGAATTAGGCTTATGGAAAGGAAACCTCTTCTTGTTGGGGTTCTTAGAAACCTCAACATCATCACAACTATCACGTTCCTTTTCAACAGCTTCAAGACAAAGAGCCGAATCAACAAGCTCCTCAAAAGAGAGCTTAAGCTGAAGTAAAAGAACTTTCTTCAAATACTTCTTCAAACCATCAACAAAACGAAGATTCTTCTTACGCGGAGTGTTAATGAACTCAACTCCGTATTTGGATAAGGCCTCGAAAGATGCAACATAATCAGAAACAGAGGACTTTCCTTGCTTCAACTCAAGGAAACTACGAGCAAGATTAGCCTTTTCTGACTCAGGAACGAACTTAAGTTCGAAACGTTCTTTAAACTGAACCCAAGAGAGAGCGGACTCATCAACTTCCGAAATAAAGAGCTCATACCAGTTAAGAGCACGCTCTTGCAACATGCTAGATGCCACGAGAACGCGATGATGATCCGAAAGATCCATTCGAGAAAATATGCGCTCAAATGTGTTAGAAGTTGTATGTAATACAACCGATAAGGAGTTATCCATCGTCCATGGAGCTAAGACTTGTTGAGCAAACTCAAGGTCAGAATTTCAAGACAGACGAGTCCTAATACCCACTAGTGAACTTGAAAGACTTCTATGTTTCACTTAGGGTTTGGTGAAACATAAAAGAATAGTGGGAGCCTTACTGGAAAAATAAAGTTATAACATTTAACCTTTCTAATATTATAAGAACATTTGCTATATAATGTTATAATAATCTACGTTGATAAATTTGTGCATTTAAAATGATTGATAAAATGTTTATCAATTAAGATAAACAAATGAACTGAATTGAAAATTGACAAATAAAAATATGACATGCGCTTACTAATAAATGTTTATTGCATGTGAACGTTTCTATACTCATGCAAGTGCCTAATTTTACAACTACTTAATACTTTCATAATTTGGTCACATATGTGTTTATTTGGTTGAGACCATGCATTGCATTCTATGAGTTTCGAACTCTAAAAGCAATACATGACTATGAATATTTGATCCATATACAATTGCATGTAAATGTTATATGGTGAGCGGTCAAAGTTTGTAATGTACAATATTTCAATGAAATTAGTTCATCCAAATAATCAAATAAACCTTAGTGTGAGCTCAAGTATTTAATTTGATTGATTACAAAAGGATCGTATCGTGCTAAATGTAATACTAGACCAAAACTACAATATAAATCTAAGAACTCGATCACTGAAATGTTAGTTTGATCAGTTTACGCAAACCACAATATATCCGATGTCTTTAAAATTAAGGATAATCGAATGCGTTTTTGTAAAAAGTTCATTATGAGATTGTAGTAAGAGTTCTCTTTTGAATGTTTTGACCATTTAGTAAGAATAACGAATGTACAGGAGTAGATATAATTTAAGGTACAGTTGGGATGAAGAAAGTGTATGGTCACTTTTGCTTAATAAAGAAACATCGGAGACGAGAATTGTAATAATAAAAAAAGATACTTAACATTGGAATAAAAAAATATGATTTCTGTTTCGAAATGTAATAGAAAATTGTTTTCTATTACATTTGTTTATAGGTTCAAGATAGTTGATCAAAGAACTCTCTACTGCAAACTAGTTACAGTATATGAAATAAGCACTCTATATTAAGTGAATGATGGACCTCCAAATTAAGTATGCTATTATAGTAATGGTGGAAATAGTGGGAGCATGCCATGTAGCACTTATTAATTGCATCAAAGTACGAAAATTGTTTTCGTAAAACATACCACACATTATTTGTGAAATAATAACTATTTTTCATTATCGGCTGTAAAATAGGCATAGCTATATTTGAATATTATGAATATGTATTATGGAATAAAACTATAATGTGGTATTTGTTATCATAACAAAAGTGTTGCATTAGTAAATACAGAAGTATCTAATATTGTTTACAATTATTTTGGAACTATAGACTAAGTCGTAGTTTTGAGAGATAATATTGTTATATGATTATGAATCATATGATACTGATTTATTATATCTCATACAATTAAGGGCGATGCACCCATTTAGCGGGAGTATCATTAGAGTTAATGAACTCTTCGGATTGATACAATATTAATGTATGCAATCATAAGTCTATTAATAACAAAATAGGTCCATGTACTTCATCACATTCTCCAATGAGTTGTCACTGACATGGACATGTGTATTTGATACACATGTAGTATGTCTATGGCAAACTCTTAGAGTATAAAACATAAGTAAATAAAATAACATGCAACATAAATGATTTGATTTGATCAAAAGAGTGAGTATACTGAAAAAGTTTCTGACCATACCTAAAAATGAATAAAGATTCAATCTCAAAAGTCACTCCTCCATGTGATACATAATGATGCATCAATAAGGAGTAATCGAACTTTGTTGGGCAATATACGATTAATTGTGAGTGAAGTTGAGTTAGTTTCTTTCTATAAATCGTGTACTTAAGAGTAGTACACAAGGTTAATATTATTTCATCTAAATAATAGTTTACAAAATAACATAAGATAAGGGTTTATAAGAAATTCCAACATATCCTAGGCCAAGGAATTGGTAGGTTGTGCGAGTCGGTGGATTGCACGTAATAATTGTTTGTAAGGGATCTTTTATGAATCTCCCCAAAAGGATTCTGAGAAAGACTTTCATTGGATGACATATTTACGTTTTAAATGTTATTTTTGTAAACTAAAACCAAATTAGTTTTATAAATAAAGAAATTCATAAAATGTTTATGAATACCTATTATGTTGCACTCAGAAACAATTATTGTTTCAAGAAATACCAACTTCATTATGAAGGAATTTCTTTTAGGAATTATTGGTAGTAAAATGGAATTGGATACGATCCATAGATAGAAATGACTTGATGAGATGAAATAAAATTGACTAACCTAAATGAACACATCGCATTAGAGTGTCTAACATGTATTCTCGCACATTGAAGAAAAACCATGAGTTTCATATCAATGTCGAAAATATATAACTCTCATTTGTTTAATTAAACCATTAAGAGTGTTGACTCTATGATATGTTATGATGGGAAAATTTGAAAGAATTCCAAATACACTTCAAAATATAATTTTGGTAGTCGTAACCGAAGGGATGTGATCCATCGGCCGCGAGTGAGCAAGACTAATGTAGTTGGAATTAAATGAGCAATGTTGATAAGAATAATATTGCTAATTTCAATTGTTGAAATTAGTGTACTAGATTAGGTATTCAACATGCTCAAGTTAATTCGGATTTACTCACAAAATTACCATTTAGTGTGACTTTATGTTTAGTACATATATATGAAAATAGAAAATTCTAAATAATGATTTAGAGTAAACTATTTACACGCAATAATCAAAAATGTCTCGAAGTCAGTAGGAGAAATATCGAGTTTGTTAGTCTTTAGATATGATCCAAGAAATGATAGGAAGTATCATTTTATAAGCATCAAAATTGAAAAAATATTTTGATACAAATATTAAATAGTTTGATTATCAATCCAAATGTAGAGGAAGCATGTGTTCATAAGAAAAAACGTTGAAAGGTATATTGATATTTCTAAACTATAAGTAAGCAATACGTTGTTGATTTTAACAATGTACTTGTGTTAAAAAACCTTAGTTGTTTTAATTCTCAACTTTGGAATGTAAATGATGTCTTCTATAGTGAGTAGAAGATATTGAGAATGTCCCAAATCGATATGCAAAGACACCTTATTAAATTGTTGAATACAGAACATATGAGATTAGTTCCTTATGCATTGGCAATAGGAATTATCATACATGTTATGTTATCTATGATATCATGATTTGTTTATGTATTTGATACATGAAGCAAATATCAAATTCAAATTGATATCACTAAATGGTTGTTTGAAGTGTTCTCCTGTATTTATGAAATACTAGAGAATTGTTTATAGAAACAAAGACTCCTTTTGAAGGAGTGTTCGGACTCAAACTTCATAAGTGATATTGAGTATAATATGTCAATATTAAACTCAAGTTAAGAATCTTTGAGTTAGAAATGTTCCAAATGAAAGACCATGACTGATTCAATGAAAAAGGCTAAGTACACTGCCTTGAATAGCGTCGTAGTAAAAGCAATGTATATAAAAATATATATGCACAAATGTATAACCGAGCTGATTCCAAATATTGAGAATCGCATAACATTGTTATATGATAACAATGTCGTGATATAGTTCGTAATAGAACTTAGAGCTCACTAGAAGTCGAGGGACATACTTCGAATTGTTCCACATGATAAAACTGTTTATCACCGTCGAAGAAAGTTGATTGACAGAGACGTTGGAATATGATTCCATAATTAACCAATAGGGGAGCAAATGGCAGATTGATAGAATTAGGGGTATGCACTAGGGGCAATTAAGTAATTTGTTACATATATCTAACTCGTTGACCAATCTTGTTCAAAATAAAGATGTTTTCATTGTATTATATACTTGATATAATGTGGTTATACTAATTAATTAATTTAATTAAAAGTATATTTAATAGAAAATCCATAAATGGTATGTTTTGTGATAGTAGTTACAAAGTGTTGTAACCGTGAGTAATTTCTCACATTAAAAACAAATATATCATTTTAAATATTCCTACTCAAGATGTATCGAGACTGGATATCGATACATCCGTTGAGACTAGAGTACATAACGCTCTCCAAATGTTGGGCAGTGTATTACTCATGACTGCTGGAGGCACCAAGGGGCTGTGTACTGATAGTTATTGGATAACTATGGAACGACTCACTCCATAGTTTTCTACTGGTTAATATAACTAAGGTCAAGTAGAGAATATCGATGTGACTAATTTGCACAGTTCTCTTGACTTGAGAATACTGTTGATCTTCAATATGGAAGCTCCGTTGATTATAGTTAAATCGTGGCACGACGTCCATCGAACGACTATAGTTGGGTCGAATGGAAGCATTGGAAGTGAAACACTATTCAAGAGAGAATTCGTCTCCTCGGTTATATGAGGTTAGTATCACGGTCAACTGAAGTCAACTCGAAGTCAAAGTCTTTGGCTAGAGCATTTCAGTTAATATAATTGTTATTATTGAACCAAGGACTTTGTGTTTGGACTATAAAGTTGAATGTGGATGATATCGGAATTTTGACCATTACCAAATTCCATAAGTCCTAATATGATATAGTTTTGACAAGAGAATTGGTTTAAGTAATTGTCACTATTAGGTACCGCTTATAAGAAGTAAAACTTGATTTTACCTAAAAGATATGTAAGCGATAAATTCGGCCAAAATGTCACACCACCCACTAGGTGATGTGTGAACGTTAATATTCGAATAGTTCGATATTAATCGCTGACTGAATTTACACCTTTGAGTCGCACAACCGTAATGATGAATGCTTCGAAAAACACATGATTTAATTCATTTATAACCGTTATAAATTAATTAAATTAGTTAATATTTATGAAATAATAATTATAAATTTTTTGTTTGTTTATTTATTTGATTTTCTTGAATGCCATTAGTATTTAATAAAGTACATACATAAAAGTTACGTATGTACATATCGATATACGATATTGATAAAATATTTAAATTGGATTTAAATAGATTAATTATTAAATGGGTTTAGGAATATTTTAAAGCCAATATAGCCTCATTCATAGAAGGCCATAAGAAAAGGAGGCTTAAAATCCAATGGTTGGATCTAGAAAATGAAGGGAAGAGGTTAAGGAAGGATCCCTCTATAAATATGTTACCTTCCATTCACTTACTTCTCTTAATCGCTCTCCTTCTAAACCATAGCCTTCATCTTCCTTTTTCTACATTCTTGGCCGAAATTTCATGGCTTCCAAGCAAAAAAAAAATTCTCAAACAAATCAAATAAAATAAATACAAAAGTGGTGCTTTAGATTGTTGCAATTTCTAGTGGTGATTCAGTCATATCTAGAAGCATTTATCATTCAAGATACAAATCATTGGCAACATCAACAAGATAAATTCCATTAGTTATTTATTTATTCCATGATATTATAGATCTAGTAGTTAATTAGTTTTGAAAATTTTATATATGCATTTGTCGTCCCTTATAAGTGTACAATTATAGATCCTAAGGTAGTATAACGTGTTATCATTAGAATTGGTTTTCACTGAAGTTGATAACTTCTATTCATGATCTTTTATGTTAGTTTCTATTGATTTTGTTTTAAATATAGATCTGGTAATTAACTTGTTATTCTAATTAACTTTATATTATTTAATTGTAAACAACAGTCTACATTGATTCCAATTTTGTTTTATACTTTAAGATTCATACATATATATAAATGCATATGTATATATATGTATGTGTATATTAAAATAATTTTGAAATGTTTTAAAAGGTTTCAAAAAAAATAACATATACATATAAATTATATTTAGATTTCTTTAAGATCTGTTATCAGACGTTATACCAAATTAGATTACTGCATATTTGGTAATAAATCTTAAATTGATTACAATTGACTTGGTTGAGTTGATTTATTAATTTTAAAGGATTCATTAACAATACACATACATACATACATACATATATATATATATATGCACAGACATACATGTATGTACATTGTATTTATGTATAAATAAACATGAATCAACATAATATTATTATACAAAATATACTTTGGACAAAATTTTCTTCTTCTATGTTTGATTCTACTTTAAATTATTAACATATACATAGAGGTTACATTTGGATTTATTGATTATGATCTATTTTAAAATTGATTTACTACATCAGATCACTACATGCTTGCTACTAAATTTGAATTGATAATAGTTGACTTGACTGAATTAATTTAGTATATTTGGAGGATTCATTAAACAATACATCTATAAACATATTTAAACACATATACTCACACAACTTATTAATAATACATAAATTCATTTGTTGTTGACTATTTATATCCTTATATCATGATGTCTATTGATTGTCATTTATATGTTGCATTAATTAAATTTACCAAATAGAAAATTAAATCAATCATCCTTGTTACCATTTATCTATTTCCTATATTTCCTTTATGTGTTTAGATATCCATTTATTTCTAGTTATATTTCTACACCTTGTCATTAATTGATATCACCTATCATATGTTGCTCTTACAGAATTTACACTCTAATATATATTTGTTTATACTCATATTCATGCCATATATATGTATATATATGTAGCTAATTAAACCTGGCTCTGATACCAAATGTAAAGACCCTGAAGTCGGCCTTCGAAAATCGGCACCCGTACTTCACTTGTACTCAAAATGTCGTAGATTCAAATGCCGAATCTGGTTCTCCGGAGCTTATAACAACATTAAGTATAACAACACAGCGGAAGAAAAAGAATATATCAATATATATAACATTGATACGATGACAGATACAAAATCTGATACAATATGATACAACAGATGTCAATATACATCAGAGATGTGATACAAGAAATAGCAGCGGAAAGAAAATAGATAACACCAGCAGCGAATAGAATATCTCCAATAGAATGCTCCAATCCATAGCTAGCGGAAAGCAAGGTCAGTCGTCCAAGGACTGACTAGCTCCAGATAATCTACTCAACCTGAATATCTGAGAAACCCAACTCTAGACTGCGCGTGAGGAAATTTGGATGGTCGGAGGTGATTGCTTGGATGCTGAGTGTTGCTGTGTGATGATCATCGTTTGATCATTTGTGATATGATTATTTGTTTGATCGTTTATCTTTGTGATCATTACTTTGATCATCTGTTGACCCAAAGCATGGCTTTGTGCCAAAGCGTAGCTTTGTGGACGAGACTTCGTCAGGGCCTCAACAACCCGGAAATGGTCGAAACAGGAATGTTGCAGCAAGGTTATGAGGGTCGCGCCCTTTAGGGTATGTCATTTCCTTCTGGAAAGGGGTGGTGTAACGACCCGTATTTTTACGGATCGACAAGTTCTGCAAAATCTGGAGTTTTAGCATTTTGAGTCATTTCAGATTTTAGGCAAAATTCGCCTAAGTCCTAAGTCGTCCACGACTTAGCATGAGTCGTGAGTCGTATACGACTTAGGAGATAGGAGTGTGATGACTTAAATGGACTGATCGACTTAAGGAAAGTGCGACCTAAGGGGATAAGTCATTGCTGGGCTAAGTCAGTAGGTCGAAGTTAACTCGGCGAGTGTTAAGTCGTAGTTTGTAAGTCGTCGCCGAGTTAAGGGATAGACAACCTAAGGAAGTGACCGACTTATGTTATTGTAGACGACTTAAGGTTTTGAGTTAAGTGTTAAGTCGGCTGATGAGTTAAGGTAGTGGTCGACTTAAGACCTTGACGACTTAGGAGTTGAGTCTTATCCTGGTAGATCGGCAAAGCTGCTATGTTAAGACGTAGGTAGGCTGTTGTGTTGAGTCGTGGCCGAGTTAAGGTGATGAGTCGAATCCGAGTCATCTCATGAGTCGTACCCCAAGTCATCTGATGAGTCGAATCCGAGTCATCTCATGAGTCGTACCCCGAGTCATCTGATGAGTCGTATCCAAGTTAAGGTGATGAGTCGTACCCTGATGAGTTGTATACTTACTTAAGTCGTAAGCTCAGTTGAGTCATAACTCCAGTTGTTTGATAAGTCGTGACCGACTCAATAGTTGTCTGCTAGGTTATAAGTCGCAAGCTGGTGGAATTTGATAAGTCGTAGACGACTTAGTAGTTGAGTCGTAGGAGGTGGTTGAGTCGGAAGAGGCTATAAGTCGAAGACGACTTAGGAGATAGTTGTTTTGTCGTGAGTTATAGGCAGAAGTGTGTTAAGTCGTTGAAGCCAGAAGTTGAGTCGTAGACTGTTGAGTCATAAGTCGTGGTGATCTGATGAGTCGTAGACGACTCATGGAGGCAGTCGAGTCATGGATTTCAGCTATAAATAGGACAGCTTCTCTTCATTTTTGGGATCCGGATTTTGAAGCAACGAAGTGCTGCCATTTTGAGAGCTCGACTTCTACACTTCTTCACTTCTTTTCTCCACTCTAATATAGTGCTTCCATCCATCCAAATCGAAGATCAAGATTGAAGATCCAAGAGCTAAAGGTTGAAGATCTTCATCTTTTCAAGAGAGATTTCTTCGTTTGAAGCGGATTCGTGATAGATCAAGCTTGATCCTTCGCTGTCCAGATCTGAAGCGTGTTGATTTGAGGTTGTTTAGGTGATTTGGTGAGTGGTGATTATCTCTCACACGGATCCATAGGAGTATATCGGATCGTTGGCTCGATTTGGTGTTAAATAGAGATTTCCATGCATTTTCTTCATCCTAAGTGTAGATCCTTATAGATCCATTGTTCATGATGATGTTACATCCATTTTATCATATGTTAACCTATGCAAGTTCATTCATCAAGTTTGTAGAGATATAATCCATGTTTTCATGCTTATTGGACTTTCAACTCTTTAATTACGAAAATGCCATTATTGTTATAATTGTCTACTTAGATCATATTTGAATGCTTGATTGTTTGGATTGATGATTGATTTGATTGATTGTTATGAACTAGATGATTGATGATTAGATTTAGACCGAAGACGATTCAAAAGCTAAGGGAAAGGCTCTTGAATTGGGAAAGCTGCTCGTGGCATATGTAGCGGGATGATGAAGCTCTTATGCATAGATTTGATGATGTGATGATGAGATGAGGCTTTGCGAGGATGTAATGAAGCGAGGCAATCATGTGATGAAGACTTGGTCTAATCCAGACGGGATCATTCCAAGCATGTTGATAACTCGGTGATATGATTCGAGTTGAGGATAATGAATGGATATGAGAATAGTCGTCGA
Source organism: Allium fistulosum (assembly GCA_030737815.1). NCBI lineage: Eukaryota > Viridiplantae > Streptophyta > Magnoliopsida > Asparagales > Amaryllidaceae > Allium > Allium fistulosum. Next base: position 489,040,952 of record CM060903.1, on the reverse strand, counting down.
GGAGGATGACTAGGAGGCTTGGATAGCATCGTTGTTGAAGGTTCTAGCATGCTCTAAGCAAGAGTACGTTTGGGCAGATTCGATAGTTCCAACGGCCAACTGTTGATGGTCGAGTACTCTGGGCAGATTCGATAGTCCTAGGCACGGGCTGCGACGACGTGCGGGAGTTATGTCTAGAACCGGGGTTTCCATTAGCCCTTGACGGACGGCTGAAAGAATGTGCCGGTCATTCAATTAACGGTGATATCGAAGCAATGATAACAGTGATAGCCAGAGTCATGGATGTTTGGTTGTATCGTCATTCGGACTCAAGAGCGGTATTCTCTGGGTGCTTATCTGATTTAGGCCTTGGTACTTGGAAAACATCGCCCTTGACTCGAGTGATAGTAGCTTTACTTTAAATTGTATGCTCTGCTATGTTTGCTTCTGCTTAGTGTGTGTCTGGGGGCTATCACTGTAGAATGAGGTTGGAGTGGGAGGGTTGTGTTCCTATTCCTTTTCCTTTATGCTCTTTTGGTATGTTGTTAGTTAATTTACTGCTCACTAAGACTGTTGTCTGACTCAAGGCTTTATGTTTTTAATTCTTATTGCCTTGGGCTGTTCGTCCATTTTGGGACGGGCAGACTAGGTAGCAGGTGACAGGTGCTGTTCTCTTCTCACGATGCTGATATCGAAGACGAGCTAGAGGGTTGCATATTATCTTCTTATATGTACTGGATATTCCGCTGTTTTGTATTCTCTGAGAGATATGTAGTGAGGCTGGATGTATTGACTATGTGGATGCTTGTATTCAACTATTATGGAGTTTTATATGATGTCATTTTGTTCTGTAAAGCTTCACTATACATATGTTCTATTGTATTTTGTCCATGCGCTGTGAGTAATACGATAGATTCTGTTGCTTTAATCTACCCTGACAATCGTCCATGGTCGTCTGGCACACTTTACAGCGCACTGTCTCTAGATTCGGTGCAGGGGTCATGGGCGGTCGTCACATTTGGTATCAGAGCATTGGTTAATCGATTTTACCCAACGCTCGCCGTCGTAACTATGTATGAGAGACGTAATTGTATTTTGATGGATGATTACTATATATATAATATAGTAGCTTAGTAGAGTTTGAGTCCTTTATGCAGTTGTTTCTCTAGATGTTCTAATCATTCCTTTTTATAGATATTGAGAATGAGTCGAAGAGGGAGACCAGCTGCTAGGGAAGGCCGTGCTACTGAAGAGACTGCTGACTATGCAGCCATGTTCGAAGCTATGATGACTTCGATCATGAGAAGGATACCAGTTCCGGGGGCAGCAGTTGATGTTGGAGTTCAAGTTCAAACTCCGAAACCAGTAGATTTTGCTAAGTTGTGCAAGGACTATACTGCTCTTGGAGGGAGGGTTTTCTTGGGAACAGAATCAACTATCGAAGTCCAGAGATGGATAGATGCTTGTAGAAGGATCTTTGGTGATTTGGGAATTGATGATGCAACTAAGAGGAAGTTGGCATCAAGGCAGCTTCAAAGGAGAGCCTCTGATTGGTGGAACTCTATTACCATCAATACTACGGAGGAAGAGATTACTTGGGAGCAATTCCAAGCTAGGTTTGAAGCTAAGTTCATTTCTACAGCTCAGAAGTTTGTTCTGTTCAAGAAGTTTGTAGAGCTCAAGCAGGGTGGAAGATCTGTTCTTGAGTATGTTTCTGAGTTTGAAGCTTTGTCCAAGTATGCCCGGTCCTATATTGAATCTGCTTATCAGAAGAATGAGAAGTTTGTGACCGGCTTGGATAGTTATCTTGGGAGACAGTTGGTGGATCATTTGGACGATTCATTTGAGAAGCTTGTGGAGAAAGCTCTTAGGCATGAGAGTCTGTTTCCTAAGGAAGGACCTGTTGTTGCTGTTACCAGGGGAGAGTCTAAACCACAGCAGAGTGGAAACCAGAAGAGGAAGCAGCAGCAGCAGAAGAGTAAGGATGGCCAGAAGAAGCCGAAAGGCGAAGTGACATGCTACAATTGTCAGCAGAAGGGCCATTTCTCTAAGGATTGTAAGAATTCGAAGGTGCCAATGAAGTGTCACAACTGTGACAAGCCAGGGCATTTCAGGAAGAATTGTCCAGAACCGAGGAGGGACAAGCAGATTGTGCAAGCTTATGCTTTGGGAGCTGTTCCGTCATCTTCGAAAGCTCCTACTGCTGAAGAGAAGGGAAAGAGTGTGGTTGTTCAAGGTACTCTTTTCCTATGTGGTGTTCCAGTTAGAGTATTGTTTGATACTGGAGCGTCGCATTCGTTTGTTTGTAATGAACTCGTAGGCCGGTTAGGTTTGGAACCGGATATTGTTGATAGGCCATTGGTTGTGACTAATCCAGTTGGGGGTTCGTCTTGTTTGTGTATGTTATGCCGTGGTCTAGTTGTGTCGAGTCATGGTTGCTCTTTTGTTTGTGATTGCTTTGTTCTGAACTTTGCGGGGTTCGGAATTATTTTGGGTATGGACTGGCTTAGGAAGTATGCGGCTAAGGTTGATTGCGAAAGGTTGGAAGTGACAGTCGAGAATGTGGAGGGGCGAAAGATTGTGATACGATGTAAGCATGAAGAAGGCGTCTTCATGAGCTTCATGTATTCGCTAGTTGTTCCACGGGATGGACTGTCATCAGTGCCGATCGCTAATGGATTCGAGGATGTCTTTGACGAAGTCAAAGGGTTGCCGCCGCATAGAGAGATCGAGTTTCGTATAGATCTAGTTGAAGGAGCCAGACCTGTTGTGATGCCTCTTAGGCGGATGGCGCCTAGGGAACAGCAGGAGTTGAGGGTGCAAGTTGATGATCTTTTGCAGAAAGGATTCATTCGGCGTAGTGTGTCCGAGTGGGGTGCACCAGTTGTGTTTGCAACCAAGGCAGATGGGTCGTTGAGATTGTGTGTGGATTATCGTGAGCTGAATAAGGTAACTAAGAAGAACAAGTATCCATTGCCGAGGATAGATGACTTGTTTGATCAGCTTCACGAAGCTAAGGTGTTTTCTCAGATGGATTTGGCAACGGGATTTCACCAGTTGAGAGTAGCTAAGGATAGTGTGCCGAAGACTGCTTTTAGGACACCATCCGGTTTCTTTGAGTGGCTGGTAATGCCGTTTGGATTGACTAACGCGCCAGCATATTTTGTGGATCTTATGAATAGAGTGTTCAGAGATCAGTTGAACAAGTTCGTACTTGTGTTCGTGGATGATATTCTGATTTATTCCAGAACTGAAGAAGAGCACAAGACGCACTTGCGTATTGTTTTGGAGATCTTACGGAAACATCAGCTAAAGGCTAAGTTTTCGAAGTGTCACTTCTGGAAGAGTGAAGTGAGGTTCTTAGGCCATGTGATTTCTGGAAGTGGAATAGCGGTTGATCCCGCTAAGGTGGCAGCAATCCAGGATTGGGTTAGACCTAAGAATGCATCTGATGTGAGAAGTTTTCTTGGATTAGCAGGATATTATCGACGGTTTATCAAAGACTTCTCCAAGATAGCTGCACCATTAACAGGATTGACGAAGAAGAACCAAGTGTTCAGTTGGGATGCTAAGTGTGAGCAAGCTTTCGGAATTCTGAAAGAGAGATTGACGAGTGCTCCTGTTTTGACTATTCCAAGTGGGAATGAAGAGATGGTGGTTTACACCGACGCATGTGGTACTGGACTTGGAGCAGTGCTGATGCAAAAGGATAAAGTTGTTGCGTATGCCAGTCGACAACTGAAGCCGCATGAAAGGAATTACCCAACTCATGATTTGGAGTTAGCGGCGATTGTATTTGCTCTGAAGATGTGGAGACATTATCTATTGGGAGTTCGATTCGAGTTGTTTACGGATCACAAGTCATTGAAGTATCTTTTCTCCCAAAAGGATTTGAATCTTCGGCAGCAACGATGGCTAGAGTTTTTGGCATCGTATGACTTTGGTATAGCTTATACTCCGGGAAAAGGTAACGCGGTGGCAGATGCGTTAAGTCGAAGACATGCAGGATTGGGAGCCATGTTTTCTGAATGGAAGAATCTCGAGTATTTAGCTGGATTTGACTTCAGGCCTAGATGCGAATTGGAACCTGAGATGTTGGCAAACTTATCAATAAGACCCACTCTTGTGGAAAGGATTGGCGAGAGCCAAAAGCGAGATGATAAGCTTGTCAAGATTATCCGTGAATTGGAATCTGGATTGGATCCAGAAAAGGATAAAGGATTCGAGGTCGATCGAGAGGGTTGGCTTCGGAAGCAAGGACGACTAGTTGTTCCCAATATAGATGAATTGAGGAGTGAGGTTCTGAAGGAAAGTCATCACTCGAAACTGACAATTCATCCAGGTGGGAATAAGATGTATCGGGATATGAAGAGAACCTACTACTGGGAAGGTATGAAGAAGGATGTTGGAAATTTTATTTCCAAGTGTATGAACTGCCAGTTGGTCAAAGCCGAACAGAAGAAGCCAAGTGGATTGCTTCAGCCATTAGAAGTTCCTACATGGAAGTGGGAACAAGTGTCGATGGATTTTATCGATGGATTGCCTAGAACCAGAACGGGAAATGAAGGGATTTGGGTCATTGTGGATCGTCTGACTAAGAGTGCACGATTCATTCCTGTTCGATCGACTAGGACTGCATCAAAGTTGGCTGAGTTGTATGTTAAGTGGATAGTTCGATTCCATGGTATTCCGAAAAGTATAGTGAGCGATCGAGACCCATTGTTCACTAGTGGATTTTGGAAGAGCTTCCAGGAAGTTTTGGGAACCGAGTTGTGTTTGAGTACAGCTTATCATCCCCAAACAGATGGTCAGACCGAGAGAGTCAACCGAGTTTTGGAAGATCTCCTCAGAGCTTGTGTTTTGGATTTCGGAGGATCATGGGAAGATCACCTTCATTTGGTGGAGTTTGCGTACAACAACAGTTACCAGTCAAGCACTGGTATGGCACCGTATGAGGCATTGTATGGAAGACCGTGTAACTCTCCAACATGTTGGTTGGAAACTGGAGAAAAGCTGATGCTTGGGCCAGAGATGATTCGACAGACTTCGGATTGCATAGAGATCATTCGGCAACGAATGAAGGCAGCCCAAGACCGTCAGAAGAGTTATGCCGATAAACGTCGAAAGGATTTGGAATTCGACGTAGGAGATATGGTTTTTGTGAAGATTTCTCCACTAAAGAATGTTATTCGATTCGGGAAGAAAGGAAAATTGACTCCGAGATTTGTTGGACCATTCCCGATCATCGAGCGAATTGGAAAGCTCGCCTATAGACTGGAGTTACCTGAGAAGATGTTGAGTGTGCACAATGTTTTTCACGTATCGTATCTACGGAAGTATGTGCATGACTCGAATACGGTGGTTTCTGCTGATAGCTGTGAAGATTTCGAAGTTGATCCAGTTGATAGAAGACCTCGTAAGCTGCTTCGTGTTGTTGAAACCGACACGAAACAGCTCAGGAGGAAGGTAGTTAAGTTGCTCAAGATACAATGGAGTGATGATGATAACGACTGTACGTGGGAGGTCGAAGAGAGGATGAAGGCAGCTCATCCTGAACTCTTCAAGGTATGGCCCTAAGGTGTCGTGTCACCTCGCGATATTGTAACTTGTTCTAAGTCTTAGAACTCTGTACGCTAAGCTAGAATTGGATGCATGGTTTGCTGGTTGTTATGGTTGGTAGGCGTACAGAATAGTCTTTGATTGCTTTGATTGTTTGGAATTTCGGGGGCGAAATTCCTAAGGGGGAGAGAATGTAACGACCCGTATTTTTACGGATCGACAAGTTCTGCAAAATCTGGAGTTTTAGCATTTTGAGTCATTTCAGATTTTAGGCAAAATTCGCCTAAGTCCTAAGTCGTCCACGACTTAGCATGAGTCGTGAGTCGTATACGACTTAGGAGATAGGAGTGTGATGACTTAAATGGACTGATCGACTTAAGGAAAGTGCGACCTAAGGGGATAAGTCGTTGCTGGGCTAAGTCAGTAGGTCGAAGTTAACTCGGCGAGTGTTAAGTCGTAGGTTGTAAGTCGTCGCCGAGTTAAGGGATAGACAACCTAAGGAAGTGACTGACTTATGTTATTGTAGACGACTTAAGGTTTTGAGTTAAGTGTTAAGTCGGCTGATGAGTTAAGGTAGTGGTCGACTTAAGACCTTGACGACTTAGGAGTTGAGTCTTATCCTGGTAGATCGGCAAAGCTGCTATGTTAAGACGTAGGTAGGCTGTTGTGTTGAGTCGTGGCCGAGTTAAGGTGATGAGTCGAATCCGAGTCATCTCATGAGTCGTACCCCGAGTCATCTGATGAGTCGAATCCGAGTCATCTCATGAGTCGTACCCCGAGTCATCTGATGAGTCGTATCCAAGTTAAGGTGATGAGTCGTACCCTGATGAGTCGTATACTTACTTAAGTCGTAAGTTCAGTTGAGTCATAACTCCAGTTGTTTGATAAGTCGTGACCGACTCAATAGTTGTCTGCTAGGTTATAAGTCGCAGGCTGGTGGAATTTGATAAGTCGTAGACGACTTAGTAGTTGAGTCGTAGGAGGTGGTTGAGTCGGAAGAGGCTATAAGTCGAAGACGACTTAGGAGATAGCTGTTTTGTCGTGAGTTATAGGTAGAAGTGTGTTAAGTCGTTGAAGCCAGAAGTTGAGTCGTAGACTGTTGAGTCATAAGTCGTGGTGATCTGATGAGTCGTAGACGACTCATGGAGGCAGTCGAGTCATGGATTTCAGCTATAAATAGGAGAGCTTCTCTTCATTTTTGGGATCCGGATTTTGAAGCGACGAAGTGCTGCCATTTTGAGAGCTCGACTTCTACACTTCTTCACTTCTTTTCTCCACTCTAATCTAGTGCTTCCATCCATCCAAATCGAAGATCAAGATTGAAGATCCAAGAGCTAAAGGTTGAAGATCTTTATCTTTTCAAGAGAGATTTCTTCGTTTGAAGCGGATTCGTGATAGATCAAGCTTGATCCTTCGCTGTCCAGATCTGAAGCGTGTTGATTTGAGGTTGTTTAGGTGATTTGGTGAGTGGTGATTATCTCTCACACGGATCCATAGGAGTATATCGGATCGTTGGCTCGATTTGGTGTTAAATAGAGATTTCCATGCATTTTCTTCATCCTAAGTGTAGATCCTTATAGATCCATTGTTCATGATGATGTTACATCCATTTTATCATATGTTAACCTATGCAAGTTCATTCATCAAGTTTGTAGAGATATAATCCATGTTTTCATGCTTATTGGACTTTCAACTCTTTAATTACGAAAATGCCATTATTGTTATAATTGTCTACTTAGATCATATTTGAATGCTTGATTGTTTGGATTGATGATTGATTTGATTGATTGTTATGAACTAGATGATTGATGATTAGATTTAGACCGAAGACGATTCAAAAGCTAAGGGAAAGGCTCTTGAATTGGGAAAGCTGCTCGTGGCATATGTAGCGGGATGATGAAGCTCTTATGCATAGATTTGATGATGTGATGATGAGATGAGGCTTTGCGAGGATGTAATGAAGCGAGGCAATCATGTGATGAAGACTTGGTCTAATCCAGACGGGATCATTCCAAGCATGTTGATAACTCGGTGATATGATTCGAGTTGAGGATAATGAATGGATATGAGAATAGTCGTCGAGGAGGATGACTAGGAGGCTTGGATAGCATCGTTGTTGAAGGTTCTAGCATGCTCTAAGCAAGAGTACGTTTGGGCAGATTCGATAGTTCCAACGGCCAACTGTTGATGGTCGAGTACTCTGGGCAGATTCGATAGTCCTAGGCACGGGCTGCGACGACGTGCGGGAGTTATGTCTAGAACCGGGGTTTCCATTAGCCCTTGACGGACGACTGAAAGAATGTGCCGGTCATTCAATTAACGGTGATATCGAAGCAATGATAACAGTGATAGCCAGAGTCATGGATGTTTGGTTGTATCGTCATTCGGACTCAAGAGCGGTATTCTCTGGGTGCTTATCTGATTTAGGCCTTGGTACTTGGAAAACATCGCCCTTGACTCGAGTGATAGTAGCTTTACTTTAAATTGTATGCTCTGATGTGTTTGCTTCTGTTTAGTGTGTGTCTGGGGGCTATCACTGTAGAATGAGGTTGGAGTGGGAGGGTTGTGTTCCTATTCCTTTTCCTTTATGCTCTTTTGGTATGTTGTTAGTTAATTTACTGCTCACTAAGACTGTTGTCTGACTCAAGGCTTTATGTTTTTAATTCTTATTGCCTTGGGCTGTTCGTCCATTTTGGGACGGGCAGACTAGGTAGCAGGTGACAGGTGCTGTTCTCTTCTCACGATGCTGATATCGAAGGCGAGCTAGAGGGTTGCATATTATCTTCTTATATGTACTGGATATTCCGCTGTTTTGTATTCTCTGAGAGATATGTAGTGAGGCTGGATGTATTGACTATGTGGATGCTTGTATTCAACTATTATGGAGTTTTATATGATGTCATTTTGTTCTGTAAAGCTTCACTATACATATGTTCTATTGTATTTTGTCCATGCGCTGTGAGTAATACGATAGATTCTGTTGCTTTAATCCACCCTGACAATCGTCCATGGTCGTCTGGCACACTTTACAGCGCACTGTCTCTAGATTCGGTGCAGGGGTCATGGGCGGTCGTCACAGGTGGTATCATGGTATGGAGCCCAGATACTTACTCATGTGGACACACCTTATTTTTATGTGTGATGTTGGTTATCGAGCGCTCGGATAAAGGTCCCAAAGGACCGGGGGATGGCATATTCGTGAGTTACCTAGTTACAGGGGTAACCCGGCCTTGTTTGGCAGAGAGCAGTTTGTCTCTCGGAGCGTCCAGCCAGAGGCGTTTCCTTCGTGGCATAGGAAGTTCCTTAGCCTGACCATATAATTAATCAATTTAATTAAAGAGAGAGAAAAGAAAGGTTTCTCTCTCTATATAAATAATATGCCCCTCATTAACTGAATTAGTTAAGAGAAGGAAATGAAAATTTTCCTTCTCTAAAGAAATTTGTGCCCCTTCATTAATTCAATAACTAAAGAGATAAGAAATGAAAAGTTTCTTTCTCTAAATAAATTTAATAAGTTACCATTACACATAAATATGTACATAAGAGTATATTTGTTATACTCTAATTTACATACACATTAAATTAAAGTAAAAGTTTGTTTATAAAATTAAATAAAATATTGATTTTATTTAAAAAGAAGCTTAGAAAAGTTCTAAATGAATTTAGACTTCATAGGCCCATTAAAGATCCAAAATGACTAAATTGTTTGAAATTGATTAATTTCTTCAGCTGTGGGCAGCCCAGTTGCAACATACTCAACATTACAAATTTTGAAATTGTTTTTGTAGCGCATGCCACTTATTTTAAATCGCGGTTTTCACTTAGCATACCTCAAAATTTTGCATAACTTTCGAAATAAAAGTTGTTTCTTATTATCTTAGCTTTTGAACAAGTACAAGATCGTCGAAAACAGATAATGTGATTGAAATTTATGATCAAACAACATGGCACTTCAATTTAAAAATGTATGTGCACATGGCATAAATTTGATTGTTCTTAAAATAAGTTTTAACATTAAGAGTTTTCAGAATTTATAAAAGTGATAAAGATGGGAAATTTTCATCATGGAAATATCTTTCTACTGTAAACATAACAAAAAATTCCATTCATAAAATCAAAAAGTATGGCGGCTAGTGTTTCTAGCCCCCCTTTGCAACGTTATCCCTCTTCCTCATCTATAGTGTATTCCCATGGGATTCTGCCTTTGACTTCTCTCCAGATGACGCGTTCACTCCCGTAACCAACAAAAGGAATCGCAAACAGTAGGTATCGAAATCCCCTACCTCATTGAACAAGCCTTTCATGAGATCCGAAAGGAAGTTTTAGCATTTTAATAACGCGCTTGTAGGATCTCAACAAGATTTTCCTTCCCTAGATTCGGTCTATGGAAACAACAAGACTGAATCTCATATTAATAATTCTGACGCAGCTTGTGTAATGCTATCAAATTGTTTTTTCATTTTAAACCAGTTAAAAAACTGGATTCTGCAAGTTCACCAGAAAAGTTCGCTAGCACTACACCATATTGGCAGTTTTGCAACACCCCCATACGAAAGAATCGCAACGGTTCTGAGCCGTTGCTAAATAGCAATGGTTTGAAGCCGTTGTAAATGATTTAAGAATGGTCATGGGCCGTTTTAATTTTACAACGGTTCAAAGCTGTTGCGTAGTTGCCCTAATTTTTTTTTCGACCACACTTGCGTACACATAACCCCCCGTTCCCAAAACTAAACGCCCTTTAATTTCATTTCCCACTCCTCTACGCGTTTTCCCTAGTTAATCGCCCTCATTTCCAACTGTTCGACTGAGCGACTGCAAATCATCATCGACTGCAAATCAAGCGTTGGAACCCTCGGCTGTTCGAAATTGAGCAATAAGGTTCGTTCTCTTTTGATTTTTATCATTAGAAATACAATAATCGTGTAAGACTGTAAGAGTAAATTTTTGTTTTGTGTTTTTGGTATTTTCATTGTTATTGCAATTATTTTTTAGTCTGTTTTGAAGCATTTGATGTATTCGAGGCATTTTAGAGTTTACACATGCTATTTAGGAATTTTTCGCTTATTAAATGATTCAGTTTGCTTTTTTTATTGAATCATCATTTATTAGGAATGATTAGTTGCTGTCATTTCTTTGATTACTTATGAGTAGCCTAATATTTTGCAAATTTTCTAGCCTTATAATATTTTTAATTCATGCTCAGAGGTAATTGGTTTAAGGGTTGGATGTAAATATCTTAACTTTTCATACTTATTTACCTAGATAACCCTTATGATCAAGGTTGGCTCGGTTGGATTCTAGTACCAAATTCTAGGATTAAAATTTTGCTTCCAGGTTACAGTGTAACTTATGTATATTATGACTGCCACTTAAATACCGAAAGTATATTCATCCTTCGTATGAAAAGTAGAATTATGTATTTGTTTTTATGTCCACTTGATTGGTTATTTTTTATTTGACATGAATTTAAATTTTTGTTTTATTTTTTTGGTATTTTCTTCTCCTTCTTATCATTAAACTTTTATACTTGTTTGGGTGGTTGTCATTGCTTTGCTTACTGATGATCTATTGTGCATTTCAAGTCAAGAAGTTATGAGTCGTGACCTCATTCTATGTGCGTAAAGGGAATTTGGTTTCATGTAGATAATTTCATAAGACCTTAGTGGCAATCGACAAATTTGTTAGTGTTGCCTTAGCTAAATTTGGTAGTTTAGAGTTTGATTCCTCAACATCAAAGTGATCAAATTTGGAGTTCAAAGATGTGAATTTTGGATGCTTAGTAGGTAAAGCTCGGATTGATGTAAGCAAGTCAGTGTATTGTACAGCAAAATATTACAGCTAGTTTTTGTTTTCTTTTACCATAAATGTTAAAAAAATAAGAAAAAAAATATTCTTTTAAGGAGGGTACGAAGAAAAGTAGCAGGCAAAATTAACATGTTTGAAGCCACTATAATATTCTTTTAAGTATTTATCAAAATCTATCGTGACCATACAAAATTTGTGATGCAAACCGTATATCGACTCATTACCTTTTTTGTACTTTAAATTCAATCCATTTCATCATGCATATCTCCCAAAAGAATCTCAGTGTACTTGCTGTTTTGCTTACGGCAAGCTTTTGCAGCCAAAGAATTATGTAGCACTCGCGGCTGCAGCTCATACTCTCTTCTCTTTTTTACTTGCTGGGACTTTTCTGAATTTCCATCGATTAATATATTAGCTTTAGTATGCAATTTTAGTGGAACAGTGTTCTTTTCATTACAATAAGCAGCAGGTTGTTCTGTTTCCTTTCTTCTTTTGAACCATGACAATAACGAACCAAATGTTTGTAATGTAAAGGACTTGATGGTTTCTTTGTTTGCTTGCTCCTTTTTAGGAACCCCTAGTAGCTTAACTGATTGCTGCGTAAACGAAGAAGTGTAGCATGGATTAGTGTCCATTTCTATATTTGTCCGGGTTGGATCTTTATATAAACAAGAAAAGAGTCACAGGTCCCTGTTTTTGATGTTGTTATACAAAAAGTCCCTGTAGAAATAAATATGTAAATTTGGTCCCTATTTTTCAAAAATAAAAAAACGCAAAGTGTCTTGCACTTTTCTGATAGAAAATGCAAGATAACTTGCACTTTTCTAATTTTGAAATATTTTTCGAAATTTTTGAAATTTTTGAAAAACGCAAGTTAACTTGCACTTTTTATCAGAAAAGCGCAAGCTAGTTTGCGCTTTCTAATTTTGAATTTTTTTTGAAAATTTTGAAACTTTTAAAAATTTTGAAAAGAGCAAGGTAACTTGCGCTTTCTATCAGGAAAGCGCAAGCTAGTTTGCGCTTTCTAATTTTGAAATTTTTATGAAAATTTTAAAACTTTTAAAATTTTTGAAAAGCGCAAGGTAACTTGCGCTTTCTATCAGGAAAGCGCAAGCTAGTTTGCGCTTTCTGATTTTGAAAATTTTGAAATTTTAAAAAGCGCAAGCTAACTTACGTTTTCTTATTTAAAAAAACAGGGACTTAATTTACATACTTATTTCTAGAGGGACTTTTCTTGTAACACCATTATAAATAGGGACCTTTCGTGCAAAGCCCCTAATATAAAACCAAGAACTTCAAATGAGCATCTAAAATATGAAACTAACTAGAAGAAATTGAAAATATTTTGAACTAGTTGGTAAGCTCACATGTTTTGAAGAACCTACAGTTTTTGCTTTGCTTTGAAACAGAGCAAAAATGTGGTGGAAGAAATTAGTTAGTAAGCAAAAATATATTCTTTTAATCGTTGCTTGTCCTCTGACTTCAATTTTTATATTACAATATAATATGCACTGCCCAGGTTTCTGGATATTGTTGCTATGTTTTCATGCGTACGTGCCTTTTTCCCTGTGATTGTATGAATATCAATGTGTGCGTGATTCGGTTATTATTTATTTTCAGTTGAGATGTTCAGTGCACTGCTTGTATTTCTATTTTAACCCTGTTCGTTTATGTTTATTACTATTGGGTAAATAGGACAGTGTAAGCACTATATTTGATCAAATAATATGGCGTGTTAATGTCATATCATGGTGAGTGTGCTTGCATGTGAATGTCACCATATTAGCTTCACAATTTCATTATATAAGTTGCAGTACTCTATATATGTTTTATTTAGTAAGATGAGTAATTACAGTTTTTTTATATATGTGTGTTTTGTTAATCTAGTTGAAATTGGCTACAAGATTAAATTATTTGGTCATGAGTTCTGTTAACTTAATGGAAGTTGTAACTCATTAGTTTTCAATTCTTGTGCGTGCGTCATATATGTACATTTAAAAATCAATCAACACATACTTTAATAAATATTTAATGGATATTATATATATTAATGAATGTAAAATATATGTTTACAAAATATCTTGCATAATTGATTATATACGTATGACCTGGGAGTTAATTACCTTATAGGTTCATTTTATAATGTTAGTTGTGTGTGTTGCTAGTGCATGGTAGGTGAATGCATTATATGACTTCATGCATCTCAATTGCTACTTCTTTCTATCTTAGCTTGGACCTCTTGTTTTATAGCATTTTTTGTTGTACTGTATTCAAAAAACTTCAACGCTGATCTGATTTTGAAAATTACTAGAAGTTATATGGATGGTTTGATTTGATAACTGTGGAGAAATTGCGTTGTTGTTGCGATGAATTGCTTTTATTACTTTAAATTCGTTTTTTTCTTAAATACTGTTCTAGATAGGCATGTGTAACTCAATTTCTGCTCTAATAAGAGTTTTGGTAAAGCCTGTATACATCAACATCTATAACCATGCTTTGCTCAAGAAAGTTGCTGGTGCTTTGGCTTGCTTACGATCATACAAAGAGTATAAGATGAAAATTATATATGGACAGAAGGATTAAAGATAATAGTATTAAAACTAACTTCACAAATGTCTTCTTAAAATCTCTTCTATTATATGGTCAAATTGTGACGTAAAAAAGAAGGAGGCTTGGGTGCATTCATTTTTATGATCACTTCAATTCATGAGAAATTTGGTAGATGCCATGTATTAAGTAAAAAAGAAGGTACAGAGTTTCGACTTGCTGCAAACGCAAGTATTATGTAACCAGATACAATGTATTCTCATAGATGCTTGTCATAGATGGTAGAAAAAACAAATCCATCTTTATAAACCAAGTAATATCAAAATATAATTAACTTTTATTATCACAGTTTACAGATGCTTCTATGTCAGAGCAAAATGTCCCGTTGTTTATATTATACTTTATTCTTAAATGTCCCGTTGTTTTTCATTTTTATGGTCCTGGATTAAAACTTTCATTTGCTTGGCCTTGTTTTTTTTTCCCGTTTTCATTTCATGTTTCTTCCTGCTCCTGTTTTCATTCTATTATTAATTTGTCCTCAGGTTGAAGGAGGAAGAAAAATTATCATGTTCGTTTTAGGAGCTTTCAGTTGCTGTTATTTCTTCATCAATCCTGTTTGTATGCAAACTACTAATTTTGTTGAAATCGTCAGGGCTGCTTACTCTTCTTCTTTTGTGTAAGTTATTTTTCTTTCATTTATATCTTTATAAAGACATAACCATATAACTTGTATTCTCCTGTTTAATTGATGGTTATTTCCTCTATATCAATTAATTATAGTCTAATATTCAGTTCATTTTACTTATGTTTAATGTATTTTCCAATAAACCAATAAGTGTCGGTTTAAAGGATTTTAGAAGAAATAACACCTGATTCATTTTAAAATCAACACATCCTTACATCTATAATAAAAGTTGATGAAACAATCGTGTTTGAAGTATGAAGAAGAAAATCTCAAAACTGTCATTTACAACAGTTGACTGGTCAGTAGTTGATTATTCACCACATTTTTTAAGTAATAGAAAATCCATGGAAAAATATAAATGAAATTAGAGTAACAATCTCTTTTGTTGTCTAACCTAAAAAGTTAAAATTTTCATCTTTAATGCAACACACATAAACTGTGCATTATATTATTGAATAAACCCGTGCATCGAAATTGGAATGTATTCAAAATGGTACAATTTCACTCGTATCTGAGGTCCACCACTAATAAGGACAAAAAAGAAAAGGGTAACTCCAATACTGGAGCAAGCACGTCACTCGTCGCTCGTGTTAGGATCTATTATGACGAAATCGAAGCTCTTAGATTACGAAACGTGAGTTTGTTAAAGACGTTGGCTGTATATTATTTTCTTCAACACTGCAGTAATTAAGCAATTAATGTGAGAGCTTGATATTGGGACTCACTGCATTTTTATTTTCATTTCAGTCTAGAAATTTGATTAATGGATGGGTTGGTTGTTTAAAGGTGGATTACATGCTATGGGACTGAAAAAGCTTTTTTTGCTATTATTTAATATCAACATCATAATAATGAATTCTTAGCCTATTTTGAATTCCAAATTTTCTCATCGTAATAGTGAAACCATCGTACATGTGAAAAAAACAAAACTACTGCAATATGCAGTAGACTTAACAGATTGGGAAAAAGATAATTTAATGTACATAGTGGGAAGAGCAGTCTTGTTTGCAAGAAGGTGTAGCAAGGCCGTGAACAGAGTTTGAAATGAATGGAAGTGATATGTGGAGCACGACAGTTATGGCATGTAGAACTGGGCTATTATGGTGCAGTAGGCTATACTGTGGGTGGTTAGCTTCTTTTTATTTATGGAGGAGGTGGTGATAGGCAATGAAGGGGTTGTGCACGAGCACAGTGCACATGGTTGCGGTCGGGGGTCGGGGGTTTGAATGCAATGTAAGTATGAATGTATAAGTGATGTAGGCAAGTTGATGGTCAGGGAGATTGTAATATTGCTGTATGTGGCTGAAATGGCAGTAGGTAGATGATCAAGTGGCGATTGAATGGTTGGTGAGTGTGAGGTTGCAAAAGGTTGGGTTTATGTGCATTGAGTTGGTCAGAGAGGAAGGCAGGTGACTGGTTGTGGGAGTGAAGAGCTTAGGTGACTGGTTGTTGATGTTCAGGGGAGTACATTGAAGAAATAGGGGATGTTGTTGTAGATGATCTTTGAAGTAGCCACAGTGGTTATCAAAACAGAGAGAGTTTTTTTTTGTAAATGAAATGCAACAATTTTGTGTATGCAATACGATTCTAATGCAATGTACACAACTTGAAATGCAAACTTAAATGAAGTGAAATGCACAAAAAAACAGGAAGACAGCAAAGTATCAAATGAGAAAGGTTTTTGAAAAGAGAGAGAGTAAAAGAAAAACAAGATATGCATTGCAATGCAATATGAAAATATAACATTGTTAATAAAACAAATGGAACCAAATGAAGTATGCTGCAAGCTATGAACTACAGAGAACAGTATTGAGTTGTTAGTTTTTTAAAATATCAAATGCAAAATGAAAATAGAACAAGAGATGCACACAATCACAATGCAAACAAAAATCGCACACAAACACACAATTTTTTTTTTAAAAATGCAATACACACACAAAATGTAAGCCCAATATAAGCCATCAAACTATAACACAACCTGTTAAATTTATATACCTCGTTTGTTGTTATATGATTGGCTTTTCACAATTTTGATACTATATTATAATTTATAGTTCCACATGAACAAATGACCATGGGATCTGGTTATGAATGAAAAAGACAATTTAATGGACTGTGTACTAGTGATTTGTATACTATAAAAATTGTTCTTACGTGAATCGTCATTGATAAGTTTAGCAGTGCATTAAAGTTGGACACTTACACTTAGAACGTGACAAAGAATCATTGTTGAAATTTCTGTCTTTTACCCATGTTTAATAGATTATTGGGATGAGATATTGATATGCCTATGCCAGTGATATTGAATTTGCCGAATAATCTTCTTTTCTGATCAGTATACGTTATAATTGATAAATCTGATTTAAGAAGATTCTACGATATTTTATCTAAATATTGATATGTGAAAATGTTTTAGTCGATATGAATGCATTTTGCCTTCATACTGAAATGGAGGAAAATAAGATGCTAACCGATTTGTGAATTAGACAAAACGGAAGTTCTAAATTTTGTGGTCTGAAAATTACAGAATTAGTTATGTTTCTTGTGCTTGTTCGTAAACTTTTTATCCAACTCACGTCATCTTATTTTGTTTGTTCTTGCTACTTTTTACACGTAACAATTCACTTCTTTATTTGTATCATAGTTGAAGAGTCTCGATTCCTAATTTTCAAAGATATATGTGGAAGGTTTTTCAGGTTTGATTACTGCAGTAAGCTCTTCTGTCCTAAAAGATACATTTGTTTGTATTGAGTGATGTATACTGAAATATTGAGTATGATAATGTAGTATTATTGGCAATGTAGTATTGTTGTTCTAATCATTTTGCTGTTGTTGTCAAACTATGTACTGTATACTGTAATATTGCTGTTGTTGCCGCTTAACTATGTAGTGTAATGTATTGTTGTTGAACATTGTAATTAAAAGATTTGTTATGTTTGGTCTTTGTGCTGAATCTATGAAAAATATTTGGTTTAATGATCTTTCTTTTGTGATATTATGTTAAATTTTCAAATATTTGTATTGAGCATGATAATGAATTAACTCCTACTGTAAGAGGGCAGAAAAAACAATGTATATTTGTAAAAAAATATTAAAATTAGCAACGGTTTTGAGCCGTTGCAAAACCAGATTAACAAACCATGTACAACAAGGTTTTGCAACGGCTTTTAGCTGTATCAGTGCATGGTGAAGTCCTGGGAAGCTGTGTGCATGGTGCACACATGTGCACGTGTACACATGTTTGAAGACACTAATTAAAGGATGCAGGCTGTTGAGTGAATCTGGGTTGAACTCGAGTCCAATGTGTGTCATTCTGGGTTGTACACTTGAGTTAATATAAGTGTGTTGTATTATATATATAAGTATGGATGTGTTATGTAATATTCATGCATGAAATAATAGTTCTCATTTTCATTTTTCTTATGTCTTCTTCTTATGTTCTTCTTCTTGTTCTTCTTGATATTAATTCTTGTCATGTTCCTGCTATACTTCATCTTCTCCAACCACTTCTAAACCTTTCCCTATTAACCTTCTGTAACAATTCACCTTAATAACCCTATTCCCTCTTATTATTTCCTGAATTCCTCCACCTTTCATAATTTGCAATTCTACCCACATCACCATGGCTAATACCCACAACCAAGCAAAGCAAGTTGGTCATACCAAAGTGGTATCAGAGCCAAATGATGGGCAAGAAGTATCTTCCCATCATTCCATCAATCCTAAAAATGACAATCAAGATGAAAGCAACCGCTCTATGTCCGATCTTGAAGGAGAAGGTGAATTATGGCAAAAACGAGAACACATCAATGAAAGAAACCATCAAACTCTGAACCAGCTTAAAGAATGCCAGCAAGAATTGCACAATTCTCATCAAAAACTTCACCAAAGCTTAAAGACACATATAATGAGTGGAATCTCAAAATGGATCAAATTACTGAAAAACTAAATTTAGTTTTGCAAGTAATGAAGATTACCCAGAATCCATTTCCCCACCATGCATCAGAACCATCCCAGTAATCAAGAAACCAGCCTTATATCCCACCTTTCCAGAGATACCCTATTAAAAATCCTGCTAAAATACTCCATGATTTTGATCAAACCTTACCTGCAAATTTAAGAGCAGCTTCATGCATACCACCATATCAGAGATCTCTAACTAAAAGCCATCAAAAAGCAACAATTCAAAAGGAAGCAAGCTCACCATCCAATGCTAGCCCTCATCTTCTAAACCGCACCACCATCAAGAAATTAGAAGAGGCTATAAAGGATAATAGACGAGAAGGAAAAAAAGAACATAATGCATTGCCAGGAGGAGAAGCCAATGTTGATGTGAAGATGGCTCATGAAACTGATGATGAAGACAATAAAAAGGATTCAAAGTCAACTGAAATGTCAACATCACTTGAAGAACCAATTCTTGCTACAATTAAATCTGGCTTGGAACCAGAAGGTACACCAGAAGTTCAAGATCTTACTTCACTAAGGAACGAGCATATTGTAGAAAAAGAGAAAGATCATCTAGGTCAAGATTTACATGAATCTGTAGAGAAGGAAAGAGACATTTCAACTGCAATGTCTCCTTTGAAAGATGATTATTCTTGGGAGAAGCCTGAGATAACAAGTGATGGTGAAGCCCAAGTGATATTAAGAAAAAAGTCAATCATGGTTTCAAATTGTTCTGATAAAAAAGGCTGGCTTAAAAAGAATGATATTGTAGAAACTGAAAATGTCCACTTTGATGAAGTCCTACTATCAGGAAGCAACACATATGAAAAACCCATAAGGCACCTGCAAAAATGATTGACACAAAATTTCTATTAGATGGATTCTATGTTCAAGACAAAGTTTGGCAATCTACTGAAATATCATGGGTTCCTTTCAATCTATGTTGTCATTTCAGCCAGTTATTGCAGTAAAACCATTTTATGTATCCCAAGAAAACATTGTGCTAACATTTAGATTGAAACTATTACAAGATCCTGCAATGCTTGAGGACCAGTTTAGCATGACCAAATTTGGTGAGAGAATTGTGTTTATGTTTGATCCTGGTGGCTTCAAGAGATCAATCCTAGTAGATTGCTTGAAAGCTACTGTTATGTCGATGGAGAAGAGAGTTGTTATGCCCCAATTTATATGTTCGCCGGAGAAGGTGCTGGAGATGTCAGAGGTGAAGCTAGTGGTGGTGGGGTGGTCGCAGGTCTATTTGGATAATGACTGCCGGTGAAAGCATAGTGAGGGAGTAAGTGTACATGTGAGCACGTGCACACATGCACATGCATGTCCAATGGAGCACACATGATTTATAAGCTACAATCTTTAGTAATTTGAGTTAGTAGTGTAACTATGGATAGTTTAGTGCCGTTATGATTTAGGCTATAAATACAACATTATGTTTAGACTGTAATAGTTGTTGAATGAATAAAATCTTTTTTTACATTTTCTAATATTCTGCTATGGCTTCTATTGCTTATCTCTGATCACCTCTCATCCAAATTCTTTATGTTGCTTCCTCATCCTCATTTCTGCTAATTCTTGTTACTAATCTCTCTCCACTTTACTCCTATATCCTTTCCTACAATATCACCCCATTATTACTATCTTCAACAACATTCCAGACCTCACACCATTATCACTTTCTTCCTGCATTCAATTCAAGATCTGCCTGCAACCAAACTCCTCCACCATGACACATACCCAAAACCAAGTTAAAGAAAAATGGGCCTACCAGCTTGATCCGTGCCTGCTCCTACAGCATGGAACCAAGTTGTAGCAGAGTTAGAGGTGCCCACTTTTTCTCCAACCAACTATTTACCACCTAAAGAATTTTAACAATCTCAACTGCGCTAAAATGGATTCACAATTAGTGAGTAAAGCAAGGGAGAAATGAACTAATGCGATTGCGCTATACGTTATGGGTTCCAAACCCTACTACCACTATTTCAAATCCTATACTATAAAAGTTTGGAACCCACCGGTGATTTTCATATCTTCTCAAAAGATAATGGGTCTTGTTTAGTTAAATTTGAAAAACAAGAAGGTTGTGAAAAAATTCTGACGTATGGGTCGTATTTTTACGATAAAAGATTGATGATTTTAAAGGAATGGAAAGCGGGAATTAAACTATCAAAGGAGCTTTTACAATCGATCTCACTGTGGGTTAGATCACCAGGACTTGATCTGGATTTTTGGACTGAAGAAGCGATTTGTCAAATTTCCTCAGTATTAGGTAATCCATTAAACTAGACCAAATTACTAAAGGCATGATACATATTTTGTTTACTCATGTTTTAGTAGAAATTGATGCAAATTTCACTTTTCCCAACCAAACACCTATACTAGATGAGAATGACAATTTAATATGGCAAGAAGTAGTTTATGAAGGGTACTCCTATCTACACACACCATTCTTACCACTGTCACCCACTTTTTTCCACATCCACATATTTACTCCTGCCACACACTCACACATCCACCTATTTGATTTTTTATTAATTCCACACATTCCCTCTTCTTTCTTCTCATACCTACAAAATCATTTGATGCTACTAATTCACCAAATTATTTTGTTAATGTATGGTAGAAAAACTGATTTTAAATAAAGAAGAAAACAAATTAAGTCCAAAATTCTATCCATATTTCATGTAGTATACAAGAAAATCTTCTACAACAATGAAGAATGACAACCCACTTACGAACAATGTAATATGTAAATCAAATGTAAAACTAATCATTCCTGAAACCTATTTTTTGAATTGAAAAAACATATCACCGTATTTGATTTTGTTTCAACTACAATTAAATTGTTATCACTTACTATCTTAGAAAGCATCAACATAGATAATAATTTAATGTGATTAGAAAATTCATAAAAACCTTGCATATTTTGATTTGTAATAAAGGAAACAATCAATCAAACAATGATTTATTCAAAACAGTCAAAAGAGTATTGACTTACATCATTTATTTCCGATTGGTTTGTCATTAATTGTTGGTACTGAAAGTTATTACTGTGTTTTAAAACTAGGGTTTAGTTTTTATATTTGCTTCATTCGGTTATGCAAAACCGAATGACTAATTTTCCACTCAGTTTTTCATAACCGACCGAAGTGGGTTTTTGGAGTATATTCTACCATTTAATCCTTTTGGTTTAGATGGTCGTTGGTGATAGGATTGGTGTAGATAGTAATATCCTTTATAAAAGGTACCCAATGCAATTGTTGCAACTGCCACGGACCCAATGATAATTGATGCAGTGTTTCAAAAAAAGGGGTTCCCAACAATCCACAAACAACGAGAATGGGAATATTCGATGCAAGTTGATGATCTAGAACTAGTAGCAAACATAGTGCAAAAAAGATCAAAATGTCACAGAACCTAAGGTTGTGGTTGGATTACCCTTTTTAGTTTTGAATTTTCATCCATACAAAAATGCACATGATGCATATAAATTGTGGAAAACGATTAATTTAGAAAATGAAATTAACATACAAAATAGAAAACAAGTTTGTATACATAGCCTTCAGTTAAAGCTAGTTCTTGTTTCCAAAGTGTACAAAAACAAATAAAAAGGAGATGGCCAAATTTATCAGGTGCTAGCATTGCAATTGTTACTTGGGAAAAGGAAGCAAGGCAATCAATGAGTCAGAACTTGCAAAACTTGGAGGGAACGCATAGCAGTAGCAGTAGCAGAAATCTAGAGGAAAACCATAAGATGCAAGACGATGACGTCTCAACTTGTAATGTAGAAATGATTTCAAATGAACAGTAGAGTGTAACAAATAATTCTGAAATGATGGAATCTACTGTTAATTCTGTAACAGACTTACCAAATGAAGACATCGCATAGAAGCATACCGCACAAACCTATACTTCAACTTCAAGCATGCCCAAACTGCGACTATCAAGGAGAAATAGGCAGGAGGAGACACAATTCGAATTCAAGGCAACCCCTTCTCAAAATGTGATGGATAATCCTGAGTGGAATAGCATGGTTCATCAATTAAAAACTAAAGCACGTAAATCAGAAAGGTCCAAATCGTCTGGTGGGACCACTCCTTCCTTAGAAAAAGGAGTGAATAATCCCTCATTAAATTAATGTCTTGCCTTTTCTGGAATGTACGGAGGATGAATGCATCCTTTAAACAATTAGATATCAAGAACTTTATTGTCACTAGAAAATTTTCGGTTATAACTCTTATGGAAAATGAAATACAACATCATAAAATTCCAGAGACAGTGAACAAGATTAAGCCAAGTATGGCTTTTGATAGTAATAGTTCCCACAACCAGAGGAGCGGAATTCTGATGTGGGATACAAACTAATGGAGCAACAGTATTGTTCTTAAAGGGATCAGTTTATCACTAGTTACATGAAGCAAGTAGGGGGTTTAGAACTCATATGGACTTGTGTTTATGCACACAACACAGCTTCGGGGAGACAAAACCTATGGGAATATATCAAAACTCAAGCTTCTCAAATTAACATACCATGGTTAATAGTGGGGGACTTCAATGCCACTCTATACACTAATTATAGAACCACTGACGGGCCGACAAATGTATCCTTTGATTCTAATTTTTTAAATTGTATTATCTTCTCAAATATATTTGAACCCCCTTTCAGGGGAATTTTCATACCTGGAGAGGGGGAAGAAATTACTTTACTTATAGTAAAATAGATCGCTCATTTGCCACTACGAATGCATTAATAACTTCCCAAACCTTAAAGTTCATTTTGATAATCATTCGACCAGGGACCATACTCCAATTATTTTTGAATAGCCCCCTCCAAGGTTTTATTCAAACAAAAGCCTTTTAGATATTATAATTCGTGGTGTTTACAGGAGTGGAAAATAAAAATAGAGACAAACTTTGAAAAAAATTTAGATCGAAGAATAACAAGTTTCATTTTTAGGCAGAAGTACAAACTTTGAAAAAAAATTAGGTTGAAAGACAATGCTAAATATAACTAACATTTTGTATAGTGTAAAAACTGAATATAATGCTCGTTATAACTAGCATTGTCTTTCAGTCTAGTTTTCTTCCAAGGTTTGTCCTTCAGTCCAAAAATAAAACTTGATGTCCTTCGGCCTAAACTTTTTTCAATGTTTGTCCATTTGCCTAAGCAGCTAGTCGAACTAAATTTCAAACGTCTATTTTTTGGCAACCCACTTTTCAGTTTCATGCAGAAATTAAAGGCAACTAAGTTGGCAATCAAAACTTGGCAGAGATCTAAAGCAAATTTCAATATACGATGCTACAATCAAATAAGAGGGAACGATTATTTATATAATTTACTAAACATTATGTTTTACAACGTTTTGTAAATTTTTTAACAAGTCATCTTCAAAATTCATTCGACATTTGCATTGGAGAAAGTAAAGTTAACAAAAATGTTGATGGTGGTATGTCTTTAAATTTACATTCAAATTAACAAAGGATTGAAGAGGCTCTAAGTGTCAACTAGCACGACGTAAAGAACTTTACACAAATTTGTAGATTCATTGCAAATTACTGAACCAAGATTTAGTTCTTTTTCTTTACACCATTTTTGAAAGTAGTGCTGTAAATGGAAGTAGTGCTGTAAAAGGAGATGATTGATTTTAACAACGATCCTGCTTTGAGTTGTGATGTTTCATGTAGGACAACGAAAAAAAAATCCAAAAATAAATGGTTGAGATGCATTAAGTACCGATAGAGTAAATATAAACAGAGGAATAATGCCTTTAGCTAAGATATAATAAATAGAATAATGCCCGTTTAGCTAAAATGTAAATAATCCGTTTTCATGTTGTATGTATATATAGACACATATAGAGCTAAATTTCTCTGTCTCATTTCCACGAATAAGCGAGACATATTCAAATGGTTCTTAAAAAATGGGATACATCTTTCTAATTCACTTTATTATTATATTTTTCATTGTATATCGAATAGTTTCAAAAATATTATAATTAAAAGTTAGATAATCGATAAGGCATAAGTTCCAATATTATAAGCGTTTCCTCATAAGAACGCCGCGAATCTGATCAATTACTTTTTGAGCTTCGAAATAGACATGCATACATGTTGAGCTAAAACTTTTTACTTCTCCACTCGAATTTGAGTTCTTTTTCTTCAAATAAGGGTTCAAATAAGGGTCGGATATCTAGAATATTTATGTTATATTTTCTATAATATTTAAATATAATATTAATAAGGTATAAAAATGGCTATTGTGTCACAACAGGCTAGAAGCCCCCATCCACTAAGTTCATTTAGTGAGTGTCTTTTACATATTTATTTACAAATAATACTAATATGTAAAATAATATTTCAATATACAATTGAATCTCATTTTCACGGTACCAAGTGGTCAGTTGAATCTTAACGACATATTAAATGATACAAAATTTGACGACTCTGATGGGCATGACCTACGTATTAAATGATACAAAATTTGACGACGGTGAACTTGACACAGGAAACACGAAAAATGAAAACAGTGGAATTAAAACCGTATGTACACACGCCATACCGTTTCAGTATAACTTTAGGGGTTTGCAAAGCATTCTGTGCTGTATCCGTATGAAATTATCCACAAACTTGATCAATGGAAAAATCCAAAAGATGTTTCTGCTGAGGAATCAACCGATCCAAAAACCAAAACTGAAAAAAGTTCATCCCATTTTATTACAAACTCCGTACTCATACATATATAATATGACAGTAAAAACACAACACAACAGTGCAACATCAAATGCAAGAACAAGATGATGTAACAATCACATCAAACCCTAGCAACCCTCTTAACATTCAACCTTCCCTTCCTCTCCCTTTCCCTCTCCTTCTCCCAATCCTGTGGCCATGTCGGTAAAATCACGCTCTCATTCTGCGCGTCCACCACTTTCCTCAATGCTTCCTCGCTCACTCCCATCCCTGCCGCAAGCTCAGGCCCCATCATCGTCTTCAAGATCGACGTCCCTCCTACCAAAAATTGCGGATAGTTCGTGCTCGCTGAAGTGGTAAATCCAAAAAATTCCAATGGACCACTTCTAGAAGCAATTTGGCAAAATGGAAAGAATCTCGGGATCCAAAACACGTCCCCTTCCTTCACTTCTGCCTTCATTGCTGATGTCCCGTTTGGATACACCACCTGTATTGTTCCTGTAAATTTCAAAATTAGAATCAATAATTAGAAAAATCATGTTAGTTTATTTCCAAAAATAAGTTTGATTGCTGATACCATAGCCGGCTAGCACGATTCCATACTCCGTAGCTTGTGGATTAACGTGTGGTGCTAGCATGGATGCTGCTGTCAGATTCACCAGATAAACCCCAATGTCTGAATGTTTCAGCGGACGGTAGTCATGCTCGTCTAGAGAGATCGTCCACCCAAATCTATTTCTAAAGCTAGGGGCACGGTCGTAAATGTTGTATGAGTCCGGGCCATGCACCGCCTTAGAATCCCCATTCAGTATGTTGTTGTTGTTGTTGTTAAAGCCAAGTATCGAGTTCAAAAGGCTTGTTAATGACGTCCAAGGTTTGTTATTGTTTTTCTCTTCTTCCTTGTTCAGCAAATGTCTTGTTTCTTGAAGCTTCGAGTTGAGGATCGAATAGATTCTATGGGGTTCATCAGCAGCCTTGCCAGTGATGTAGACGATTGGACCAGAGCTAGAGCTGCCTGTAATAGCACTGATTTCTTCAGTAGTCACCTGCAACCAAAACATTCAACTGACATACAGGTCTAAATTGTTATAAATTAATCACTAAAGATAGCACTTACATTGAACGCTGTGGTCAGGACATCGATATCAAACCCAGAAAGCACAGATTTAGGATAGCCGCCTCCACCAAGGAAGAAAGACTTGAAAAAGGGAACAGGCCATTCGAATCCATAACCAGTAGTTGTATCAATGCTGCAAATGATGTGTAGCCTTTGCCCTTTTCCGGTATTGACAATGTAAAAGGCTGAACCAGCTGGAATTCGATTGATGTCTCCAGTTCTTAGTTGTTTCTCCACTAATTTGTCTTTGTAAATCCAGCCGAGCTTGGCGTCTCCCTTTCGGATGAAGAGGATGAGATTGGCGTCGAGGTACTGAGGGATGAAGAGAGAGCTAGGCTCCATGGAGATGAAACCGAGGTGCATCGGGGTGTGGCGACCGTCCCAATTGAGACCTCTTACTACTGAAACTGAACCTGCGTCCGTTTTCACCACCTTTTCGCCTTGGTCTAGCATGAATTGTCGTCCTTCTTCTTGGGATCCAGTCACCGCTGATGCGAATAAGAACGCCAGCACGGCGAAGATTAATGTCCAGTTCGTCATCGGGAGTAAATTCTTTTTCTTAGCTGTTGGGATGAATGAATATGAGAGCGTTCCTGCTTTTGCTTGTGGGAAGAATATTTGGGGAGTGGGTTCAACTTTTTAGGGATGGGAGGAGGGAGATTGTGATGAGAACACGTTGCCATCATGCATGTTAATTTTGTGTACGTGGGTAGGAGACTGCGCTGCAGCTTCCACGTTTTCGAGTACATCATCCGGTTTGTCGGCAAATTTCGTTTTACCACGTTGGGGTGAAACAATTTTTTCTTTTTTTCTTTTTTTTTATAAAAAAATCGGCTGTCAATTAGAATCTACCTCCCCCATATACGAAACAAACCGATCCAAAAGATTCAAACTTGATCAGTATTAGACCGTAAAATCCTCCATTTGATGCAATCCAAATCATTTTTAAAAAAGAATATATAAAAAAACATAAAAACATATCTAATTTTATGTTATTATCTCACCGGACTAGACCGAAGTCAACCCGACCTAAAACACCTAACCACAAAACATAAAATTATATGCACTTTTAATCTTATTATCTAATCGAAAATGACCAAAAATCCGATTTGACTCGAACCAATGTTCATTCTAGATATATTGAATCATATTTGTTATATCATATTTTGCCCAATGACTTCTAGACATATATACATAAAGCCGAAGGATGGCTCATTCTCAAAAGAAAATGAACCAAACCGAAAAGGAATGGTCTACTTAAAAACCCTAAAGTCCAAGGTAGTCGTAAGAAAATGAATAAAGTATAGACCCAAATGTATATATAAAGCTCGAAGGGTAATATATAGAAGGGATTAACATGTTAAAGGCCGAGTTCACTTTCCAAATGATTGAACCCGAAAGCATAAACCGATGGTCGGTATGAAATAACATTGTATTAGTTGTTCATGAATACGGACTATCGGGTGGGAACTATTAAGGTTACACCAAGGATTTTTATACAATTAGATTTGAGAAGTGACAAGAAGTGAGAAAAAACAATATGCAAGAAATTCTTCCAAACAAAACTTTATTAATTCACCAACAAATTACAAAGAAAAATCCTAAAAGTTGAGAAGAAATCTCAATCGTTGAAATTGGGATATAATAAAACTCAAACATTACAATGACCTTTATAAAAGCGCACGCACGCACGCGTACACACAAATATATATATATATATATATATATATATATATATATATATATATATATATATATGTGTGTGTGTGTGTGTGTGTGTGTGTGTGTGTGTGTGTATTTGTGTGCGTACACACACACATATATGTATGTGTGTATATACGTATGATGTATGTATGTATACTCAGTGTTGTGCATAGAAAATAGGATATCAGGTACTAACGGGGAGGTTGCTTAATGTTTAGAGACAACTGGGCTTAGACATTGTGATATATACCTCGTGTTTTGCGTAGGATAACGAATGTTAGTGAGGATGTTACTCAATGCTTTGGAGGTAATATGGGCTTGGGCATTGTAAGGTATACTCGACAACATATGATGACCATAGGGATTATTGGAAATTTGTCAGTTGGAAGCAGATGAAATTGGTAGATTTGAAAAAAATTCATATTTTGGATATATTGGACCTATGAAGTCTAAAAGATCACTAGATACAATCTAATGAGGTTTAAATAAAATATTATTTTATTTAAACTGTCTAAAAAGGAATTTCAAATTTAATTTTAATTTTAAATACATAATAATGAATGTATCAAATAAATTCATGCGTGTACAATGCAAGCGCAACATATAAGCAATGTATATAGTTAACGTATATATATATAGATGTTGGTATTTACACCACAACTAACACATCCGCCCTTTATATTTCATAATTTATTTTGAAATTATATAAAATAAAAATATATGTATGTATATAGTTTACTCATATATAATGTGTTATAAAGTTATTTTAACTAATCAAAAGTTTACATATATAAAAAATGACAATAAATTATGTTAAATGAAGCAAATAATAAGGAAAGGAAATAGTGGAGGTGTCATCTCCTTCATTTACTTATCTTTAATGCTATTTCAAAAAATAATTTGAACACTCAAACACACACACACACACATATGTATATGCAAATATGAATAACTACAAATTATGTTTTAAATTAGAATAACACACACACACACACACACACACACACACACACACACACATATATATATATATTGTAATCTATTAAATGTTTTAAAATTAAATTAATAAATTGAAATGTACTTTAAATTAAGAGGGATTCAAAGGGTTTATGATGTTTTGCACAAAGCCCACTTATATTTTTTTTATTTTATTTTAAACTTTTAACAAATATGGATAGCAAGAGCCAAAAATTATATTCAAACAACAAATATGTGAAACATGTATTCAATCTCCAAAGTAATTTTAAATAATTTACATATATAGTTAGTTTATATTTATGTATATAATAAGGTTAAAAATACACCAATTAATTAAAATTAGTTTTCAATCCAAAATTGTTTGGTTGTTTATTTGTCCTTTTTTATTAAATAATAATTTCAAACAATGACAAAATTAGGTTAGACAATTCAAGATATAGTAAAATGAATTAGGTCTAAACTGTACATATAATATAACATATGACAAAAAAGTTGTGGCAAATCTAGCATCTAATTATATTATCATAATGAACATATATCAGATTGAAAATTTTAGTCAACCTAATGAACCGATAATGAGATTAGATGTAGTATGTATAGAATTTAAACTTCATTAACATGGGGAATATATAATAAAACAAAATTAGAAGTACTTAAAGATGAAGCATAAGAGTTGTACCTTGAATGAAGAATAAAACATTGATTCGATTAAATCTGCCTTCGGATTTTGCAAAGATCAGAGGCAAACACCACCTTGAATGTTACTGGTTTTATTGTTTTGGAGAATTTTTTTATCATGGAGGCCATTAATGGAGAGGAGGAGAGCAAGAGAAAGAAAATAAAAAAAATTGTCAGGAAAGAATGATGGATTGAATAAGGGAGAATATGTTTTAAAGGAAACAATGAAACATTTCAATTCTCTCCTTTCAAACCTTTCCTATTTAATTCCTAATTAAATCTCATCAAATCCACTCCCTCAACTTCGTATTTTCGGAAGAATAAATAGAATTAAAGAGAAAGGGCGAAAATCATTTCATAAACAAGATTTAAGTGAGTCATAAAGAGGAGTAAAGTATGAATATTTAATTCTTTTATTTGCTCCTTTTGATTTTCAAATCACATTTGAAACCTCTCCCCTTTTTCATCATGCATGTGGGCACAAAAAAGAAATTTTTGAAACCACTTAGAAATTAATCTATTTAAACTTAGTTTAAATATTTTATCGATATTGTTTATGCATTTATAACTTTTATATACGGACTTTATTAAATTCTAACAGTTTTCAAACAAATCAAATAAAGTTTATAATTAATATTTCATAAATATTAATTAATTTACTTAATTCACAATAATTTTTAAATTAATTAAATCATGTGGTTTATTCAGAGTATTCATCATTATGGTTTTACGACTTAAATATGTAAATTCAGTCAGCGATTAATATCGAACAATTTAAAAATTAACTTTTATACGTCACCTTAGCTAATGATGTGATGTTTTGACTGAATTCATCGCTTACACATTTTTGTTAAAATCTTAATTTAGTAATCGCAAGTAGTACCTAGTAGTTGTTGGAATTGGACTAGCCCGCGGTGGAAGAAATGAGTGAATTCAAAAAAAATTACCATTTCATATCTTTGTTTGGCCTATGAAGTCTAATTCATTTAGAATTTTTCTAAATTTCTTTTAAATAAAATCATTATTTTATTTTGTTAATAAAGTTTTAATTTATATTATTTTATATTATATTTGAATATGTGTACCATATACACATATGTATGTACATGCACGTGCAACATAATAAAATATACACGGTTTGACATGCTTGTGTATAAGTGCTGAGATTTATACTGCAACAGAGATATTAGCCCTTTTAGTATTCTATATGCTATCTAAATGAATACACACACACACACACACATATATATATATATGCGCGCATGTTTTATATGTATTTATGTAAAATTATACTTACGCAAAATATAATCATACATACACAAAAAAAATGGAAATTATAAGTATAATAATTTATAAATAATATTTTAAAATATATTTGAACAAATGTTTATTTATTTTAGATAGAAAGTCATTTAATAATTAATATAAAATAATTTGAATATTTTTTTTTCAAATTGCTGCTGTAAAGTTATGTACAAATTAATTTTTTTAATATTTAATAACAAATATTTATAAATATATATATATATATATACATGTGCACATAAATACATACATACATACATACATATATATATATATATATATTAATAATTCATGGCTTTAAGCTCATGGCATAAAAATATATATTTTTTGCATTTTAAAATGATTTTTAGTTAAACAATTATAAAATAATTTTAAAACCAATTTAATTAAATTATTTAAAATATAAAAAGCTTTCGAGATTTGAAATTTATGTAATATTTTTATGTAAAACTTATACTTAATTTCAAGCTATATTATATATATATATATGTACATATATATATATATGTATATGTATATGTATGTATGTATTTGTATATACATAACCAATTTCTAATTAAATAAATAGTTATATCATTAACTAAATATATATATATATATATATATATGTTAAAATTGAACATCCATTGCTACTGAATTAATATTGTACAAAAACAGAATTTATATATTTTAAAATGTTTATTATATTATTTTTATTTTTAAGATATAGTATATAAATTAATAAAACCACATAGATGATATTATTTAATTAAAATAATGATTTTTTTATTTTAGGCCGTGATTTAATTCTAATATGTATATTTTTTTAATTAACATATATATAGATGCACCAATATAATCAACCGTTTAATATATGACAAAACATCGATACACTAGATTTGTAATATAATCTAATAACCTACAATATATTATAATAATAGATAATAATATAAAATGAATTAGTAAATATGTTGAATAGCTTTCACCAAGGCTTAGAGATCTCACTTTGAAATGATGGAATGGCTCCTTGAATCAAATTCCAAGTTCTAGAGTTGCTAGCTTCCAAACTGCTTTACCACCGACATCGAATCAAAGAATTTTGATGTGATCTGAGCTTGGAATTCTTTTGGATTTAAGTGGGGTTTGTTGGTCCAAATTTGCGGGGGAGAAGAGATAAAAAGTATATAGAAGAATGGCTTAAAGTGGCATATAAATAGGAAGTCAAATGAAGAGAAAAGTGGATATTATCCTTATACCTCTCATACCCATTCCACTCTTTTAAACCATTCAAAAGCTTTCTTCTTTTGCCAACATTTGGCTGGCCTATCCAAGCTACTTTGCCCAAACTTTGCATGCCCATATGGGCCCCAAAGCTAATTCCAACCCGAATAATATTCGTTGTAATTAAATCTAAATTTAAATGCATACTGATATCGTATATCGCTTAATATATTTATAACTATTATAAATGCATTGTTTAACTTCGTTCAACACATCAAGTATAAAATTTTGTAATTAATATTTCATAAATATTTATTGCTTTTATTAATTTATAATAATTACAAATTAATTAAATTAGGTGATAAAAGGAGTATTCATCGTTTTTGTTGTGTGACACTTAGGTGTAAATTTAGCCAGCGATTAATATTAAACAATTCGAATATTAACATTCACAGGCCACTTAGCAGGTGGTATGACATTTTGGCCAAATTTTTCTCTTGCTTGGTTTTAATAAAATCCAATTTTACTTTGTTAAGTGTTACCCGCTAGTGACGATTATTTACACTAATTCTCTTCGTCAAACAATATCACTTCAGACTTATGGAATTCGGTAGTGGTCAAAATTCTAATATCGTCCATATTAAACTCTATATTCCAAACACAAAGTCCTTGTTCAATAATATTATTAACTGAACTGCTCTAGCCAGAGACTTTGAGTTGACTTTAGTTGACCGTGATACTAACCTCGTATAACCAAGTTGACGAATCCTCTCTTAAATAGTGTTTCACTTCCAATGCTTCACTCGACCCAACTATAGTCGTTTGATGGATGTAGTGCCACAATTTAACTATAATCAAAGTAGAGTTTCCACAGAGAAGCTTGATGGTATTCTCAAGTCGATGGGATTGTTTAATATTGTCACATCGATAATTTCTGTTTGACCTTAGTTATATCAACTAGTACAAAACTATCGACTGAGTCATTCCATAGTTATCCAATAACTATCAGTACGTAATCCCTAGGTGCTCCCAATAGTTATGAATAATACATTATTCAACATTTAGGGAGCATTACGTACTCTAGTCTCAATGGATGCATCGATATCCGGTCTTGATATTCTTGAGTAGGAATATTTAAAAGAGTATGTTTATTTTATTGTAACAAATCACTCATGGTTACAACACATTGTAACTACCATCATAAAACGTACAATTTGTAGATTTTCTATTAAATATACTTTTAATTAAATTAATTAATTAATATAACATATTATATCAAGTATATAATAGGAAGAAAACACGGTTTTTTTTCAAACACGATTGGTTATTGTGTTAGATATATGTAACAAATTACATAATTCCCTCTAGGAAATACCCCTAACTCTATCAAACTCCCACTTACACTTGGGTTCAATTATGCAATCTCTATCCCATCCCTTCAATCAGTTTAATGAGAATTGATCGAGTTGGACCTTTCATGAATAGATCTGCTATGTTGGTTTAATTAAACTACTCTATTAATTAACTCTTTCTGATGTTGATAAACTACCTTTGTCATGTGGAACTATTCGGTGTATGTTTCTCGACTTCTAGTGAGCTCTTACTATTACATTGTTATCCTATAACAAAGATGTAAATATTTGAAATCATCCCTAGCTCAGTTATAAATTTTTGCATTTATATTTATATTCATTGCTTTTATTATGGTGCTATTCAAGGCGATGTACTTAGCCTTTCGTTGAATCTACCACAACCTTTCATTTGGACCAAGTCCAACTTCAAGCTTCTTAATTAAGGTTTGAACATGAATTTAATATCGATATACTCGATGGCACTCATGAAGTTCGAGTCTGAATGCTCTTTCATAAAGAGTTCGTTGTTTCTGTAAATAATTCTCTAGTATTTTGTAAGTACTCGAGAATACTCTAAACTCCATCTAGTGATCTTAATTTAGACTTGATATTTGCTTCATGCATCAAATATATAAGCAAATTATGATATTGTAGACAGTTCAACATATATGATAATTCCTACTGTCAATACATAAGGAATACATCTTACAACATTTTGATATGTTATCTTCACATATCGTTTGGAACATTCTCAACATCCTTTATACTTATGATAAAAGATATAACTTACAAATCCAATATCGAGTATTAAACAACCACATTATTATTGATTTTATCATAGGTACATCATTAACAATCATCAATATATTATTTACATATAGTCTAGAAATATCTATGTACCTTTTAAAGGTTCTTTCTTATGGACATACACTTCCTTTACATTTTGATTGAAAATCAAATTATTCAATATTTCTATCAAAATACTTATTCAATTCTAATGCTTATAAATGATACTTTCATATCATTTCTTGGATCATATCTCGAAAACCCACACTCAATATCGTTTCCACTGACTCCGAGACACTTTGGTTATTATGTGCAAATAGTCTATTCTAAATCACTATTTAGAATTTTCCATTCCAACACATATGTACCAAAACAAAATCATAACAAGCAATAATTTTATGAGTAAAAATCCGAATTAACTCGAGCACATTGAATGGCGAATCCGTTATGCTAATTTTAACGATTGAAATTTACAATTTTATTCTTATCAATGTTGCTCATTATATTCCAACTGCATTATTCTTGCTCTTGAAGACTCATTCATGGCCGATGGATCATATCCCTTCGGATACAACAACCAAAACCATATTTTGATAACGTACGTAGAATACTTTTCGAATTTGTGCATCATACCATATTGTAGTGTTAATACTCTTAATGGCTTAATTGACAATTGAGGATTATCTATTTTCGACATTGTTAAGAAACTCATGGTTTCTCTACAATGTGCGAGAATACTTATTGGATACTCTAATGTGATGTGTTTGTTTATGTTAGGTTAATTTTATTTCATCTCACGTAATCGGTTTTATCTTTGGATCGTATCAAAATCCATTTTATAACCAATAATTTCTCAAAGAAATTCCATCTTCATGAAGTTTGTATTCTTGAAACAATGGTTGTTTCTCAATGTAATAGAACATGCATTCATAAAAAATTTATGAATTGCCTTATGTATAAAACTAATTTTGTCATAGTTTTCAAAACCCACATTCAAAACATGAATAGGTCAACCAATGACAATCGTTCTCAAACTTCTTTTAGGGTGATTCATACAAGATCCCTCACATACAATTATTACTTGCAGCCATTCGACTCACACAACATGCCTACTCCTTAGCCTAGGATAATTTGGGGTTTCTTATAAACCCTTATCTTGTATGATTTTGCAAACTATTATTTAGATGAAATTAATTTTAACCTTGTGTACTACTCTTATGTACACAACTTTATAGAAAAATGTTATCTTCACTCAGGATTAATCATACTTTGTTAAACAATGTTCGATTACTCCTTATCGATACATAATTATGTATCATAGGGAGGAGTGACTACTGAGATTAGATCTTTATTCATTCTTAGGTACGTTCAGAACTCTTTTCAATATACTCACCCATTCGATCAAATCGAATCAATTTTATTTTCTATTGCATGTTATTTTATTTACTTCCATTTTATATTGTATGAACTCATCATTAACATACCACATGTGTATTAAATACACATGTTCATGTTTGTGATAATTCATCAATGAATATAATGAAGTACATGGAACCATTTTGGAATTCGTTGATTTTTGATTGCATACATCTATATGTATCAATCCTTAGAGTTCATCAACTCTTTTGATGCTCGCACTGAATGAGTGCTTTGCCCTTAATTGTCTGAGATATAATTTACTAGTGTCATATGATTCATAATCATATAGTCAAAAATTATTTTTCAAAACTATAGCTTAGTCCATAATTCCAAGATAATTGCAAATAAGTTTAGATACTTCTGCATTTTTCAATGCATCATAAATACCAGCACTGTAGTTTTATTTTTATAATGAATATTCATATTGAAATAAAACTATCTTTATTTTTTAGTCAACATTGGGAAACAGTTCTTATTTCATAAAAATGTTTGGTGTATTTTACAAAAACAATTTTTGTAACTTGATGCGACCAATAAGTATTATATGGCATGCTTCCACTATTTCTACCGTTACTATAATAGGGTATGAAATATGAAGCTTCATTCAACAACTTAATATAGGCAATTTATTTCATTTACTATAATTGGTTTACAACCGAGAATTTTCAGATCAACTACCTTAAATTCAAAGAAATAAATGTCATACAAAAACTTTTCTATGTGAAAATTACTTTTCATGATAGAAATAGTATTCCTCATTCCAATGTTAAGTATCTACTATTATTTTAGAATTATTGTTTTTGAATTTCTTTATGAAGCATAAATGATCATTCACTCTCTTCATCCTGACTATGCCATAGGTCACATCCACCTTATACATTTGATTCCTTTCTAAACAGTCGACCCATTCAAAGGAAATCATTGCTATAATATCATAATGATCTCTTTATAAAAGTGCATTTGGCCATTTTTAAGTTTTACGATATCAAATAAATTGCACTTTACGTAAATTGATTAAACTGACATTTCAATGATCTTATTCTTAGATCTATCTCGTAGCCTTTGGTCTAATGTTACATTTAATGCAACAAGATCATTATTATAATCAATCATATTGAATACATGATCTCACACTACAGTTTACTATTTATTTCAATGAACTAATTTCATCGAGGTTTCGTACATTACAAATTATGACCATTCACCATATAACGTTTTTATGTAATCGTATATGGATCAAACATTCATATTCTTATATTGCATTTAGAGTTCAAAACTCATTGAAAACAATACATAGTCTTGGACAAGTAAACTTGTAAGGGATCAAGTTACGAACATATTTTGTGGTTGTATGATTAGGCAATTGCATGGGTTGATGTGCAAAAATTTATTAGTAAGTATATTTAATATTTCTTTATCAATATTTAATTCAATTCCTTTGTATTATTTAATTGATAAACATTTTACCAATTATATTTATTGCATAAATTTATCAGTATAGATTATTATGATTTTATATAGCAGATGTTCTTATAATATTATAAATGTTAAATGTTACCATTTCATTTTTCTAATAAGGCACCCACTAGTCTTTTATTTTTCTCCAAACCCTAAGAAAAAATATAGAAGTCTTTCGACTTCACTAGTGGGTGTTAGGACTCGTCTGTTTTGGGATTCTAACATTGAGTTTGCTCAACAATTCATAGCCCCATAAACAATGGATAACTCCTTATCGGTTGTATCATATACAACTCCTAACCCATGGTTCCTTGTCTTAATCTCATTTTCTACCTTGAGTTTTCTCAACAGATCGAAAGAGATTGTTCACTCATACTTACCATTTCGTGATGACCTAAGTATAGTACTTGAGTTTGGTTAACAACTATATATAGTTTTATTATCTCGTCTATTCAATATATTAATAATACTACACATAACATCTCTAGCTTGAGTTTGCCCAACAACCAAAGAGCATGCAAGTAATTTATTAATATATAAATTGTATATGATAACATTTATAAAAAAGATTCATAATCTTTAAAATATTTAATTGAGTAATATCGAGTTATGGAATAATGTGTTCCTTATGAAATACCTTCAGGATTCATGTGTTGGACACATCAGAAATCACAGTATACATACTATACATATGTATTTATTCCTTAAGTTTATTTAGGGTTTCTTTAATGCATCTTTAGTTTATACATTTATATTATATAAGTTTTATTATTATATAACCTTTATACTTTATTTAACTTACATGGTATTTATATATAACCGTGAGTCAGCAGAATAGGGATCTTAAGGCTAAATTAACACTAAAGAGGGGATGAATAGTATTTAATGGATTATATTAATATTTTTCAAATTATTTAAGATTTTACTTGGAATGATGTAATTAACGATCACAGAAATGATCATGGAATCAAAGTGCAGATAAAAGTAAAATGCAGTAAACGTAAAAAGAAAAGTG
This sequence comes from Allium fistulosum, assembly GCA_030737815.1. Classification (NCBI taxonomy): domain Eukaryota; kingdom Viridiplantae; phylum Streptophyta; class Magnoliopsida; order Asparagales; family Amaryllidaceae; genus Allium; species Allium fistulosum. Next base: position 489,002,715 of record CM060903.1, on the reverse strand, counting down.
CACCCCAGGATTTTATACTGGCTCGGAGTTACCCTACATCCAGTCCCGCACAATTCCTTGTACGGATTTGTTAACCTAAAAAATGGATTAGCACCCTAGATTTAGCGTGAAAGCATTAGCCATGTTCTTACACAACAATATTACAGTGAATAAATGTAGAAAAAGCAGAAATAGTAATAAGACAAGAAATTTTTTATAGTGGTTTGGCTGTTAATGAAGCCTACGTTCACTTTATAACTTTTATTATTGACCGATTGCTGTTACAAGGTAATTTGGATTACAAAGTTGTTGAATATCCCGAGTTAGACTAAGTCCCCAACGATGGAGTTCACTGGAGAATCATAGTAAACCCCTTGGATGATTGTTGTGAAGAAGGAGGAGAAGAGTAAAGAATAGTTTCTGTAGAGTTTCAGCAGTCAGTCCAGAGGATCCTCTTTATGATGCAGATATGTGAGTATTTATAGAGGTTGGAGAGCTACTAGGTTAGGCCTTCTTGCAAGAGGCTTGCAAATGACTGTAGGAAGTTGCACTACAACTTTCATCATGAACCGAGCTAACTTGATGGATCGCTAGTGATCCATAGCTTTTGGGTTGATGACGACACAACGACTTGGGATGCTTCACTTACCTTCTTCCTCAAAGCTCATGGAAACCTGGCAAAAGTGCATGGATCGCTAGTGATCCATAGTGCATGGATCGCTAGCGATCCATGTACTTAGCTGATTTTGGACTTTGTCTTCTAGGATGCATTTGTAGTCTCGTGCTGGTGTCCTTCAAGAAATTTCATAGCTCGTTGCCTTGTTTTGATGACGGTCCGCTTACTAGTTGCATTAGATTGCTGATTGAACCAAAAGAATGCTCGTCTCTCGACTTAACTTGCTTGGTATCCTATCAAACTTAGCCATTGTCCTTAGAATACCCATTGGACCATGATGCAAGTGAATTCATGAATCCACGAGCCAAGGTTATGGATCGCTAACGATCCATCTCCTTTGCGTATTTTCGCTTTTTATTTCTTTGATTTCCCTTGGTTTGTTGTTCTTGTCTTTTTGGTTGGCTCTTGAGCTATTCTGACTCGACCAAGCTATTCCTTTGGATTCCGCTGGGTTAGAAACCCGGATAACATTTGCCCCCAGAGTATGCCTTCGTTGAAAATAAGGCGTGCTTTGAAAGTAATTGCTTTCTAGTTTATGAACTGTCGTTGCTTGTCATAACAAACCAAATTTTACCCCATAACTTTTTAGAATGCCTTGAAGCAGCATGTGGATCTTGCTAGACAAATTCGAGATTGATCGTTGGCGATTTGATGGACCGCTAGCGATCCATAGCCAATAGATCACTAGCGGCCCAATGACTTAGCATTTTTTCCTTTCGTGCAATCCTCCTATATAACTGCCTCGAGCCAACCTTATCTTCATTCTTACTTTCCTCTTGCAACCCGAACCTTCCCCCTACGACTCGATCCAAGCTTTGTCCAAGACCTAAGTCAATCCGATCCATCACCATCGCTGACCATTCACCACCGAAACCCTTCGCCCTTGATTGACCTGAATCTCGCCATTGCCTTGATTTCAACCTAGCTTCTTCTGGATTGCCCCCAACCAAACCCTATCATCTCCTTTCTTGGATCATTGTCGACCTACCATGCTTGGATCGCTGGGTTGAAAACTCTGACCATCTTAGCCTTTTGATCCTTAATTCAAGGTGGGTAATGCTGATTTTGAAATTCACTTATCGATTCGACAACGGAGTGCATTGGTAATGATTATAGCGAAGAGTCCGAGTTGATTGTGATTTTATAGAGGAAGATAGTAAACCGAGCCTTGAGTTCTTCACGAAACGACATCCGGGCCTTGCCCCGGTGCCTGGCGTGTTTTGCTATCTTCGTCCATAGAACCAAAATTGACTTGTACTAAGTTACCTTGCCAATACAGCACGATGCATTGTGAATTGGTTTTACCTTTCCAGAAGATTCGATTTGGACTTGTTTTTTGCATGCTCGGTGTACCTATACTAGGAAGAACTTTCTGCGTCGCTCCGGATAACGGGTCCATTATTGATCATTGATCGATAATGGGTAAGTGTAGTAGAAGTAATTCAAAAAAAAAACGAAAGGTCCCTTTTCCTTTCCACTACAATCAAGCTATCTACATGGGATAGAGCGTCTATAGTGTTTAGGACACCGAGCTCACCCTCCATAGATAACACACCGCACTTACCCCGGTACATACTTGAAATTCGACGTGTCAGCGTGAATCGATATTCCTTTAGGATTGAAGTGTTGTAGGGAGGATTCTTAGTTTGGAGTAGAATTACCTGACTGCTTTGGACGCAAGTCCTATTGTTTAGAATGAAGTACCTGTCTTCTCGCCGTAAGTCCAGAAGAAGAAGTCCAGCACTTTAAGAAGCCGAGCCGTTATCTGTCGCCCCTTCCTCTTCTACTTTACAGGCTGAATACGGTCAACTAGTTCCAGTTTCTCCGATCGTGGATCAAACTCCCCGGAACTTCAGAGTTCTTTTTAATCCACCGAAGAGAGCCTCCTCCGTGATATCCACCAAGGTTTTGCAGAACATTTGCTTGCAACATGGCATTCCAGAGTACGACGCGTGCCTCCGGGAGAAGAATGAATTCGCTCATATGCAACCTCCGGGATATACAGCTTGCCATCGATATTTTCCTAAACGGAGCAGTGCCCCCTTTCAATGACTTCTTGAGAGAAACCCTTTTGAATTTGGGAATTTCCCCATTCCAAATTCACCCTAATGGATATGCTATCTTGACTTGCCTGCACGTTATGTTTATTCAGACATTTAGCCATCCTCAAGCTTCGACGAGCTTAGATATTTTCTCTCATTTAAAAAGAGAGACGAGTTCCCATCTCTAGTCGTCATCGAGGCTCATAGGAATCGCAAAATCGTTGTGCAACTGCAAAGCAATTTGTCTCAATTTAAGACTCGGTACTTTTTCGTTAGATGTCCCGAAGGGTTCAATTGCCTTTGGACAATAGGGGATAAGTTCTCTTCCTTACTTATTGAGTTTTGGTATGTCTTTATGGAATTTCTGACAAGTCAAGTACTTTCTATAGTTATTCCAAGGCCGAATAAAGACCTATCACTTGGCCAAACTTTCCATACCATGAACACTATAGATGTCGGGGAGAGATCGGTTAAATTCTTGTTGACGGATGAAAACTTGCTTTGGTATGGATTGTTGCATCCAAAAAGATCTGTCATAGCGGTTGAGGTCCCGTATCTTTCTTGTTCCAGAATACAAACGTGCTCTACTTCTTCATCTCATGGTTCTGAAGAGGGTGTTTTTCAAGAAAAGGAAGGCTTGTCGAGCGAGTTGGCTAAAGAGGCTCGTGAGGGAAGAGATGTCGCAACCAAAGCCAGTTGCCCGGCCAGAATGTCCCCGATTCCAGAGGAAGGGGAAGAAGATTTCAAGCAATGAAAAGTCAAGGCTGCAGCTGCAATAGAAAATGAGGAGGGTGAAGTTGAGAGTAGCACTAGCTATGATTCCTTCTCCATTGATGATGATTTCAATTCAGATTCCGGTGACGAAGACTTTGAATCATGTGATGAGACTCTGGGGATGAGTCCTATTATTTCGAACTCGCCTCCCCAAGAGACCCGCAATAAAGATGCTACCCCAGGAGTCAAGCAACGTCGGGATTTCCCGATTAAAGATGCCAGCATAAACTTCGGGTATCTGAGCAATGTCAATGTCGATTTTTAACGAACTTATGAGGGAAGATTTCAGTTTGAAGAGATGTCTCCTCATCCAGGCCATGTTGCACCCGAAATCAGTATGATTACTACCATAATGGCTGCTTGATCTGGTTCGTGACATCATTTTAAGCCCCCCTCAAACACATTACACGTTTCACTATAGTCACATTCACTTATACACACATCATTCACTTACACACACATTATTCAAGTCTATTTTCCATTACTAAAGCCCTTTAGCTATCCTTCATGTCAGGTATCATGAAAGGACACAGCCTTTATGACGATCTTAAGGACTTCACCGATTCGCAACACTGGTCGAAACGATCCACCGGTCGCCATTAGCCTCGTAAGACGGAGGAGGAATGGAGAAGATGGAAGGACTCAGACGCTGAGGCTCATTGCTGGGACGAGAGGGAACAGAGTCATTTGTACAAAAGCAGTTATGAGAAAAGAAAGACCTTTGATGAGCGAGAGGAACTGTCCAAAAAGTCAAAGGTCGACCGTAGTTCTCATCCTTCAAAATAACAAGCCTTTGCCCAGCCCCAGCTTCAACCGGTTTTGAAGTTCCAATTTCTTCTATTCAAGCTCCATCTTCATCCCTAGTTCCATCATCCCACATGGTGCTTGCCTCTGGTTCTTCGTGCCCTCACCAGAGATCGGCTTACATTCTTTCGTCTGGTCCTTCTAGACTTGAAGCAGCGTTCTCCGGGTGGTTTTTAAAAGGGGTTAAGTTTGAACGCGACCTTCGCCCAGTCTGCAAAGATTCATTTATGCCCCCATCTTCAAGCGATCCAAAGTGATTTGGAGCAAGCCGAGGGATGGGAAAAACTATGCAAGTAGCTGGCTAATATAACCCGCAATAATTACCAAGAGATCCTCTTCTTTGAATCGGAGAAGGATGACTTTGAGAAGGCGTTGGCGGAACACGATGCCGGAATTGAACGACTGGTGCAAGAAAGGGACGCGGCGCTTCAGGAGAGTAAAAGTAGCGTCGGCTTGCTAAAAGAGCTAAAAGAGGCCCATGAGAAGATAGAGATCGTCCTTCGAGATGAAATTAAGAAGGCGCATGTGGAAGAAGTTAAGTTGCAAGAGGAGCTCGAAGCTCGCAACATGATTATCAAAGCCCAGAAGAAGACCATTGCTGATCATGGCAAGATTTTTGAAGGGCATAATAAAACAATCGTGGAATTTGAGTAGGTCATGAAGTTGCGTGATAAGACCATTTCCAATTAAGCCCAAACAATTTCCATGCCCCAAGAAAGAGATGTGCAGCTTAGCGCCGACAAAACTCGCATTGAAGTTGAAAAGGCCAAGGTTACGGTGGATTATTTGGAGCTACAAGACACTTTTGAGAGGAAGATGGAGAAGATGGATGATACCATATTAAACTTCTACGTCAACTTCTGATGCATCAAGGGAGTCTCAATTATCTAGGCCCTAAGTTCCCATGCACTCTCGCCATGGTTTGGGAGGAAATTTTGACCCATTTCAGAGATAGCGAGGATGTCTACACTGAGCGGGAGCTAGAGGATGCCTACCTTAACGAGGAATCAAAGAAAGCACTGGTAGAGGGTCGGGCAATTCTACGAATTGAAAAGGAATGGGAAGCTGCTGATGTCACTATGGCAGCGATTGCGCAAAGGATGTTGGTGCCCCTTATTTCCGGACCTGGCGAATCGTCGAGACAAGCTCGTGATCGACTGGCGAGTTCTGGGCCTGAACCTCCTCCGTAGATTGTGCAACCATCCAAAGAAGGAGAAGGTGATGAATATGAGATCGATATTCTCGACCACTCCTCTGATGCAGGTAACCTTCATGTTTCTCCCGAGTTCAAGAATTTTCAACTCACGCCGTAGGAGCAAGATGAACATAATGCTTTCATTTTTGATCTTATAGGCCGGTTTTCCTTACCCGCTGATCTGCCGGTTTCCTTAATACACGAACCCATCAATATTTTAACTGCTTCCGTACTCATCTCCATAGCTGCTCCGGTTGCTGTATCTGTGTCTCGTTCGCAGCCAGGGTCGAAGTCTGAGAGGATCGCTACATTGCATGGCTTAGATAACCCTTTTGTATCTTTGGAGGGCGATCTTACGACAACCAAAGCTTGGGAGCAGGAGGTCCAGATTGAGAAACCATGTAAATCCAAACAGCAACCAGTTTCCATCAAGAAAGAAAAGGTTGAAACGATACAATCCTCAAAGTGCCCTTGCCAATCCCGAAAGCGCAAGTCGAATAGGGAGACTTCCGTGAAGGTTAAAGAGCAGAGAGGAGATGTCAGCACCAAGTAGATAGTCGATATCACCGGTGGCGACATTACCCTGGCTGGGATTCTTAGGGGAAGCAAAAACTTCCAACCAAAGGCAAGAAGGGGATCGACGGAAAGAGGCGTTGAGAAGCCCAGATGGCAGTGGAGCTGATTTTTAAGGCGTCTTTTAGTTTTATTCAAGTGCATAGTCTGCACTTACTGCTTTTGTTGTAGCGTCTTTACCTTTTCTTTTTGTTGGCCGGTATTGTGTGAGTACGACCCTCACATTTTGACCTTGTACAAAAAAAGTTATAAGTAATACAATGCTGACATTTTGATTGTAACTTTACCTATCTGATTATCTGTGTTTTATGTACTTATGTCTATTTCATTTACTGCTTTTTTATTTTATCCAGTCCTGTGATTACCGCCAAAATTCTTTGTTTGGAGTAACAGAACTTGTGAAGTGTTTTTGGTCTTGAGCATTTCTATTTGAGTACCGGTGTATGCCCCATAGGTCACAAGGCTGTTTACTTTGAACACTTGACAAATGACCGGTTGATCCGAATGTTTGTTTATTATTGTCTTGTTTATCACCGGACTTGCTTTATGGTTCCTATCCTTGGGAACTTATGATTTGAATGGCTTAATTACAGATTTATTGTTGGTCAACAACTGGAATTTCCTACCGATTTGTAGCACTTTGATTTTGTTGGATTCATGTCCATTACTCCTGATAATGGGAGTGGGTTGATCCTTGTTATTCCTGCAATGGATGAGTTTCCCGATACTACTGGGGCAATTCCGATACATAAAAGTGTGCACGGCTTTTGGGACCGATATGACCATCAATCTAGTACGGTTTCAGAACTACTCAATGTTTCCAATCTTCGGGTAATGTGAGGAGTTTATGCTTTAAGAGCGTGATTCCATGGCTCGGAAAGGTAGTGCATGACTTATGGGATACATGGCTTTTGGGACTGATATGACCCGTTGATCCAGAATAGTTTCGGAACTTCTCGACGTTGCCGATCTTCAGGCAATGTGAGTAGTTTATGCTTGAAGAGCTTGATTCCATGGCTTGAAAAGGTAGTGCGTGGCTTATGAGATGCGCAGCTTTGATTTGAGCCTTCTCGATGCCACCGGAGCAACACGGTTCTTAGAAGGCAGGGATCGGGTTCTGTCGATCCAACGGTTTGAGTCGATTTGCTTTCGTCGACCCATGGGTAAGTGGGGTGTACTTGAGCATAATTCCACTATCTCAAGCAGCACTTGAATGGTTTTGAGCGATTTGACTCTATTGACTCAGTAGGTTACTATTATGAACGCAGTTTTATTGGTTCAAAAGGAAAATCAATTTTATTAAGAAATATTAGGCAAGTTCTGCCTATTTAGAATGCCCATGGTATCCTGGGACAGCTTATTTGCTAAAAAATAGAAAGTGCATAACATAGTTTCAGATAAAGTAAGGATGTAGCGATTCGTTGTTCCATGCTTGAGGAATTTGAATTTTGTCCACGGTTGTCAGTTTGAAAGTTCCGTCTCCTAGCTTTTGATTGACCACATATGGCCCTTCCCAGTTCGGTTCGAAGGCACCCAGAACGGGATAGACTCTTTTGAAGACGAGGTCTCCCACTTCGAAGGTTTGGTTGCGAACTCTGGAGTTGAAGTACTGTGCCACCCTTTTTTGGTGAGCAGCAGTCCTCGGTTCGGCTTCTTCCCTCTTTTCGTCAATCATATCAAGCAACTCGAGAAGGAGCTGCACGTTTTGTTTTTATTGAAATTTTTCCTTTGGTGAGAGGGGACTTTTAGTTTGACCAAAATCATAGCTTCTGAACCATATGTCAAGGTGAATGAAGTATGCACGGTTGTTGCTTTGTGTGTTGTTCTATATGCCCGTAGTGCAAGTGGAAGTTCGTCAACCCAATTTGCTTTAGCTTTAGTCAACCACTTTTTGATAGTGGACTTGACGATCTTATTTATTGCTTCCACTTGCCCGTTTGCTTATGGATGAGCGACCGCAGAAAATCTTTTCTCGATTCAGAAGCTTTTCCAAAAGTCGCAAAACTTGGCGCTTTTGAATTGGGTCCCATCATTAGTGATGTTTTTTGTGGCACGCCAAACCTGCAAATGACGTTTTTGGTAACAAAATTAAAAACTTTCTTTGTGGTAATGGTGGCCAGTGGTTCCACTTTGGGCCATTTTGTGAAATAATCAACGGCAACTATAACATATTTAGCCCCTCCTTTAGCTATCGGCAATATGCCAATCAGGTCAATTCCCTAAATTGCGAACGAACATAGGCCGACCATCTACGTTAGCTCTGTTGAGGGAGTTCTTTTAATCTAGCTGAATTGGCATCGATCACACCATCTGGCGTAATCTGCTGCATTGCGATTTACCGTTGGCCAGAAATATCCATACCATAAAACTTTCTTTGCAAGGGTTTTCCCCCCAGTATGGTCTCCATATTCCCCTTCATGAACTTCCTTCAGGATTCGCCGCACTTCGTCATCGGTCAAACATCTAAGCAAGGGGCTAGAGAATCCCCTTTGGTAGAGTATTCCATCATGTATTATGAATCGCGGTGTCTTCCAGAAAGCTTTTTCCATTGATTCCTATCAGTTGGAAGAGTCCCTGTAAGCAAGTAGTCTTTGATTGGCATCATCCATGTTTTCTGTTCGATGGTGGTTTCAAAAATCCAGTCGACATCCATTTCGTTTATGCTTGGAGTGGTCAGGGTCTCAACCAAGACTAGTCCCAATAACTGAGCTTCTCAGGAGCTTGCCAATTTAGATAAGTAGTCAACCTTAGTGTTTTGCTCCAAAGGGATGTGAGTTATGGTGTAATGTTCGATGCCGTTCAACAACTCTTTTACTTTAGATGGATATGGGGCAAGGTTCTCCCCTCGAGCCTACTGGTATTCACCTTTCACCTAGCAGATGACTAGTTGAGAGTCGTTGTAGATGTGAATGGACTTTATTTTGAGTTCCTTCACAACTTTCAGTCCTGCTATCAATGCCTCGTATTCCGCTTCGTTATTTGTTGTAGGGAATTCTAGGTATAGGGCGTAGCAATGGCTCGCCCTTCAAGGGTTTCAAGGACTACCCCTACCCTTGAACATAGGTTGTTAGATGCACCATCGACAAAGAGTTCCATCGTGTTTCCACTTCCAACGGTATTTCTTCTCCGTTATCCTGTAAGGTAAACTCGGCGATGAAATCTGCTAGTGCTTGCCCATTGATTGCCCTTCTCGGATGGTAAGTGATATCATATTGGCTCAATTTGATATTCCATTTGAGGAGTCGCCCGAAAGTTTTGGGTCGGTACAATACTTGCTTCAAAGGCTGATCAGTCAGTACTTTGATGGGATGCACCTAGAAGTATGATTGTAAATTCCTAGACGTGATCAAGAGGCAATACGATAGCTTTTCCAACTTCGGGTAATTTTTCTTGGCTCAAGTAAACCGCTTGCTAATGTAGTAAATGGGTTGCTAAATTTTTGCTTCTTTACGCACAAGGGCAGCGCTCAACGCGTAAGGTAAGACTACTAAGTAGATGAACAGGTCCTCTCCGTCCATTCACTTTGATAGGATTAGCGAGGCTTCAATATGTAATAGCAACCTTTCGAATGCGGTTTAACAAGCTTCGTTCCATTCAAAGTTCTTCTTTCCTTTCTTTAATGCATCAAAGAATGGTATACACTTATCGGTGGCTTTCGAGATGAACCGGCTTAACGCTGCGACTTTCCCATTCAAGCTTTGTAATTCCTTCTTGTTCTTTGGGGCTTAGACTTCTCATAGAGCAGTTATTTGCTTTGGGTTTGCTTCAATGCTTTTGGCACTCACTATGAATCCAAAGAACATTTCGGAGGCTACCGCAAAGTGACATTTGAGTGGATTGAGTTTTATTCCATATTTTCGGAGTATTTCAAACATTTCGGCTAGATTATCTAGGTGATTGGATACTACTCATGATTTCACCAACATGTCATCCATATAGACCTCTATGGTTTTCTGATCTGACGCTTGAACATAGCGTTTACTAATCTTTGGTAGGTTGCTCCTGCGTTCTTTAAATCGAATGGTATTACCCCGTAGTAGTATAATCCTAGGTCGGTGATGAAGCTATTGTTTTCCAGGTCGGGCTCGTGCATTAGGATTGGATTGTAGCCCAAGTACACATCCTTAAATGATATCAGTTCATGCCCAGCTTGTGGATCCACAAGCTGGTCAATTCTGGGAAGTGGAAAACTATCCTTCGGGCATGTTTTGTTTAATTCTGAGTAGTTGATGCATGTTCGCCATTTCATGCTTGGACTTCTTGACCAAAACCCGGTTAGATACCCATTTGGGATAGGTTGCATCACAGATAAAACCATTGGCCATCAGTTTGTCTACTTCTTCTCTCAATGCCTTAGACCGCTCGGGGCCCAGGCTGCGCCTCTTTAGCTTTACCGGTGTAAACCTGGGGTCAATGTTGAGCGTGTGGCATGCAATTTGTGGCGATACCCCACATATATCAGAGTATGTCCAAGCGAACACATCCAAGTTAGCACGAAGAAATTTGGTGATTTCTAATCGCATCTTGTTTCTAAGATGCGATCCAATTTTAAAGACCCGTACCGGGTCATCCATGTCGACAGGAACAGAAATCGTCAATTTTGTCGGTGTTGCCCGATCTTCCCCTAAACTCTTCTTTCTAGGGGCTAAAGCCTTATTGAATCGGCTTTGGTCTCCAAGCTAGAGGCGGCTCTATCGTTGCTATTCGGCTAGTTCGCGAATCTGAAGAGTTCTCCCCACATTCTTCCCCCTTTTCTTTTCTTCTGGATTCACGCAGTTCTACGATATAACATTACCCGGTGACACTTTGGTCCCATTTGATCACTCCAATTCCATTTTCCATTGGTAATTTCATGGTAAGGCACCATTGGGCTAAAGCAATTCTGAAATCCGCCATTGCGGGCCATCCCAAGAAGGCATTGTACGCCAACACTTCGTCTATGATCACAAAAGTTTGGGTGAGGGTAACTCTTCGGTCGCCTTCCCCAAGTTCAAAAGGTAAGTCAATCATTCCAACAGGTTTTTTAGGCTCGTTGGCGAATCCTTTGAATTTTGGTTTAGCAGGCAGATACATCTTTCATACCGATCTTCATTTGATCAAAGGTGCGCTTGAAAAGGATATTCACAAAACTGCCGCTGTCAACCAATACTCACCAGATCACGGCGGGTCCGATCCCTATTGTCACAACCATGGGATCGTGAGTTGGATCTTTAATCCCTTCGGTGTCCCGATTTTGGAATACTGTACCATCACTTAAAGTTTTCAGCTACTTGGTTGGAGCTCCATCTTCGACTGCGAGGCATGATTCCTTTGGAGCGTGCTTTAACGAACTCGCATACCGCTCCATTTCTCCCCAACTTCTCTACACGGGATGTGGTCATCCAGATATCGTTCCAATGATAAGTCTTTGGTTAGTTTGCTTAGTTCCCTCTTCGCTGGTTCCGACTTGGTTTCTCCGATCCCTAGGAGCTCGAGGAGCCACAGGTTGGTCGAGATTCTGTGATTTCCTCACGCATTGTTGAAGTTTGTTCTCCTGGATTAGCTCTTCGATCAAGTTCTTTAGATGAAGACACTCATTTGTGTTGTGACCATATGTCTCGTGGAAGCGACAAAACTTCCCGGAGCGCTTTTGTTGTTCAGTTGCTTCCTTCTTAGTGGTGTTTTTATAATCCTCTGTCCCTTATGTTGGACATAGATGTTTTCCGGAGTATCATTGAGCGGGGTGTAGTCCTCGGGCCTAAAGCCTTTAATTCATTAATTGTTACCATTTTTTTTATTAGAATTTTGGTTCTTCCTTTTTTGGTTTCCGTCTTTCCCTACACTTCCTTCAACGGTCCTGGAGGCATTTATGTTCTAGTTCATCGCCATGTCACTCTACCAGACGTTCATCGGTTGCATGCTAGTAGACTTCCTTTCCAACTCATGCGCCTCTTTCAATCTCAAGTATTGACTCACCTTATGGTTGAAGTCCTTCCTAATGGTAGGTTGTTTCATCTTGATCCATTTTTCTGAACTCAGTTTTAGGGTGGATGGTGCGGACCAAAGCCATGAAAACCATATCCACATTCAGATTGCTTACCTCTATTACTATGGTATTAAACTGGTTCATAAAAGACTTCAGAGATTCATTTCATCCCTAGAATAGGCTGGACAAGGACATCACGTCGTTAGGCTACGCTATGTGAAGTCTAAATTGATCAAGCAATCTCATTGCTAGCTAGTTGAAAGTAGAGATAGATCTTGGCGGAAACCTAGTGAACCACATGGAAGCAATTCCTTCCCGAAAAATGGAAAAACATCTAAACCAAACAGTGTCCGAAGCATTTGCTCCATCCATGTACCAATTATACTTGTACAAATAGGGTTTTGGGTCTTTTGTTCCATCATAGGACAGAATAGTTGGCATAATGAACTTTTTTGGATATCGCTCATTCAAGACCTCATCGGTGAAGGGAGTCCGACTTGGAGCGGATCCCCATTCATCATCTCTTCTATTCTTATTCTCATCCATCAACCGCTTGACCATATCCATGATAAATGCCTTTGATACCCGGTAGTTTGGGGGTCGGCTGTCAGTCACCACACCGAGTGTTTGGCTTTGCAAATGGCCTTGGTGAGTGGGTTGAAGCCTAAGCTCTCCTGTCTTTGAAAGAGCCACTCTCTTGGGGTCCCGTTGGCTTGCAGTTAGCCTGATTGGGGAGGTTTGGACATTCCTAGCATTATGATTTGATAGAGTTTTGCAGACTTAGATCTTCGATCTTGATTATAATTAATTATATAACACTTTGATCTTGGTTTAAGTGAGAGAGATGAGAGAAATCAGAGAGTAGGTGAAGGAGAATCAAATTAGTGATAATTGAATCTGATTTTGGTTGAATTTCAGTAGAGTTTGGGTATAAATTGATTTAGGAACCAAGAGAGTGGAAAGAGGAGAAAAGAATAAGAATATATTTATTTTAAAATTTATTTGGAAGTCTGGTATATATATGTAAACAATGGTCATGACTATTCACGAAGTGATACGACAAAAAGCCACTTCCATTCAAATTTGAATTTTGAAAATTACAGCTAGTATATCGACACATAGGAAATGGATATGTCGACATATCCTTCACAAAATTAAAAAACACTTTACAGAATTTATTTTGAAAATCCGTTGCTTTGTAAAATAATTTGATACTTTGTAGAATTATTTAAATATATTTATATACATTTTAATCAAAATATAACTTAATAAAACTTTATAAAATAATTTTGAAAGATTTAATAGGAAACGTAAATAATATATTTAAAATTAATATAGTCATTAATTATAAGTAAATATCTAATATCAAAACATAAATATCAAAAATAAACATTAGGAAGATATAAACTAAAAGATATAATCTTAAAAACTTAGTATAATATCATTGTAAATATAAAAGGTTAAGAAATTATTTTGAGAAATATGTTGAATGGATGTTTGAAAAGATTATTTTGAAAAGTAGGATATTTGAAAATATTTAAAAACTTATTTTAAATAGTGTTTGTGCCAAAATTGGTCACAAACCCTAAAAGCCATGAAAGCACCAGTGTTTATACATAGATCCACAATATCCAAGCACAAATCTCAGATTCAGATAAAGTAGTGAACAAAAATGAAGAAATAGTACAATTAAAATGAGCAAGAAAGAAAAGAACATATGGTTTATAGTGGTTCGGCTATCTCCGGCCTACGTCCACTTTGAATTGATCCTTTTATTCCTTTTGTATTGAGATTATAATTACAAGCCTTTGAAAATCTATAGCAAAAATGGCAAAGTTTCCGTGTTAAGAAAAGAAGAAGAACCCCTTTTTAGTTGCCATAGGACTCCTATTTATAGGCGTGGATCCAAAAATATCCGCCTCAAAACCTGGAATACCTTTTCTCATGCGCAGGTGGGCCCACCAGATCGATCCAGAGTGATTTGGAATCGATCCACGTACAATTCATATCGATCCAAGATTAGCCCAATTGGGTCAAGATCGATCATGAACATTCTTGAGTGCATAAGGAAGCTCCTGTGGAAATTTCATTACATTTGGAGTTGTAGAATGAGAGTTATGATCGATCCAAATTTGCATTTTCCAATGTAGGCTAGCAGTTTCATATCCATGAAACAATGCGTATCCATCAATTCGCCTCCAATAATTCGTATCCATCACACGCTGTTTGTATCCATCGGTCCATCCCCTACTTCGTATCGATCATTCTCGGATCGATGACGTGGAGCGATATTCGCGTATAGATCCATTTTTCATGCTCGTCGTCCGCTTCGTTTGCCTTGACCCTCTTTGTATCCATGCTTCGTATCCATCCATCAGCGCCTCTTTTCATATCAATCCTCATCTTGTTTCGTATCGATGTCAAAACCTTCTACTCGTATCGACGCTGGGCTATACTCTTCGTATCCATCCCTTGCAGCCATCTACGTATCGATCCCGTGGGTATCCTTCGTATCGATCGCATGTTGATCGATACGAAATGTTTCTACCAGTAACCACTGCCTCGTTCTTCGCATCGATCCCAGCTTTGATCGATAAAAAGTACATCGTCATGTTCTGCCATTCAATCGATACGTGTGTATCGATACAAACTCCATATCCAACCCATCGATGCTCATTGCATCGATACAAAATCCACCTTGATCGATGCTAAAGTATCGATACGAACCTGCTTTCCATGGATATCGATCCATTTATATCTTGAGCGTACGAACTCCAATTGACCTGAAATTTGAGATACTTCCTTTCCTAGTCTTGTTTATTCTTCCCAATCGATCCCACCTTGATTGGAGCTTGGTCTAATTTTGACGGTATCGATCATAGCCTTGTTTTCCGATCGATCTCCAAACCTTGATATCCATCCTTTCCAGCCAATTTGTTGATATCCCGGCCTTGACCAAAAGGCAGGATAACATTTGCCCCCCAAAACATGCCTTGCGATAAGAAGGCATGTTTTGAATAGCTTTAAATCCAACATCCAAAGTCTATATTCCATCCATAGCCGTACCATCCGATCCATAATCCAATCCATTACCAAGCCATCCTATCCAAGCACCATAGCCATATCCTTATCCAAATTCGTGACTACTTCGAGTTGATGTCTGATTCCAAATCCAGTAATTAAATCCTTACCCAATTCCATAGTCATCTGAACCCATCAACCGAGTTTTAATCCATCCATATCCAATAACGAATAACCAAATCCATGACCTCTCCGGGTCGATATCCAAATCCGGGACCACTCCTGGCCTTTAGGCCAAATCCTTAGCTATTCATAGCCAATATTCGAATCCATAACCTCTCTGGGTTCTTGCCAAGCACAATCCACACTCGACGACCTATGTCAAGCAACGCCTTGCTCAACGGTGATCCTGGTTCAGTGTCCATGAACACTAAGTGATGTTGTGACTTAAGTACTAAGCCAAATCCAGGTCGCTCCGGACCCTTACCGAGCAAAGTCCATACTCGACGACTTGTATAGTAGATAATAGATAATATGGGGCCTAAGTCCTAGGCCAAATCCTAGTCTCTCTAGACCCTTATCGAGCATAGTCCATACTCGACGACCTGTATAGTAGATGATATGGAGCCTAAGTCCTAGGCCGAATCCTGGTCTCTCCGGACCCTTGCCGAGCATAGCCCATACTTGACGACCTGAATAAGCCGATTCGCCACGTTTGGACGAAGCGACTTACCCCTTGCCAAGCATAATCCATACCCAATGACCATTTAACAAAAACCAAATAAAAATTTAATCAAAATCCAATTTGAAATCCAGATTAAACTAGAAATCCATGTCAAAAAAATCCAAACCAACGTCCAAACCAAAAGACAAGTGTCCTAGCCAAAATCCAAACCAAAAAACAAACAAAACTAGGAGTTTAAACCAAACTACAAAACCAAATCATAAAAAAGCTAGTGTCCAAATCAGAAAGAAAATGCAGATTTCACCAACTAGGGCATCACGGTTTGTCATCATCTCAGAGCATGCCTAGGGGCTATCTCCGTCCCCGTACATGAGTAAGTGACTTAGCCATCCACCCAGAGTTTGCTACTTATTTCATATCATCCCTGTCAGTCGATAACAAATCGACCATCATTCATGGGCCTCGTGCCATCGTCATTTGAGGTAGACGGTGGTTGTTCCTGTTCCATCGTCGCATTCCGAACCCCGACATATTACCGCAGCTGACCATTCCTTACATGCTCCTCGACTATGTCCTTTAGATGCCTACAGCTATTGGTATCATACCCATCCAGGTCACGAATCAGACAGTGCCTTCATGATGCCCTCTCACGTTACGAGGGTTATCTCCTTGCCGGCCTTCTGTAGGGAAGGCGATCTCGAGTTTCCATGTATATCCTTTCCAACATCTTGTTCAATCCTGTGTAAGTGGAGAATTTTGGTTCTCCCCGGTGCTTCCTTACTCTGCCAGAGTTTTCATCCAACTTCCTCTTTCTCTATCCTTATCTTACTTGAGCTTTCACCAGATGGTCCTTCGTCCTTAACCACATTCACTTCCTTTGGTTTCAAATCCAAACTTGCATCCTCCTGTCGAAGAAATATTTCAGCCTCATGAAAGAATTCCTCGAGATCCACTGGTGGATCCCGTATCAATGATATTTTGAAATCCGAGTTATCCCTGATTCCTGACACTGCCGCCAGTAGAACAATTGATGGATCCGACCGATCCACCAAAGCAACCACTGCATTGAACCGAGTTAATAAAGCCCTGAGATGATTCTCCTGTTCTTTGCTTCACCGATGTCGGTGTCATTACATTTTTCGGCCTCTTGATATGAATCCGAAACTGCTTCAAAAACCTATCCACCTCTGTCCATGTCCTAATGGATCCATCTTTCAACTGCTTAAACCACATAGCAGCTATATCCGTCAAGTACAGAGGGAAACATCAGGCCATGACCTCATCCGATGCCCCCAGTACTTCCATGTGCCTCATGTACCTCATCAAATGATCGGTAGGATCAGCCCTTCCATTGTATACCTCTAAAGTAGGTAGCTTGAACTCTGGTGGATTCCTAGCCATTCTGATATCACGGGTAAACGGACTCATGTTTGCTCCTTCTAGATCTCTGTTTACTAAACCACCGCGCATATTTCGCTTGATAAACTCAGCTAATCCAATGTTGTCCACAAAGGGTTGCCCCCCGAGTCCTTGAGGGAGTTTTGGTACGTACTCTTCATCACACACTCATGCATTCCTATCAGCTCCATGTTGTGCAGTGTCACCTGGAATCCTTCAATGAATCGGTCCATGGTTTCCTGTTGGTATGCCCCCGAGCCTGGATCCATCCAGATTGATAGTTGTGTGCTAATTGGAGGTTGCACCCAGTTGAGCTCCATCTGATTGCCTGTTAAGTCCTTCTGTTCCAGCTCCGTGGATCTGAACTCCAGCAGCTCCTGCCTGTCCAAACTGCCTGAGAAGGTTCTGCATCATTTCCTCATGCCTTTTCAACAATTCTTCTTGCATAGCTCCCATCATCATCTCCATCTCGTCTCTGGTGATGAAAAATGAGGCCTGATTTGCTCCTAAGGAAGCCTCCTGACTCCCTTCGTGCTGACTTCTCTCTGTCGCTTGTCTCCTTGTTGATGGCCTAACCATGGTTCCTTCTAGATCCAATCCTTTGGCTTTCCAAATATGAACTCCAAATCTGATGTAGTGAATGCTAGTCTTCTCGGTGAAAGCACCAAAGTGTTTGTGCCAAAATTGGTCACAAACCCCAAAAGCCATGAAAGCACCGGTGTTTATGCACAGATCCACAATATCCAAGCACAAATCTCAGATCCAAATAAAGTAGAGAACAAAAATAAAGAAATAATACAGTTAAAATGAGCAAGAAAGAAATGAACATAGGGTTTATAGTGGTTCGGCTATTTCCGGCCTACGTCCACTTTGAATTGATCCTTTTATTCCTTTTGTATTAAGATTACAATTACAAGCCTTTGAAAATCAATAGCAAAAATGGCAGAGTTTCCATGTCAAGAAAAGAAGAAGATCTCTTTTTTAGTTGCCATAGGACTCTTATTTATAGGTGTGGATCCGAAAATATCCGCCTCAAAACCTAGAATACCTTTTCTCATGCGTAGGTGGCCCACCAGATCGATCCAGAGTGATTTGGGATCAATCCAGGTATAATTCGTATAGATCCAAGATTAGCCAAATCGAGTCGAGATTAATCATGAACATTCTTGAGTGCATAAGGAAGCTCATGTGGAAATTTCATAGCATTTGTAGTTGTAGAATGAGAGTTATGATCGATCCAAGTTTGCATTTTCCAATGTAGGCTGGCAGTTTCGTATCCATGAAACAATGTGTATCCATCATCGTGCTGTTCCTATCAATCGGTCCATCCCTTGCTTTGTATCGATCATTCTCGGATCGATGACGTGGAGCGATATTCGCGCGTAGATCCATTTTTCATGCTCGTCGACCGTTTCGTTTGCCTTGACCCTCTTTGTATCCATGCTTTGTATCTGTCCATCAGCGCCTCTTTTCGTATCGATCCTCATCTTGTTTTATATATATGTCAAAACCTTCTACTCATATCGATGCTGGGCTATGCTCTTTGTATCCATCCCTTACACCCATCTACGTATCAATCCCGTGGGTATCCTTCGTATCGATCTCATATTGATCGATACGAAATGTTTCTTCCAGTAACCACTACCTAGTTCTTCATATCGATCCCAGCTCTGATCGATACGGAGTACATCGTCATGTTTTGCCATTCAATCGATATGCATGTATCGATACAAACTCCATATCCAACTTATCGATGCTTATTGCATCGATACAAAATCCACCTTGATCAATGCCAAAGTATCGATACGAACTTGCTTTCCATGAATATCGATCCATCCACATCTTGAGCGTACGAACTCCGATTGACCTGAAATTTGAGATACAGCCTTTCCTAGCCTTGTTTATCGTTCCCAATCGACCCACCTTAATTGGAGCTTGGTCCAATTTTGACGGTATCGATCATAGCATTGTTTTTCGATCGATCTCCAAACCTTGATATCCATCCTTTCCAGCCAATTTTTTAATATCCCGGCCTTGACTAAAAGGTGGGGTAACAAATAGAAAGAGAGAGATCAAGAAAGTGCTATCGTGGTTTTAACAAAAATTCTATGACACTATAACTTATCTGAAATATCTTAAAATCTCAAGCTCTTCAATACTCATGAGTTTTCGTTGTTCAACTCTTGAAACTTTATATCAGCATCTTAAATCTATTTTTGCTACTGTACAGTCTTCTTATTCAACACCTATCTAATATCCTAAACTATATACTATATATATCTTGATAAAACATTAGTGTGGGATCGATTTCACCCTAGAGGGGGGGTGAATAGGGTGATACTAATAATTATAAAAATTTAATGCGGAAGTATAGAATAATTTCAACATAGATCATAGCAGAATAATAGCAGCATAGATAATAACAGAATATAAAAAGCAGAAAATAGAACACACAGATTTACCCAGCTTCGGCAAAACCCTGCCTACGTGTTGCCCCCAAGGTTTCTACTAGAAATTAAGTAGTCAGACGCTTACACATGTAAACTCGCGACACCTGCTATCAACTAACCTAACTCTATGCTCAAAACCCTGCCACAACTCAGCCACTGAGTTGCGAATTCTCGAACTACACCACCGTAGTTCGTACCCTAGTCACACGACTAGAAATTACAAAAGTTTAAAAGTTAAAATACAAAATAAAAACAATTTAAAAAAATAAACCCTAATTTAAAAGCTAAAGCCCAAAGCAATTAAACGACCGACCCAAATATATTAAAGTGAAAAACAATATGCCCTTTTCTTTGTAATTGTCGGCCTATATTATTTTGCTTGATGCTTTGAAAATGGCTCCGTCCTTTTTACTTGTTCGTTCTTCTTCAACAAAAATTAGGGCTTTTGATAATTGAATTAGCCGATTGTTTGTTAGTCGATTTCAATGACTATTCCTCTGATTTGCTTCGGCAATCGACCGTTTCTTCAATTCACACACGGCTCCTTCAATTTGATCGAGTTCGACTAAAATAGTATGTGATTTATTCTCTTTTCTTTACTGATTAGCTTGCTTGAACTCGATGCATTATCTACCGATGATGTTAACAATTAAATAAGGTTTAATTCCCTTGATTTTCGATCGTTTGATCATTTGTTTTGCCGTTTGATTTTGCTTGAATGCTTGAGATGTTTTTGACTTGTTCAAATCATATAATTCTTTGTTACATGATTGTCACGGCTTGTTAGATTCTGACTTTCATTTTCTTGGCCACCACGACTTGATTTTGAACTGTTCGATTCCGTTCATTTTTCTGACTTGTTCATCGTATTCTCTGATTTCGTGAATATCATGGCTTTGAGTTTGTGGCATGTCTGGCTTTGCTTTAGATTTGTTCGAACTTGCCTTGATTATTTTGAAACTGCTACTGTTAGTCTTAATGTAGCTTGTCTACACGTGAAGTTCATCATTAACTTGGTTCTGTGATTATTATTGAACTTGAATTGTGTCACTATGTGTACACATGTATATATGTATGCACTGGTTGTCTTGTTGAGTTCATCATGGTTTGCATTATGCTATTTGTCACTCTATTGTAGTTTGCATTTTTGTGATGAGTTGCTCCTGTGTTCATGTGGTCTGTACATTCATGTTATATTTGCATGCTGAATGTTGTGGTATTGTAATTGATTCCATATGCATGCATTCATACTTCATGCTTTTTGAAACTGCTTTGCACTGATGGTTGCATTCATCTTCACACTTGTTCCTCTAGAGTCGCGGCATTCATACTTTACTGTCATGTAAACTTGATGCCTGGATTTACTTGTGTACTTCATGTTGAGGTGTGATATTGTGTACATGTTGCATGTTGTCATTTACTTGTGTACTTGGTTTCCCTGTCCATTGCTTGACTCGAAATCTGGTCTTGGCCATTTGATTTATGTGCATAGCATATATATGTCTTTTAAGCCTGGGCAGTTTGGTTGTGCTGCACTACTCTATCCACTGATTCTATTTGAGCTTGCATTGTTTTCATGGTCATGCACTTGGTAGAGATGTTGTTTGTTCGAGTCTTGATTAGACTTCATGTAGTCTTTGGTTCAGGTTGCATAGCATATTGAACTGGTGCATGCTTTGTATATGAGATTTTGATCAACTTGCTGGTTTGAACTACTGTGTTCAATAACCTGGTATGTGCAGTTATGTTCTTGCATTTAGTTGAGCTTCAAGTACATATTCATGTTATACGTCGCAGTCTGACTGTGCAGTATGCTTGGAGTCTTGATACATTGATTTGTATTGCATGCACCTGAGTTGAATCCAGCTTAAAGCTCGAGTTTGACCTTGTGCTCAATATCATGACTTAATATTTATTTCACTTGAGTTGAACCCGGCTTTTGATTGGGTTTGACCTTGTGCTCACCTGTCCCTGTAGATTTATCAAGTGTATATCGGTGTGCACGGCCTTGTGGCATGTACAGTGATACACTGTGCATGTCACAAGTTGTTCGTGTATGATGAATTCAAATTTAAATGATGACGAACAACCCAAATAATTGAGGCAAATAATATTTTCAGAATACATTTTATTTTACACTACAAAAATATTTTCTTTTCAATTTTAATGCGTCAGTGTGTATTTTGCAGATAACTCAGATGCTGGATTCTATCTGGAATAGAGTTGAAGATCGAATACGAGTGAATGAGTGATGTGTAGTGAGGTGCAAATGTAAATGGAAAATTGTGATGTAATCAAAATTGTATTGTAATTGAAATTGTGTATATATATATATATATAGTGAGAGCTCAAATTTGTACTATTCAAAATTGTAATAAATATTTGTTTGAATAAAATATCTGTTTGAATTTAAATTCTGTGTTATTTATTTTATTTAGCAAATATTTATTTAATTATGTAAAAAATAAAATAGTACATTAACAAATACATTTAAATGAATATATATATATATATATGTTTATTATCATCAAACAAAAATCATATACTAGCATATTCAACTATCTCCCTCTTTTGATGATAACAAACATATATTTAAGATTTTGAATTTTATTAAATATATTTGATCATTCAATTTTCTCCCCCTATTTAAATGCTCCATCTCTACACAAAACTTCCCCTTCATATATGCATGAGAAAAATATGCAAATGAACCTAGATGCAAATAGAAAATACAAAATAAAATATTTTACATTTTTTTGCCAAAATCTTAACTTTTCTCTCCCCCTTTTGTTATCAGCAAAAGAGTAATGGTGTTAGAAAAATAGAGATAAAGTGATAGACATTAATACAACATTAATACTAAATTGGGTATAAATATTAAATTTCAATAAAAAAATCAAACAAAAATCATAAATACTCTGTTTGACGCATATTCCACTTTAGAATGATAGGGATAATGCCATCATATAAAACCATATAGTTGTGTCTATTTGTGGTATATTTATTTCAGGAATTTGAATTTCTACTAACCATGCATAACCGTTAGGACTTTTAAATGAGATTAGTAGTATTCTCAAATTTTTTTAAAAATAAATTCAAGTATCTTCTAACCACGCATAACCGTGAGGACTTTTAAATGGGGTTAGAATCAACTTGTCTATTTAATCAATCAATTTTGATATGTGTTCCATACATGCATAACCGTGAGGACTTTTAAATGAGCATGGAAGCACATAATCAAAAAATTCCAAGTAATTCACCCATGCATAACCGTGAGGACTTTTAAATAAGAGTGAATACTTTGGATGTTTTTATTTGTTAAAAATATAATG
The DNA here is from genome assembly GCA_030737815.1 of Allium fistulosum. Taxonomy (NCBI): domain Eukaryota; kingdom Viridiplantae; phylum Streptophyta; class Magnoliopsida; order Asparagales; family Amaryllidaceae; genus Allium; species Allium fistulosum. Next base: position 488,979,821 of record CM060903.1, on the reverse strand, counting down.
GAATGAAAAATGAATAATTTCCTGTTTAAAATACCACATATTGACATACTATATTGGATTTTGATGAGTGATGGTCAATAGAAATATGATAGAATTAGAGATGGTCATGGAATTTTTACCAACAAAAAGTTTTTATAACTCTTGTTTAAATTTCTAAAGAAATTTACTAATTATACTGTCTCAAGTTGTAATATATGATTAATATCAACACTCATCACTTTTCAATCACTATTTATCTTTTCGATAATCAGTAGGGTGTCAGATTAGTTAATGTAGTCATTTAAAATCAAAATAAAAAATAATTATAAAATCAAATTTCCTAAAATGACTAATCTGAAACAAGGTCAACAAAACGATTTTCTGGAAGGGGTAAAAGAAAAAATGTCTGCTATTTGAAAAATATTTGAAATGAAAAATATGCAGATATTTTCTTTGAAAATGTGATGCATCTAATGAATGTCTCAGCATACAACTCTTTCCACTAGTAATTTTTCTATCAACTAGATTACCAGTGTATTCTGCATATCCGAATTTCCCTTTGACTCAATATTATCATTAATTGGATGTTATAGACCAGACCGTGAAGTGTGTAATCATTTTTAACAGCTTTTAAATGAAATTGAATTGAAGTCGTGCAAATAAACATAGTATCAGATCCAGAATAAGTAAATATATCCATGTGTATCAAGAGTAATCATCAAAACATCATCATTAATCCAAACAAATCTTTATGAACTAATTTAAAGTCTGTAGTGTTCACGACATAAACAAATAATTGGCCAACAATTTTGAAAAAATCAGAATCAATATCATCATTCATTTCTTTATCACATAACTGGCTGATTTAATTCAGATTATGGTGCAGATTATCACATTTAATATATCATTCAAGATAGATGTACCTTTACCTATTTTACCTTTATCGATAATATTTCAATGTTTCCCATTGTGATTCTGCCACCTTTATACTAGGCTAAGGAACTTTGATTTGTCGCCCGTTGTGTATCAGGAACAGCCAGAATCCAGATAACATTGTTGTTGTTCCTTAGCCTGCCACCACACCTACACGATAAAAGATTTTTGTGACCTATTTGTTTTTATAGGTCCATGGTTGTTAGTGGCAATAGATTTTGAAAAATAAGTTTATGGAGACCCAAAACTATTTATATAAGTTCCTTTCGGCACCCAGATTTGTTTGACTTTGAGGGATTTTATATTCGTGCCTTTTGGAACCCAAATTGGAATGGTTTTCACGTGTTTGGCTCTATACCAACAATTATTTTGATTGTGTCCAAATTTTCTAAAAATTGTGCACATGGAATTGACTTGTTTAATTTCACTTCTAATAAGTTCAGTTTGATTATATCCAAGTCCTTGTCTAACAGTATTAACAGTTTGTTTCCCTAATAGCATATTCAACGATCTTTCACTATTTGAAAATTTTCCTAAAGTTGTAGACAATTGTTGGACTTGTGTTTTTAGAGATTCATTTTCGTTCAATAATTGTGTGCACTTTTTAATGGAATTTTCTCTCCTTGTATTTTCACTTTCTTTCAAAATCAAAATTTAATTTCCAAGTTATTTAATTTTAATTTCTGATTTTTTAATCTCTTCTTCAAATGATGGGCACTTATCACACTTAGGGCTCTTAGTTTGATAGTTTTTAACTAATTGATCAAGCTGTTTATTTAATTCTATCAAACTATCTCTCTGTGATTCAATTTTGGCATACTTCCCCCTAAGTCGTTCAAAACATCCATTTGCTTCGTGGAAATATATAAGTAATTCTGAGTGAGTAAGTTTTGATACGTCGCTTGGCTCGTCATCATCGCTATCAGTTATATCACCTCGAAGGCACAGATCTACTTTTTCACTCTCACTGCTAGTGCTTTTATAATCATCATCACTTTTATTCCACATGGCTGCAAAACTTATTCCTTTTGATTTCTTTTTTTGGTCGTGTCGATTCTGAGGACAATTGGGCTTGATGTAACCAGGTTTGTTGCACTTGTGACAGATGATCTCCCGCTCTTCTGGGTTGTCTAGTGCTTTGACTATTCTGCTTTTCAATTTTTGATTTAGAGCTGGATTTCTGTATTTGCAGTTCCACTTTTTGAATCTCTTTATTAGTAGCGCCAGCTCAGCTGCTCCATCATCATCATCATCATCACTACTGCCTTTTGTCAATCCTGTTAAGCATGTTTCTGAGTCGATTATGGGGGATCTCTCACGGTTGTTGACTTTTGCACCATATATTGCATCAAAGGTATTCCAGATTTCCTGTGCATTTTCACAATGAGAGATAAAGTTAAAATTATCTTTATTAATATGAGAATATAGTATATGCATAGCAAGAGCATTAATCGAAGCAATTTTCTCGTCTATTATATCACACCCATTTTCAATAATATCCCAACAGTGAACACTAACAGATTTTAAATAAAATTCCACTTTTAATTTCCAACTCAAAAAATCTATTCCATCAAAAACAGGAGGAATAATATTGGACCGACCCTCAGTAAAAGCATTATTAAAAGAAGTCATTTTAAAAATTCAAATTTTTAAAAACAAAATTTGATTTTTGAAAAATAAAATTTTTAAAACAAAAATTGACTTCTGTTCCTAGCTCTGATACCACTTGTAGGATAGATTTCACCCTAGAGGGGGGTGAATAGGGTGATACTAATAATTATAAAAATTTAATGCGGAAGTATAGAATAATTTCAACACAGATCACAGCAGAATAATAGCAGCACAGATAATAGTAGAATATAAAAAGCAGAAAATAGAACACAAAGATTTACCCAGCTTCGGCAATACCCTGCCTACGTGATGCCCCCGAGGTTTCTACTAGAAATTAAGTAGTCAGACGCTTACACACGTAAACTCTCGACACCCGCTATCGACTAACCTAACTCTACGCTCAAAACCCTACCACAACTCAGCCGCTAAGTTGCGAATTCTCGAACTACACCACCGTAGTTCGTCCCCTACTCACACGACTAGAAATTACAAAAGTTTAAAAGTTAAAATACAAAATAAAAACAATTTAAAAACAATAAACCCTAATTTAAAAGGTAAAGCCCAAAGCAATTAAACGACCGGCCCAAATATATTAAAGTGAAAAACAATATGCCCTTTTCTTTTGTAATTGTCGGCCTGTATTCTTTTGCTTGATGTTTTGAAAATGGGTCTGTCCTTTTTACTTGTTCGTTCTTCTTCAACAAAAATGAGGGCTTTTGATAATTGAATTATCCGATTGTTTGTTGGTCGATTACAATGACTATTCCTCTGATTTTCTTCGGCAATCGACCGTTTCTTCAATTCACACACGGCTCCTTCAATTTGATTGAATTCGACTAAAATGGTATGTGATTTATTGTCTTTGCTTTACTGATTAGCTTACTTGAACTCGATGCATTATCTGCCGATGATGTTAACAGTTAAATAAGGTTTAATTCCCTTGATTTTCGTTCGTTTGATAATTTATTTTGTCGTTCGAATTTTCTTGAATGCTTGAGATGTTTCCGACTTGTTCAAATCGTATAATTCTTTGTTACTTGATTGTCACGGCTTGTTTGATTCTGACTTTTGTTTTCTTGGCCACCATGGCTTGATTTTGAACTGTTCGATTCCGTTCATTTTTCTGACTTGTTCATCGTATTCTCTGATTTCGTGAATATCATGGCTTTGAGTTTGTGGCATGTCTGGCTTTTCTTTGAATTTGTTCGAACTTGCCTTGATTATTTTGAAACTGCTACTGTTAGTCTTCATGTAGCTTGTCTGCACGTGATGTTCATCATGAACTTGGCTCTATGATTATTACTGAACTCGAATTGTGTCACTATGTGTACACATGTATATATGTATGCACTGGTTGTCTTGTTGAGTTCATCCTGGTTTGCATTGTGCTATTTGTCACTCTGTTGCAGTTTGCATTTTTGTGATGAGTTGCTCATGTGTTCATGTAGTCTGTACATTCATGTTGTATTTGCATGCTTGAATGTTTCGGTATTGTAATTGATTCCATATGCCTACATTCATACTTCATGCTATTTGAAACTACTTTGCATTGATGGTTGCATTCATGTTCACACTTGTTCCTCTGGAGTCGTGGCATTCATACTTTACTGTCATGTAAACTTGATGCCTGGATTTACTTGTGTACTTCATGTTGAGGTGTGATATTGTGTACTTGTTGCATGTTGTCATTCACTTGTGTACTTGGTTTCCATGTCCATTGCTAGACTCGAAATCTGGTCTTGGCCATTTGATTTATGTGCATAGCATATATATATGTCTTTTGAGCCTGGGCAGTTTGGTTGTGCTGCACTGCTCTATCCACTGATTCTATTTGAGCTTGCATTGTTTTCATGGTCATGCACTTGGTAGAGATGTTGTTTGTTCGAGTCTTGATTAGACTTCATGTAGTCTTTGGTTCAGGTTGCATAGCATATTGAACTGGTGCATGCTTTGTATATGAGATGTTGATCAACCTGCTGGTTTGAACTACTGTGTTCAATAACCTAGTTTGTGTAGTTATGTTCTTGCATTTAGTTGAGCTTCAAGTACATATTCATGTTATACGTCGCAGTTTGACTGTGCAGTATGCTTGGAGTCTTGATACATTGATTTGTATTGCATGCACCTGAGTTGAATCCAGCTTAAAGCTCGAGTTTGACCTTGTGCTTAATATCGTGACTTAATATTTATTTCACTTGAGTTGAACCCGGCTTTTGATTGGGTTTGACCTTGTGCTCACCTGTCCCTGCAGATTTATCAAGTGTATATCGGTGTGTACGGCCTTGTGGCATGTACAGTGATACACTGTGCATGTCACAAGATGTTCGTGTATGATGAATTCAAATTTAAATGATGACGAACAACCCAAATAACTGAGGCAAATAATATTTTCAAAATACATTTTATTTTACACTGAAAAATTATTCTTTTCAATTTTACTGCGTCAGTGTGTATTTTGCAGATAACTCAGATGTTGTATTCAATCTGGAATAGAGTTGAAGATCGAATACAAGTGAATGAGTGATATGTAGTGAGGTGCAAATGCAAATGGAAAATTATGATGTAATCAAAGTTGTATTGTAATTGAAATTGTGTGTGTGTGTATATATATATAGTGAGAGCTCAAATTTGTACTATTCAAAATTGTAATAAATATTTGTTTGAATAAAATATCTGTTTGAATTTAAATTCTATGTTATTTATTTTATTCAGCAAATATTTATTTAATTATGTAAAAAATAAAACAGTACATTAACAAATACATTTAAATGAATATATATGTTTATTATCATCAAACAAAAATCATATACTAGCATATTCAACAATTTGTATCTATATTTTATATAAAGTCCTATAGTTATTATCATCAAAACCAATATCTAAGGTACTAACAATAACATTATGTAATTAAATCTTATGTAATTAATTTAATTAATTAACACTTTAATTCATTATTATATTATTCAATTATAACATATTATATATATATATATATACTATAACCACTATAGTAATATAGACACACATATATTAATGTATGTATGTATGTATGTATGTATGTATGTATTTTAATTTATTAATTAAATTTTAATTAATTTTCTTAATTAAGCAATTTTAATTAATTTTTATTAATTTTAAAACTCTTTTATAAACACATGTATACTTATATTATCTTAAACAATTCTAGACAATATAACATATATCATTATATATAATATACATGTATATATATAATTAATTAAAATTCTCAATTAATTCATTTATTTTATTAATCTTATTAATAAATATTTTTTAAATTAATTTTATAACAATTTCAAACATTTTGAAATATTATATTATATTTTTTATATTATGAGTTTTATTTTAAACTTAACTTTTAAATTCAAAATCTTTATTTTTTTATTTGAAAATCTATATTATAACATTTATAATATTTTTCGTATTTTAAAATTAAATTTGGATTTAAAACTTTTTATTTCAATTTCAAAAAATTGAAATCAGCCCAAGACCCAACAAATTGGGCCTTTTCTATTAGGGGCAACCTTTGGACTGACACAACTATTTGGGCCAAGCTGGTATCCAAGTAGGACAGAGTACTTGTTACCCAATAATCCAGCCTAGGCACTACCTTTCTAGACACCCTATGAACTGGGTTGCGAGTTTAATTAATTAGCCCTAATATGACTAATTTAGGCCGTATAGGGTAATGTGCTCTGATACCATTGTTGAAACCGGACCAGTCCGTAGTTGAAGAAATTGGTGAATTTCAATTTTTTACCATTTTGGATCTTTATCTGGCCTATGAAATCTAATACATTTAGATTTTTTTTAAATATATTTTAAATAAAATAATTATTTTATTTAATTTTATTTAATTTTATTAATATTTTTTCTTTATATTATTTATATTATATTTTAATATTTGTATCATATACGCATATGTGTACACATGCTTGTGCAACATAATAAAATATACATGGTTTGACATGCCTGTGTATAGGTAATGAGATTTACCTTACAATGGACATGTTAGCCCCTTTGGTATTCTATATGCTGTCTAGAATAATATATATACATATATCTATGTATGTGTGCGCGTGCGCATCAAAAATTATATATATGTATGCAATATTATACTTATGAAAAACATAATCATAAATATACACACAAATATGTGGAAATAATAATTATAGTAATTTATATATAATATTTTAAAATATATATGAATAAATTTTTGTTTATATTAAATAACAAATCACCTAATAATTAATATAGAATAAATTAAAAAAATTATTCAAATTACTGCTGCAAAGTTATGTACAAAATAATTTTTTTTATATATTTAATTATAAATATTTATAGATTAAACATGCACGCGCGCGTGCGCACACATATATACATATAAGAATACCTGACTTTAAGTTCACGGTAGAAAAATTAAAATTTTAAAATTTTAAAATGACTTTTAATTAAACAATTTAAAAATTATTTTTAAATTGATTGAATTAAATTAATTAAAATGATAAAAAATCATTTCTAAGATCTGAAAATTATGTATTATTTTTATGAAAAATTATGTACTTAATTTCAAACTATATTATATATATATATATATATTCGTATATACATAATCAATTTTTAGTTAAATAAATAATTATATCATTAATAAATATAAATAAATGGAAATATATATTAAAATTGAATATTTATCGTTGTCGAATTAATATTTTACAAAAACAAAATTTCATAAATTTTAAAATGTTTGCTATATGATTTTTTATCTTTAAGATATAAAATATTAATTAATAAAATCATATATATAATATTATTTAATTAAAATTTTTATTTATTTTGGGTTGCGAGTTTAATGCTATTATGTAAACAATTTTTTTAATTATCCTATATTGATGCACCAATATATTCAAACATATAATATGTGACAGAACATCGATACACTTGATTCGTAATATAATCTAATAACCTAGAATATATTACAATAATAGATAATAATATATTAAATGAATTAGTAAACATGTTGAATACCTTTCACTAAGGCCTAGAGACCTCACTTTAAATAATGAAATGGCTCCATGAATCGAATTCCAAGTTCTAGAGTTGCTGGCTCCAGAACCGCTTTACCACTACCGACCGAATCGAAGAATTTTGATGTAATTTGAGCTTGGATTTCTTTTGGGTTTTAAATAGGGTTTTCTGACTGAAATTTGCAGAGGGAGAAAAGAGAAAACTTATCAAAAGAATAGCATGGAGAGTGGCATACAAATAGGAAGTCAAACGGAGAGAAAAGTGGATCTTATCCTTATCTCTCTCTTACCAATTCAACTCTTTTAAACAATTCAAAATGCCTCCCTCTTTTGCCAACATTTGCTTGGCCTATCCAAGCTATTTTGGCCGAAATTTGCATAGCCTGTATGGGTATCAATGTCAATTCCAACTTGAACAATTTCCACTACATCTAAATCTAAATTTAGAAGTGCATCGATATCGTATATCGCTTAATATATTTATAACTATTATAAATGCATTGTTTAACATTGTTAAACACATCAAATACAAATTATTTAAAAATAGTATTTCATATATATTAATTAATTTAATTAATTTATAATGATTACAAATTAATTAAATCAGATGATAAAAGGAGTATTCATCATTTCGGTTATGTGTCTCGTAGGTGTAAATTTGGTCAGCGATTAGTATCAAACAGTTCAAATATTAACGTTCACACGTCACTTAGCAGGTGGTGTGACATTTTAGTCAAATTCATCGTTTACTTAGTTTCGGTAAAATCCAATTTTGTCTTTGTTAAGTGTTACCCGGTAATGGCAATTGTTTACACCAATTCTCTTCGTTCACTTTGGACTTATGAAATTTAGCAATGTCAAAATTCCAATATCGTCCATATTCAACTCTGTAGTCCAAACAAAAAGTCCTTGGTTTAATAATAACCATTATTATTAATCGAACTGCTTTGGCCAGAGAATTTCAATTTGAGTTGACTTCGGCTGACCGTGATACTAACCTCGTATAACTGAGGAGATGAATCCTCTCTTGAATAGTGCTTCACTTCAACTGCTTCCACATGACCAAACTATAGTCGTTTGATGGTCGTCGTGCCATGATTTAACTTTAATCAAAGGAGAGTTTCCATATTGGACTCGACGGTATTCTCAAGTCAAGGGAATTGTGTAATATTATCACATCGATATTTTCTGTTTGACCTCAGTTATATCAACCAACAGAAAACTAACGAGTGGGTCTTCCATAGTTATCTAATAACTATCAGTACGTAACCCCTTAGTGCTCTAGCAGTCATGAGTAATACATTGCCTAAAATTTGGAGAGTATTACGTACTCTTGTCTCAGCAGATGCATCGATATCCAGTCCTGATACATCTTGACTAGGAATACTTAAAATCGTTTGTTTATTTTATTATGATAAATCACTCATGGTTACAACGCATTTTAACTACTATCACAAAACGTACTACTTATAGATTTTCTATTGAATATACTTTTAATTAAATTAATTAATTAATATAAGATATTATATCAAGTATATAATAGAATGAATCCACCTTTGAACAAAATTGGTTATCAAGTTATATATATGAACAAATACATAATTGCCCCTAACTCTATCTGTGGTAAAGATTATCTATATCAATTCTTTTCATCAAAATTATATCACATTAGGAATTTGCATTTTGGCCAAAACTTCAACATCGTCCACATTCAACTTTGTAATTCCAAACATAAAATCCTTTGTTTAACAATAACAATTATTATTAACCGTACTACTTTGGCCAGGGACTTTGATTTTGATTTGACTACAATTGACCGCAATACTAACCCCATATAACCGAGGAGACGAATTCTCTATTAAATTGTGTTTCACTTCCAATGCTTCAACATAGATCCAACTATAGTCGTATAATGGGGCATGCCACGATTTAACTATAATCAAAGTGGAGTGTCTGCATTGAAGCTTAATAGTATTCCCAAGTCGAGAGAACTATGTAACATTGTCATTTCAAGATTCTTTGTTTGACTTTAGTTATATTAACTAAAAGAATCTCTTCAGAGTCATTTCATAGTTATCCAATTACTATCAGTACGTAACATCTTGGTGTCCCCAGTAGCCATAAGAAATACGCTGCCCCAACATTTGAAAAGTATTACGTACTCTAGTCTCAACGAATAAATTGATATCTTTTAACGAAACTTCTAGACTTGGAATATTTAAAATAATATGTTATTTTCAATGTGATAAAATTCTCATGATTACAACACTTTATAATTATCACATAACATATCATTTAAGGATTTTCCATTTATATACTTTAAATTAATTACTTAATTATTTATATCACTATGTAACAAGTATATAGTAGAAAGAAAAACCGTTTATTTTGAACAAGATTGGTTATTGAGTAAGATATGTGTAATAAATTACATAATTGCCCATAAGGCATACCCCTACCTCTACCAAGGATCGTATACTTTGGATTCATAATAGAGATTGTCTACTGAATGTATTCGTTTGGTGGTTCATCATTGATGATGTTTATTAAGTGTACAGTTAGGTATCCTAGAGTTGTTGCACCTCAGTACGTGGATTACTAGTCCCTTATACATAGTCACAAACACAATTTAACACCCTAGGTCGTGTATATTATAAAAGGAACTTAATTACTTATGAACACCATACACTAGTAATACAATTCATTCATCAAACTTTTTCTGATCTCCTCTTTTTCTTTCCCTTTACATCTATTATAGAAGGACATTCTAGCGTAACAACTCGCACCTTAATGAGCTTGATTTTTCAACTAAATCAAAAACTCAAGTCCATTAGGATACAGATCATTGGTGTTGGTAACCTGTAATAAATATAAGCATATCAAAGTGCTATCGATGCAAACTCGACGGAATAGTAAAATATAATAAAAACATATAAACTAACTAAGACTGTTACCTTGGAACCAATATTATTCCTTGATATCTAGTTTCCTTATCAGTGCTAAACATGAATGAGAAGACTATCCATATACCATTCCTATCTTGTACCAGTATCATGTGCCTCTAAATATACCCCGTGGGTTGTAATGAGGAGGGGGTCAGAACAATGTTCTAGGGACTGGTAAATTATATACTTCATTCATAACTCTAGTTATGCCGATTGGTCTCCATTTCAGTGTTATGCCTATCATTTAAGATTCTTGATTTAATTCCACCTACACATACGCTTTATCTAACCTACTCTAAGGATATATAAGCATTCCTATTCTCCTAAAAAGAAAAATTCCTTACAACATAATCAATAGTCAACCGGTCTAAAGACCGATGACTCTAGACATGACTTTATAATTTTAACTAGCCGTATTACTACCGCATTTCAAAAACTTATCCAAGGGTTAATTAGCCAGCCACCAATTAACAAACAAACAACTAACTTTGAGGACAGTGCATATCTCATATGAACTCTATACCAGTAGGAAGTGTAATTCATACAGGCTTAACCCAAGTCCTTGTTAATCGACCGCTCGGGTATAATGGTGGTTTCATTCTATGCACAACCTTACCAATAAATACCGATTTACCAAAGAATGCTCATATAGCGTCGACCACCATCTAAAAATCCCGTTTAGATCTTCCTTACAAAAATCAAGGAAAATGCTCATTATCAGTTACTTAATACCTCTAGCTTGGAAATTTAAGCTGACCATTGGACCATTTAATACCTCAAATCCAAGGCAAACCCCATGGTTCATTTTCCTAACCCTATATGCAAACGTATATCCCCACGGGTTCTGTAGTTGGAGATATCCCACTTAAGTGGTAGGTATATATAACTATCGGTAGCCCCTTGCCAAGAGCAGACTTTTTTGTGTAACTCCACTGACCTCGCATCTAAATCCATACTAAACTAAGTCATTTATAATTAATCTAAGTATTGGGCTAGGCCCATTAGTTCACAACCATTGCAAACATATTATTCTGGCCATATAATTTCACCTACGGAAATTAGTATACCTTTTATGTTTGTTATTTATTCTCATTCATTTATTTGGCATTACTTCTTCTTAAATTATAAGTTTGCTGCCTTTATTTCTCCTTTCCATTAATGTTATTAATGACATTTATATATCATGCCTATTTAATTTCCTTTAACATTTCCATATTTGGTCCCTGTAATTAAATTCATTAAATGGTTTACTACCCAAATTGAATTGATTATAGTAACCTCCCATTTACTCCTTAATATATTACCTTTATCATTTTATTTATAATTAATATGGTAACGTAAAATAATTGCACGATCCCATATATGTATATTCATTTATTTATGTTATATTGAATGATTATTTATTTATTTCTTAAGTTTATACTTTATTCTTATATATATATATGTATGTATGTTTAATTGGTAAATGAGATTATTAATATTTCTTTTTATAACTTTTTAGTTTCTATATTTAGGGATTTCTAGATGTACACTTATGTGTAACTGCCACATAAATATTTATTTCCTTATTTTAATGCATTGAAATCGTATCATTTCAAAGAAGGAAACTTTACCATTGAAATTTTCTATAAACTACCAAAATTAGGATTGGGTTGCATTTGCAATTACAAGGAATCACCTTTGAAATAGGCAGTGTAAACTATAGAAGACATCCCTACTTTGCACATCTCTTTTATTTTGGGCATATTCCTTGTTATTTCAAATGATGCATTTTCATACACAAATGCATGCTTGAACAATTTAAGAAAATTCCTATACAAATTTGACAATTCTAATAAATTAAAATATAGAATTTAAATTCCCAAATCCAATTAAAAAAATCTCCAATTGATGATTATCAATTTTAACAATTTATAATCCAAATAACTACATAATTCCATTAATATTATGTTCCATAAGTTTTGGGGACAATTCTCCCTAACTTCCGGATCTAGGGTGTATATATTATTTCATTAAAATTAAACAATTTCAAAATCTATAGGCAAGGATTTCAAGATAAATTTATTTATTTACGCCTACAATTCAATGATTTTCACATAGGCATGATAACAAAAATAGAATTTCAATGAAATAAATTTAGCATTATGTAAATTACATAATTTCTTACTCACTTTTTGACTTTCAAATCTCCATATCCAAATCCTTCCTTATTACTTGACTGCCTTTTTTTCAACTAAAATTATGTATATGTTTATTATTAGAATTATAGATTTGAGTTAAGTGGAGTTTGAATTTAAAAATTTTAAACTCACCTTTGTCGCAGAATTGATTCACTCCTTCCTTTCAACTCTTTTATTTTCAGTCCTCCTCCTATATATATATATATATACATATACATACATATATACACACACGTATATATATAATATTTTTCTAATTTCTAGAAATAATGAAGAAGGAGAAATGGTAGAGCTCTAGTGCTCATTTCAAAAAAGAAGAGAAGAAAAGTGAGGTGCTAGGCCTATATTCATAGGCGCTTGAATCAATTTTGTACGTTAGATTTTAATTTATCAAACCCTATAGGATATTTTCACCCTAGAGGGGGGGTGAATAGGGTGATACTATAAATTAATTCGGAAATAAAAATAAAACTAGAAAATAATGCAGTAAAGATCACACACAGTTTTACCCAGCTTCGGCAATAACCAGCCTACGTGTTGGCCCCAAGGTTTCTACTAGAAATTAGGTAATCAGATGCCTACAGAAACACTTAAACTCGCAACACCCGCTAACTCGATTAACCTAACATTAAGCTCAAAACTCTGGCACAACTCAGCCACTGAATTGCGAATTCTCAAACTACGCCTCGTACTTTTTACCTAGTTACACAACTAGAAATTTACACAATTTTAAAAGAGAAAATTACAAAATAAAATAAATCAAGACTAAAACAAAACCCTATTTAAAAATGAAGCCCAACAGTCAAAAATAAAACCGGCCAATTAAAATAAGAGAAAAATGACTCTCCCCTTTTCTTCAGTTCGTATATCACTCTGGCCGATTACTTTTGTTACCCTTTCAAAATTAGGGTTTTGGTGAATTTGAAGTCGTCTCTTTAAAATTGATCGATTGAAATGAAGATACTACTTTGATTTGCTTCGTCAATCAACTCGTGGCTTTGATTGCACACGGTTGCTTCAAATGTCGAACGAATGCTGGTTTGAATTGGTACGTGATTTTCCCTTTCTTGATTTTGATTATGCTCGACTTGATGATTCGAGTTTCAGATTTGTTTTGATTTGTTCTAAGTATGCTCTCTGTTTTGCTAGAACTCGAACTCAAATCATTGATTTTTGCCGATGATGATTTTGGGCATTTACAGGGAACGAAACACTATATTTCGTTCGTATATTTTTGGTTTGAATCTTTCGTAATTTCATCCTTGCATTGATTTTTGATCGTATGGTCTTGTTATTTGCTAATTTGTTCATCGTATACGAGTTACTTCATATTTTTAGATGAATTCAAATCTGCTTAAACATAGTTGAATTTTTCTATTCTTTTCTGCTATGACTTTGGCATTTGAATTTGAGATAGTCTTGACTTGTTAATCATCTTACCCTTTGCGACTTTTTCTAAACACGTTGCATTGTGATTTTGGTGCTAGCTGCTGTCGAATTCCATATCCATTTCCTTGTATTCCTATCACTGTTTTGTTGGGTTACCCTGTGTTGCCTTCATACCTGAACTGACATACATACATATATATATATATATATATATATATGTAACTGTGCTTGAATTCTTTTGAACTTGTTTTTGAACTGCTTGCTTGGTTCATGTTGAAGTTGAGCTTTGTACATGTTGAAATTGAAGTCTGGTCGCATTACATTCATGTTAACTCATCTGAGCATGTTATCATGTTGCCTTGTGTCTTTATACATTTGGAGTCTACACTTTTTACATGTCTTGATGGAGTTTTTGTGTTCACCACTTGAAGTCTGGTTCAATTTTAGTCTGTCCGGTGCGTCTGAAACTTTGTTGACTTTGTTTTTTGAACTGATATATATATATATGTATATGTGTGTGTGCGTGTGTGTGTGTGTGTGTGTATGCATATATGTATACATATGTATGTACTGACTGTGTCTGGTGAACTTGATGTCTTCATGTATGTATATGCATGTTTGCCTCTAGTATGTGTTGCATTGTGTGGTGGTCTGGTTTGGTTTTGGTTCATGCTGAGTCCAGTTAAAGTGCTATAGTTGTTTTACACTACATCCACACTTGTCAGGTTGCTTCGAGTTAAACTTGTGAACTTGTTTGCTTTGATCTTCATGTGTACATTGCATTTGCTATGTCTGGTGCACTTGAACTCTGAATGCCTGAATGTAGTCTGGTCTGGTTCATTTTGTTCCACTGGCTAGTTATCTAGTCTGCTTCATTTTGCTCCACTGCTTGTTGTTTGGTCAGATTCATTTTGCTCCACTGGCTTATTGTCTGGCCTGGTTTTTGTTGCACTGGCTTGTTGAGTTGCCTGATCTAAGTTTGTTTGCATGTTGGTTTGTATTTGTTGCACTTGAGTTGAATCCAGTTTTTTCTTGGGTTTGACCTTGTGCTCACCTCTCCCTACAATTTTAATAAGCAAGTGTATATCGGTGTGCACGACCTTGTGACATATACAGTGATACACTATGCATGTCACAAGTTGTTCGTGTAAGATGAATTAAAAGAAAACGATGATGAACAATCCAAATAACCGAGGCAAATAATATTTTCAAACACACATTTCATTGTGCACTACAAAATATATTTTTTCAATTTTACTGCGTTAGTGTTTATTTTGCAGATAGTTCAGATGCTGGATACAGGCTGGAACAAAGTTGAAGATCAAAATACGAGGGAAGCGTGAATATGTAGTGAGGTGAAAACATGTATGAAAAAATTGTATAGTGAAAATTGTGTTGTAATTAAAACTTGTATTCGGAATATAGTGAGAGCTTAAAGTTGTACTATTTGAATTTTTAATTTTTAATAAAATATTTGTTTGAATAAAATATTTGTTTAAATATGAATTCTGAGTTATTTATTTTATTCAATAAATATTTATTTAATTAGGTGGGAAAATAAAATAGTACAATAACAAATGCATTTAAACAAATATATATATATATATATGTTTATTATCATCAAACAAAAATCATAAGCTATTGTATTCTACAATCTCCCCTTTTTGATGATAACAAACATATATCAAGATTTTGACTCAATTACATGTATTTGGTCTTGATGAATTCTATTAGCTCCCCCTATTTGAATACTCCCCCTTCACATATGCATGAAAATAAAAAAGAAAATATGCAAATAAAAAACTGTAACGACCCTGAATTTTTGACATTTGAAATTTGAGTATTTAATTAAGTTTAAATATTTGAATGATAGTTTAATTTGAAATTCGAGATATTAGAATGAATTTGGCGATTTAATTATTGAATTTAATCGTTAAATCTGGGTAAAAATTTGAATCTTCAGTTTTAAGCTGATTTAAAATATTTTCAAGGCTTAGAAGTTTTATATTGATAATACTGAAGATAATAGAAGCTTCAGAATTGAATTTGGAAATGCTTTGTTCAGTTTTGAAATTTTGTTGTTTAAATTGAATTTAAAAATAGCGTCCCGGGGCACAGTCTCGGAATTCGACGAAACCAGTTCCATTGGATCCGTAATATTGTATTATTATCGGATTCCAATTTTCGTAGTGTTTGGAGTTGTTGTGTGAGCGTACGATAAGTAAACGCGCTGAAATTAAATCGAAGATTTAATATTATAACTGATTCAAAAAGCTATCTTCTCCATACGATCGAGTTAGGACTCAAAACCTTCTCCACTGCGTTTGGAATAGGGGTTTAACATTATAAATGCCTAGCGGCACGCCTAGATAGAAGTTCGAGATTGGAAGTTGCATTTGTCGAGACGATTTTAATTCAAATAAAAAAAATATCTATATTTATTGATTAAAATAAATACTCACATCAGCTGTTTTTATTTCACCTCAAGTTACTGTACGTGAGCAAGCTTTACACACCATCGTTATTTCTTTCACTTCGTTCAAATCACGTTCAGTACGAAAAGAAAAAAAATAACGGCCTTCTCTTTTCAAACGAAATCCCTCCTTCCTTTATTTCATTTTCGTTCGAATCAAAGAAAAAAATGGCCGAAGCCCCTTTCTCCTCAGAAAAAAAAAAATCAAACTTCCCCTTTCTCAAAAAAAAAGAAAAAAGAGGTGAGTGTGTGAAACGCGATTTTATCGCGATGGCTGCCTCGCGCAAGGAGGAGCAAGCGAGCGATTCGCTCTCTGGGGGGTTCGAGTGGCATAAGGGAAAGTCATCTCGAGCGGCAAGTGCGAGGAGGGGTGTCCCGGTGGTGATTGAAACTGTGGTGTGGCCAAAGTCGCAATATCGGAGATCGGCTTCTTCAGTTCGTCGTTCAGTGTGAGTTAGGGGCAGTGCGTGGCATCGCAAGCTCGAGCAGAAGGGCAGGTCGATCGAAGCAACATTGAGGCGGCTCTGAGGGTAGGTTCAAGCAGCGCGGGTAAGAATGGAGGAGCATGTGGTGATGGCGTGCGATCTGGGTGCTCGCAATTGTTTTGATACAGTAAGGTATAGTTTTATTTTTGAAAAAAAAAGGTTGTTTATTTTAAATGTAATGATATATATATGTATATATACGCATATATATATGGACGTACATAAATTAAGGAAGAAAATGTTTCACTGTTTGGTCATTTCCAGAAAAAGTTTGAACGGTTGAGTTTCAAACAAAATATATTTATACAGTAAAAACAAATATATATATATATATATATATATATTGATTTATTCAGTTATGTTTAATTAAGGTGATTTATTCGGTTTATTAGCCTATTTAAAATTTATTTTAATCACTAAAAATATTTTCTAAAAGAAAATTTGTTAGAAATTTAATTTATTAGATAAAACGATTTATTAAAGGAAATTTAGTTTAAATTTAAATTTTTGTTAAATAAATATTTATAAGGAATATGTTTAAATTTAAAATTATTAGTTCAAAATAAATTCACTGGTTAATTTAAGTATCAATGAAAATTAATTTTTCAATTTGTTCGAATATTAATAAAATCATATAATTGTTTATACAAGGTTCAAACAAAATCGTGAAATCAAGCTGGAATGAAAATGGATTGCAAAATAAAAGCAAAGGTGAGATCTTCTCACTCAAATGAAAGTTGGAAATTGCAGTTATTGATTGATTGTTGTTTGGTTGTGATAGTAATATAGTAGTATATAGCAATATATATATATATATATATATTGGAATATATATATATTAGAGAGATTGATTTCCCGTATTATATAGCGGATGAGATCCTATTGCGCCGCAAAATAGCGGATGATATTTTTATAAATCCCATATACCGCGATATTCCACCTCGAAGTGGAATTGGTATTGTGCTAACGTCTATGGATGCAGGGAAACAGGTTGGAGGGATCCAACTGGATTCCTCAAAATTATGTGAATTTGTTTCATATATCGTGATGTGATTGTTTATAACCTGTGTATGATTATATTTGTGATTGGAATTGTTGAAGGCTAAATTTAGCCGAATGTATTTTTGGTATCGTTAGATACCAGAAATAAATAAAATTGGATTTTGAAATAAAAGTAGGAAATTTTAAGTGAATTTCTTTTGAAAGAATTGAATAAATTTAAAAGAAGGAATTTAAAAGTATGAAGTTGGTTTTTAAAATCTTATCGAATTATTTCCAAATTATGAAAAATATATTAATTAATGAGTTTTGAATAATATCGTTTAAAAGTTGAAGAATTTATTGAAAATGGGATTTTAAATGATTTAGAAAGAATGAAGGAATTTATTTAAAAGGTAATAAATTTTTGGAAATCAATTTGATAATTGATTAGTGTTTGAAAATAAATCTCTGGGAAATTGATATAAAAATTTATTTGGTATTGAATGAAAAATGGATTTTGTGTTGGAAATCAATTGGAAATCGATTTGTAAAATGATTTGGTAATTGGAAATAAATTCAGAAATAAATTTGCAATGTTATGTTCTATTGAAATTAAACCTA
Source organism: Allium fistulosum (assembly GCA_030737815.1). Classification (NCBI taxonomy): domain Eukaryota; kingdom Viridiplantae; phylum Streptophyta; class Magnoliopsida; order Asparagales; family Amaryllidaceae; genus Allium; species Allium fistulosum. Next base: position 488,961,182 of record CM060903.1, on the reverse strand, counting down.
GAAATCAATTTGGAATTGATTTGGTGTTGAAGTAAAATTAGAAATCAATTTGGAATTTGATTTTAGAGTTGAAAGTGAATATTTGAGGAATCGATTTGAAAATCGTAAAAAAAAGTGAATATTTGGGAATGTAAATTCAAAATGGAATTTATAAAGGAAAGGGAAATTTGTTTTAAAAATAAACACTGATTTATTTTTAAAGTGTGGAAATAAATTTACGGATTTGGAACGTAAATTTGAAATGAATCGATAAGGATTATTTAGTTGGTTTAAATGGACCATTTTGAAGTGAAAGTGTATTTTCACTATTAAGCTGAGTATATTTCCAAAGTAGCTTTAAAAATATAAATTAAAAGTTCTAAAGTTGGTTTTAAAAGAAATATTTGGAAATATATTCCGCGTAAGGAAATTGATTTGAAATTTATTCTCAAAAGTTGAAAGGTGAAAAGTGATTTGAAATTTGTTTTCAAAGTGTTGAAGTGTGGAAAAATATATATCTTGCGAAGGTATTTGAAATTTAATAATTTGGGAAAATTATTTAAATTGGTTGATTGTGTTGAATGTTATTGATAGTTAAATCACCGACTATCAATATTTGCCTTTGAAATGGCATTTGAATTTGTTTTTAAAACAAGCACTCATTTTTCGGATTAGCCGAAATAGGACCTTTGTGTCATATAACCCATTCCGAATAAGTGATACGTCGTAAATGGATATCATTTGAAGACCGGTGGTGAAGACCGGGTATTTGTGAGAACGATAGGATGACTTATCGATTGTCTCTGCACCGGGTTGCTCCGGTATAGAGATTTCCTATGTGATGGGAAATTCAATCGGGATTGTGAATACCCGGATTGCAAGGGCTTCTTTAGAAGTGCCTTCGGTTCTATTCGAACCTGGAACAGACTTGTATGGTTACATGTCTGACATTACACTTTGAGATATAAACCTAATTTCTTTCAAATACATATCTGTTGGTGGTGGAGATTTATCCTCTTAGCTTAACACTCTTCTCTGAGATGTACGAGCTCAGAGGTTATGTAGTTGAAGGTTATCAATGATATACTCCCAATTTGGTAGTGTGGCATGCTGAGTGTTGTTGTGTGATGATTATTTATTGATCATTTGTTGATCAAAGCACGGCTTTGTGAAAAAGCGTAGCTTTGTGGACGAGACCTCATCGGACCTCACAACCTGGAAATGGTCGAAACAGGAATGATGCGGCAAGGTTATAAGGGTCGCTCCCTTTAGGGTATGTCATTTCCTTCTGGAAAAGGGTGGTATCATGGTATGGAGCCCAGATACTTACTCATGTGGACACACTATATTTATTACTGTGTGATATTTTTGGTTATCGAGCGCTCGGATAAAGGTCCCAAAGGACCGGGGGGTGGCATATTCGTGTAGTAGTTACCTAGTGTAAGGGGTAACCCGGCCTTGTGTTGGCAGAGATCCGGTTAGGTTCTCGGGACGTCCATCCAGAGGCGTACCCATTGGCAGTAGGAAGTTCCTTAGCCTGACCATTTGTTGGAAATCCAATTCCCAATACGAACCTAGTATGGTTTTAGTTGTAGAACCTGCCATTTACTTATGGTGGTCACCACTGTTTAGATGGTAGTTATAGTAGGCATAGTTTGGAATGTCTATGCTGGCTAAGATTAATATTATACTTTCGAAATGTTTTCCACACTAGACATTAATAATAATAATCCAATGGTTTTGCGTAGTAAGCATCTTTGACTATCATAAGGAGAAATCTTATCCAATTCTGCGTTTGCATTGTGTGTGTGGCGGGAGGCCTTATGGTAGTTTCATTTTCCAAAAGCATTGCGAAATTCTTTTATTTTCTTTGTGAAAATAACTGTTTTACGATCTCACACCAGTCACCATGACTGACCTGGAGTTTATTGTTCCCTTTCTAAACTCTAGGTGCCCATAATTTTCCACATTGGCAGCCTAGAGTTATGTTATCAGGATATTCTGGATATTCTGGAGCTTTGGAAGCAAGCTGGATGCCGAGACGTATTCCCGTACTTGTTTATTTATTCCGCTGTGTAGTCTGTATGAGGACAAGTTTATATAACTGGCCATTGTGTATTGAGTTGTATATTGCCTCTCATTGTTGTATTGTATAAACTGATATAGTTCTTTGTTTAAAAGACTAGTGATTATCTATTATATATTGTTCCGCTACGAATGTGAGATTCTGATATTGTTTCTGTTTCTTTTTTTCTGTTTCTTTTTTTTCTTCTGTTGTGACGACCCGACTTTCCACTCCCGGAAAATCGCATCGACAGTAAGAAAGAAAGGGGTAGAAAATAGAAAAGAAGAAAAGAAAGAAAGAAACAACAACAACGATCTCACAGCGGAACGAATAAATTATATTAATAACATAAACTATTACATAGTATACAACACTTATCAGAGTTTACACAACTATACAACACATACTAGACAGTTATAAACATCTGTCTAGATATTACAACTCAAATACAATACAAGACTCTAACACAGATATCAACACAGCGGAATACTATATCTACGAACGCCGAAGCCTCCTGCTCCATTGCTCCTCCACAATTCGTCAAGGCTAACCTGAATCCCTTGGCTACTCGTAAAAATTTGAGTACCCAAGAGTTTATAAAACAGAAATAAACAACTTGGGTCAGACATGGGTCTGGTGTGAGTAAACAGTTAGAATTGCTTAACTTTGAAAACCTTTGAAAACAAAAGTATCACGTAAGACTCCCCACAAATAAACATGGGTAAGTTTTTACCTTACGCTAACTAAAACATTTGATAGGAAATCCGATTGTATTATAATAGGGTCTAGGGATTTCAAGTAAAATACAGAAATAGCTGAAATGCTTACATCTGACATTCCAACATAGTTGGGCACAACTAATACGTACGGCACTTATTGGAGTTTGGATTCCATACAATGGCAGGGCTACTGGGGTACCGCCCGTCACAGTACGTGGCCTAGATCACCGTACCGAGGAGTACGCCCGCTCCCCTGCAACACAAAGCCGGAACCATCCCTTACTGGATAATCCCGAATAAGACAATCCCGTAGTTGGCGCGACCAACCACACACTAAGCCGAATAAAAGAAAAGGGACCTCTAGACAGGGATCTATCTTGCTCTCAGTGGGTGCTACCCACGAAACCTTGCTGCACCTCCCCTGTTTTAGCCATTCCCGGTTGATGAGGCTTGAGGTTACGATTACCTTTAATCAGAACATATCACTTAGAATGCTCATCGTCCGCCTGACGATGTGCTGAAAGCATTCAATCCATACAAGTTCGTTCCGGGTTCGAACGAAACCGAAGGCATTATCTCGTTACACTCGTTTTGGAATCACCCTCAGAGTTAACGACAATAACCCTTGCACTCTGAATCTTCATCTTCACTTGAGATTCACGACCTATCGTTAATTTGGATCGATGTGGTATTCGGGTCTCCAGACCTGGAATACCGGTATACGGAAACCCGATCCCGGTCTCATCGAAATCCAAAACGTATCTTTTAAGGCCAAGTTGTTTAAAGGTTTTAAACATTTAAACTTATATTCAGGATGATATAACAGATAGATAAATCACATTATCACAATAGATAATTCATATCAACATTTATTTCACAAAGCAGCATATCACATATATCAGAGATATCCAAATCATCCAATATTAACCAATCACCCAATATCAATCATCCAATATCAATCATTCAAAACAGAATTGATTAATTCTTAATCAATTTAATTAACCTTTAATTAAATTAATTACTATCCTTTAATTACTTGGATTATCGAAATCCTGCTTACTATCATTAATTAATTACAAATTAATTAACTAATCATCTCCTAATGATCTTCTTTAATTAATCTCCTTGATTAATCATTTTAATTACATTCAAGTAATTATCCTTAAACCATATACAGTAATTAACCTTTAATTACTATCATTAAATTACAATAATTAATGATCCTTCATTAATTAATTAACTGTAATTAATTACATTAATCCTCAATTAATTACAATTAATTAATCCCACTTTAATTAATCACTTTTATTAATCAACCTTGATTAATTTTATTAATTATATTAATCCTTATTAATTAATCAACCTTTTAATTAATTAAATAATTAATTTTAATCAACCACTTCATTAATTAGTCTTAATTAACCATAAACAGTAATTAAAAATTTGTAATTACTTATCTTAATTAATTATATTAATCCCTGATTAACTCAGCAAGTAATTATTCATCAATTTAACTAATAAATAATCCTTAATTAACTACTTTATTAATTAATTACATTTTAATTAATTACACTTAGTAATTAATCTTAAATTAATCACATTTCATTAATTAATTTATCACATTAATTACTTAACTAAAATTAATTAAGTAATTAACTCTTTATTTCTTACATAAGTAATTATCTTCTAATTACTTCATTTAATAAGTTTTAATTACTTTCTTAATTAATTGCTTAACAAATAATTAATTCCATCATTAAACAATTCTTAATTCTTTAATGAATTACTCCATAATTAATTAACTTCAAAACAATTTAATTAATTAATTCCTTAATTGATAACATTAAGTGATTACCCATTAATCACCTCAACTAATTACTCCCATGAGTAATTCCCATTAATTACTTCCATAAGTAATTACATTTAATAATTAACCAATAAGTATTTTATTAAGTAATTATACTTAATTAATTCATAATTAAGCGATTATTTAAAATTAAATAAATAATAAATTAACTAACTTCTTATACTTCAAAAATCTTTAATTAAGAAAAACATTAATCTTAATTAAACTCTTACTTATTAACAAATCATATAATCAAGTATTCTTATATCAAATAAATTTTACCTTATTTATCTTCTTAAATAAATTATTTTGAAATTAAATCAATTTTAAAACTTAAACAACTTTAATTATCTAATTCAAAATAAAATTTGAAAACTTAGTTATTAAAACATTATTTTAAACTTTGATTAAATAATTAAATTCAAAACATTCTTTAAATTAAAACTCAAAATTTAATTAAGATAATTATTTTCAAAAGAAATCATCTTAAAACAATTTAAATTTGAAATATAAATTCAATTAGCATTTTAAAAAGTTTGGTTAACTTTTACCTCCAAAGAACAATTTTACTTTGGATGTTTTCTTTTATAGAACTTGTTTATAAACTTAAAAACTTACCTCTATTTATTCAAATACAAGTTAAATTTGTAACCTATATTTCATTAACAGGTTTAAATTAGCAACTACCATTACAGAACAACCAGAAACCCACGACCCAAACATTCGAGACAACCCAGCTACCCCCACTTCGAGTCGAACACGATGGGAACGCGAACATTACTCTGCTGAAACCTTTCTTCCCCAACAAACTCCCCTGTGCACACAAACGTGCACACGTGCACCTACCCAAACGCCTCCGGCCAACCAAGGTCGTCGCGACCATCGACGACGATACCAATATCACTTGCGAGCAAGAATACGAACCCAGAAACCAAAATTCCACTGCGAATCGAAATCGAGTCGATCTCGACCCAAAAATGAAACCACCATTGCCGGAAATTCGCTTCTCCTCGTCGCCTCCGACCTCGAGATCACCTGCCGACCTGCCTGAGACTAAGCCATACTTCGACGAACGACATCCCTACCTTGCGATCCACTCTGATCCCCAATGGCCATCATCATTTCCTTGCGAACATCATCGTTCCAAATCGAACATCTAACCCTAGTTCAACTCTGGCCGGCCACCACGGTCATCATTAAAATCTACCACCATTTTTCCCGAGCTCCCCATCACTCAGACCACCTTCAGCCCAAATATCAACCAACTCGATCATGCCGATCATCAGTTATTACCAAAAATCCCCAAAACGAACAACTCAAAAATTCCCATTGTTTAACAATCTAAAAATTATGAAAAGTATATTAAAATTCGTGATTTGCAATTACGAATTCATTTATGTAATTCAAACCAAAATTTAAGATTGTTGATTTTAACATATATATATTTTTCCCACTGTTATTTCATTTTTAAAAATTGTTTACTGAACTAAAAATCCTGATTCTATTTTTAAAAACAACAGCAGACTTCCACGATCAACTTTCATTTAAACATCGAAGTCTAATATTTATTCTATTGGGAGATTTGAATTTTCTTAAGGAAATCAAATCCTGTAAGTAAGAACAGAGAAGATATATGCATACAGGAGCTTATATATACTCAGACATTTCACATTTCAACATGCATTCACAGATAACATTCATATAAACATATAAGCATCATCACAAAACAATCCATCACATGCATCAAAGTTAATTCACAGATTTTAAAACTGTTTTAAAAAAAAATGTTTACTCACTTGTTTTATAAGCAGAGAACAAGGCAGAGCATGTTCCAGGCTTGTTTTCATTTTGAATTCTTTGCATGCTTGATCTCTGATTTTTAAATTGCTGTTGATTTACTTGTTGAGTTGCTTCTTGCTTTGAAGATTGAAAAACTGATGAAGTTGTTTGATTTAGTTACTAGATCCCAGATTGAAGATTTTAATTTCAGATTTCTGGTACTTGACATTTGAAAAGATCTGAAGCTTCATCATTGAATTTGTTTGTTTTAATCTTGCTGTTGCCCTCAATCGAAATGCAGGTTGAAGGTTATAGTTGATAATTGCATTTCAGCTTAAAGTTGCAGATTTCATTTTTGATTTGTTCTTGATTTTAAATCTCAGGTTTGAGTAAAAGAAGACTAAGGAAATGAAAGATGTTTGTGAAACTAGTTTTCTTTTTCAAAATAGTTATTAAGAATCAAAAATAAAATATATTGCCACATGGTCATTTTGCCAACATTTGTCATTAAATTGTTTAATTGATTTACAAGTGTTTATGAAATGTCCTAACATGTTTACAAGTGTCTTAGCAAATATTTAATTAATTTTTACTTAATTTAGATGTGAATATAACTTACTTATTAAATGTAAATATAAACTTACAACTTTAAATTTACTAAATTAATTAATACTTACATATGTAAATATAAATTTACCTTTTAAAGAAAATATCCTAAAACAAATTATAATACAAATATATTTCTTATACATGTATTTTAAAATTTTAAACATTTAACTTTATACATTTATAACCATTTTGATTTGAGCATTTTAAAAGAAGACAAAACAAAGCTTGTTTAAATCCTTTTTAAACAATTCCATTTAAAATAAACAATTATCTTATATTTTGAAATAATTGAATTAATCTAAACTAACCTTTGAAAAATATTAATTTTAAAACAAAGCTTTAAATTACAATTCATACATATATAAATTATCAATAGATTAAAATAAATTTCAAGCAATATCAAATTATAACATATACATACTATATATTACAATTTGAAAATACAGTCTTTTATTTAAAACAAAAGATATCCTATTCACAATATATAACAATATATATATTATAAATAGATTAAAACTTTATTAGCTTCGAAAATAAATCTTATCAATAATGCCAGATTATATATTTATTAACCTTTAAAATATTAAATTAACCAATTTAAATTAAAATTATAAAGAAAATTATCAAATCAATTAAATTATTAATACAGATTATTAGATTTATATTGCCCAAAACCCCGGGATATCACATTCCTCCCCCCTTAAAATAATTTCGTCCCCGAAATTAAAAGCAAAGTTAATTTAATAATCCAATAAAGATTTTAATTTCAAACAACAAAGCATTCCTATCATCCAGTTACTAACAACCAATCAAACAAACCTAACTAACTATTCTGATACAAATCAGGATAGATCTATTAACACTATCTCGAGTTTCCCAGGTATAACACCGGGATACTCGCTCTTACAGAATCTAACAATACCACTATGATCCAGAGCTCCTCTCTTCTCTAGATCCACTAATCTGAACAAAATATCAGATCACACCCAAATCCAGCTCAAACTTTCAAATCCATCTGAACTGCAGATTCCACAACCAGCGATGAATCATACACGTACTCCCTCAGAGATACGTGAAATATAATGAATTCCATATATCCAAATTGGCCATTCGATCCTGTAGATCAAAGAACTAATCCTCACAAGTTCACTAGAAAACCCAAAATACTTCAGAGTTTGCTTTCCAAAATTACCAAATCTTATAGCTCTTTAATCGGAGAAAACTTAAACAACTTCCAATTTCCAACTCCGAATTCCAAACTCCTTCTTATATCTGCCTAACTCATCAGACGATCCCGAGCTACCTCATCTCTTCCCGATCAGCTCAACCTTCGCTGATGCTTCTTGAAACAAATATGAACCAAGCACAAAATGATCTTCAAATCTGCTGAAATCCACAAACTCTACTCCACAAGAAATAGAAGACTGAACTTCCTTCTCCCAGATTCCAGAAAATTCTATACACACTTAGAAATTCACATAAACTTCTTGTAGAAATCTGAGGTTACTTCCTCTTGAGATGTCTCAATTTCATACAAAAGATTACTCAAGATGAACTCTCAAAATAATCGCAATTCACTTTTGCGATCCTACCTAGTTCGGATTCCAAAGAAACTGTTCTCTCTTTACTAATTAAAACAGCCTTAAACTTTTCCAAACAAGGTTAACCCTTCAAGAAAACATTCACCATCTTCTCGGACTGCTGATAGAAGAATCACAAAGATTCCGGTACCATCGAAGAAACGAACCACACTGCTGCTTCCAAACTCTATCTCGACAGCACACCGAACACTCCGAGCTGCACTGCTATCACAGCTAACCAAGAACTTCTAATCCAAAGGCTTCTCAAAACTAAAACCATCAACAAACCTCTCAACGAATCTCCGAGATGGCAGACATCCAAAAGAAACTCGGGCTCCAAACCAATCGCCAATAACTTACTCTTCTTAAGGGAACAATGAGACCATGTCCGAAGAACAACTAATCGACCTTAGTCCCATACTTCAAAATAGACAAAACTCTCTTACTTGATATCAGAGAATTCCTATACAGCCGAGTCTTTCATGCGGTAGACATCAACTGTTCCTCCAATACTTTCTTAATCTTGTTCCAAAAAGAAAATCTCCTTCGGGAACATCCATCGTCACTGTATCTCATCATACAGCTACTATTACCTGAGGTATCAAGATATCATCACACACTTCTGCCTCATCGACAGATCCAACTCTACTCATCCAAACTTCAAAGATAAACTCCGAACCATTACAGTTTCCTTCGGAGATCGATGAAATCCTTCGCCACAGCAAAGTTTACTCGAGACAGTATTAGGTCTACAGTCTCGACAGATACACTTCCAACCTCAACATTCAAACTCCAACCATTGGTAGTCGTGTTTCACACACCACCACCCTATCTACCTTTATATCCTATATTGGAAAACCCGAACAGGTAACCCAATAAATAGGTAGAAATACATAAATATATATATTTAAAATGATACTTTTTATATAGAAATTATATCTGGGTAAAATTATTTCATCTACCTTTTTAAAACAATATTGTGTCCGTTGGCCTGGTTCAAGTGTTTAGAGATCCCTATCAATAACGTTAGCTACTCGTATTGACCAGAATCCATATACCACTCAACCGATCAATTAACACAATATAAAATCATTTTTATATAACTAACAATTACGCGCTCTCAAGATAGACACCACTTCAGAGCCTAGGTATTCACTCAACCTGGCTCTGATACCTCTTGTGACGACCCGACTTTCCACTCCCGGAAAATCGCATCGACAGTAAGAAAGAAAGGGGTAGAAAATAGAAAAGAAGAAAAGAAAGAAAGAAACAACAACAACGATCTCACAGCGGAACGAATAAATTATATTAATAACATAAACTATTACATAGTATACAACACTTATCAGAGTTTACACAACTATACAACACATACTAGACAGTTATAAACATCTGTCTAGATATTACAACTCAAATACAATAAAAGACTCTAACACAGATATCAACACAGCGGAATACTATATCTACGAACGCCGAAGCCTCCTGCTCCATTGCTCCTCCACAATTCGTCAAGGCTAACCTGAATCCCTTGGCTACTCGTAAAAATTTGAGTACCCAAGAGTTTATAAAACAGAAATAAACAACTTGGGTCAGACATGGGTCTGGTGTGAGTAAACGGTTAGAATTGCTTAACTTTGAAAACCTTTGAAAACAAAAGTATCACGTAAGACTCCCCACAAATAAACATGGGTAAGTTTTTACCTTACGCTAACTAAAACATTTGATAGGAAATCCGATTGTATTATAATAGGGTCTAGGGTTTTCAAGTAAAATACAGAAATAGCTGAAATGCTTACATCTCACATTCCAACATAGTTGGGCACAACTAATACGTACGGCACTTATTGGAGTTTGGATTCCATACAATGGCAGGGCTACTGGGGTACCGCCCGTCACAGTACGTGGCCTAGATCAACGTACCGAGGAGTACGCCCGCTCCCCTGCAACACAAAGCCAGAACCATCCCTTACTGGATAATCCCGAACAAGACAATCCCGTAGTTGGCGCGACCAACCACACACTAAGCCGAATAAAAGAAAAGGGACCTCTAGACAGGGATCTATCTTGCTCTCAGTGGGTGCTACCCACGAAACCTTGCTGCACCTCCCCTGTTTTAGCCATTCCCGGTTGATGAGGCTTGAGGTTACGATTACCTTTAATCAGAACATATCACTTAGAATGCTCATCGTCCGCCTGACGATGTGCTGAAAGCATTCAATCCATACAAGTTCGTTCCGGGTTCGAACGAAACCGAAGGCATTATCTCGTTACAATCGTTTTGGAATCACCCTCAGAGTTAACGACAATAACCCTTGCACTCTGAATCTTCATCTTCACTTGAGATTCACGACCTATCGTTAATTTGGATCGATGTGGTATTCGGGTCTCCAGACCTGGAATACCGGTATACGGAAACCCGATCCCGGTCTCATCGAAATCCAAAACATATCTTTTAAGGCCAAGTTGTTTAAAGGTTTTAAACATTTAAACTTATATTCAGGATGATATAACAGATAGATAAATCACATTATCACAATAGATAATTCATATCAACATTTATTTCACAAAGCAGCATATCACATATATCAGAGATATCCAAATCATCCAATATTAACCAATCACCCAATATCAATCATCCAATATCAATCATTCAAAACAGAATTGATTAATTCTTAATCAATTTAATTAACCTTTAATTAAATTAATTACTATCCTTTAATTACTTGGATTATCGAAATCCTGCTTACTATCATTAATTAATTACAAATTAATTAACTAATCATCTCCTAATGATCTTCTTTAATTAATCTCCTTGATTAATCATTTTAATTACATTCAAGTAATTATCCTTAAACCATATACAGTAATTAACCTTTAATTACTATCATTAAATTACAATAATTAATGATCCTTCATTAATTAATTAACTGTAATTAATTACATTAATCCTCAATTAATTACAATTAATTAATCCCACTTTAATTAATCACTTTTATTAATCAACCTTGATTAATTTTATTAATTATATTAATCCTTATTAATTAATCAACCTTTTAATTAATTAAATAATTAATTTTAATCAACCACTTCATTAATTAGTCTTAATTAACCATAAACAGTAATTAACAATTTGTAATTACTTATCTTAATTAATTATATTAATCCCTGATTAACTCAGCAAGTAATTATTCATCAATTTAACTAATAAATAATCCTTAATTAACTACTTTATTAATTAATTACATTTTAATTAATTACACTTAGTAATTAATCTTAAATTAATCACATTTCATTAATTAATTTATCACATTAATTACTTAACTAAAATTAATTAAGTAATTAACTCTTTATTTCTTACATAAGTAATTATCTTCTAATTACTTCATTTAATAAGTTTTAATTACTTTCTTAATTAATTGCTTAACAAATAATTAATTCCATCATTAAACAATTCTTAATTCTTTAATGAATTACTCCATAATTAATTAACTTCAAAACAATTTAATTAATTAATTCCTTAATTGATAACATTAAGTGATTACCCATTAATCACCTCAACTAATTACTCCCATGAGTAATTCCCATTAATTACTTCCATAAGTAATTACATTTAATAATTAACCAATAAGTATTTTATTAAGTAATTATACTTAATTAATTCATAATTAAGCGATTATTTAAAATTAAATAAATAATAAATTAACTAACTTCTTATACTTCAAAAATCTTTAATTAAGAAAAACATTAATCTTAATTAAACTCTTACTTATTAACAAATCATATAATCAAGTATTCTTATATCAAATAAATTTTACCTTATTTATCTTCTTAAATAAATTATTTTGAAATTAAATCAATTTTAAAACTTAAACAACTTTAATTATCTAATTCAAAATAAAATTTGAAAACTTAGTTATTAAAACATTATTTTAAACTTTGATTAAATAATTAAATTCAAAACATTCTTTAAATTAAAACTCAAAATTTAATTAAGATAATTATTTTCAAAAGAAATCATCTTAAAACAATTTAAATTTGAAATATAAATTCAATTAGCATTTTAAAAAGTTTGGTTAACTTTTACCTCCAAAGAACAATTTTACTTTGGATGTTTTCTTTTATAGAACTTGTTTATAAACTTAAAAACTTACCTCTATTTATTCAAATACAAGTTAAATTTGTAACCTATATTTCATTAACAGGTTTAAATTAGCAACTACCATTACAGAACAACCAGAAACCCACGACCCAAACATTCGAGACAGCCCAGCTACCCCCACTTCGAGTCGAACACGATGGGAACGCGAACATTACTCTGCTGAAACCTTTCTTCCCCAACAAACTCCCCTGTGCACACGTGCACCTACCCAAACGCCTCCGGCCAACCAAGGTCGTCGCGACCATCGACGACGATACCAATATCACTTGCGAGCAAGAATACGAACCCAGAAACCAAAATTCCACTGCGAATCGAAATCGAGTCGATCTCGACCCAAAACTGAAACCACCATTGCCGGAAATTCGCTTCTCCTCGTCGCCTCCGACCTCGAGATCACCTGCCGACCTGCCTGAGACTAAGCCATACTTCGACGAACGACATCCCTACCTTGCGATCCACTCTGATCCCCAATGGCCATCATCATTTCCTTGCGAACATCATCGTTCCAAATCGAACATCTAACCCTAGTTCAACTCTGGCCGGCCACCACGGTCATCATTAAAATCTACCACCATTTTTCCCGAGCTCCCCATCACTCAGACCACCTTCAGCCCAAATATCAACCAACTCGATCATGCCGATCATCAGTTATTACCAAAAATCCCCAAAACGAACAACTCAAAAATTCCCATTGTTTAACAATCTAAAAATTATGAAAAGTATATTAAAATTCGTGATTTGCAATTACGAATTCATTTATGTAATTCAAACCAAAATTTAAGATTGTTGATTTTAACATATATATATTTTTCCCACTGTTATTTCATTTTTAAAAATTGTTTACTGAACTAAAAATCCTGATTCTATTTTTAAAAACAACAGCAGACTTCCACGATCAACTTTCATTTAAACATCGAAGTCTAATATTTATTCTATTGGGAGATTTGAATTTTCTTAAGGAAATCAAATCCTGTAAGTAAGAACAGAGAAGATATATGCATACAGGAGCTTATATATACTCAGACATTTCACATTTCAACATGCATTCACAGATAACATTCATATAAACATATAAGCATCATCACAAAACAATCCATCACATGCATCAAAGTTAATTCACAGATTTTAAAACTGTTTTAAAAAAAAATGTTTACTCACTTGTTTTATAAGCAGAGAACAAGGCAGAGCATGTTCCAGGCTTGTTTTCATTTTGAATTCTTTGCATGCTTGATCTCTGATTTTTAAATTGCTGTTGATTTACTTGTTGAGTTGCTTCTTGCTTTGAAGATTGAAAAACTGATGAAGTTGTTTGATTTAGTTACTAGATCCCAGATTGAAGATTTTAATTTCAGATTTCTGGTACTTGACATTTGAAAAGATCTGAAGCTTCATCATTGAATTTGTTTGTTTTAATCTTGCTGTTGCCCTCAACCGAAATGCAGGTTGAAGGTTATAGTTGATAATTGCATTTCAGCTTAAAGTTGCAGATTTCATTTTTGATTTGTTCTTGATTTTAAATCTCAGGTTTGAGTAAAAGAAGACTAAGGAAATGAAAGATGTTTGTGAAACTAGTTTTCTTTTTCAAAATAGTTATTAAAAATCAAAAATAAAATATATTGCCACATGGTCATTTTGCCAACATTTGTCATTAAATTGTTTAATTGATTTACAAGTGTTTATGAAATGTCCTAACATGTTTACAAGTGTCTTAGCAAATATTTAATTAATTTTTACTTAATTTAGATGTGAATATAACTTACTTATTAAATGTAAATATAAACTTACAACTTTAAATTTACTAAATTAATTAATACTTACATATGTAAATATAAATTTACCTTTTAAAGAAAATATCCTAAAACAAATTATAATACAAATATATTTCTTATACATGTATTTTAAAATTTTAAACATTTAACTTTATACATTTATAACCATTTTGATTTGAGCATTTTAAAAGAAGACAAAACAAAGCTTGTTTAAATCCTTTTTAAACAATTCCATTTAAAATAAACAATTATCTTATATTTTGAAATAATTGAATTAATCTAAACTAACCTTTGAAAAATATTAATTTTAAAACAAAGCTTTAAATTACAATTCATACATATATAAATTATCAATAGATTAAAATAAATTTCAAGCAATATCAAATTATAACATATACATACTATATATATTACAATTTGAAAATACAGTCTTTTATTTAAAACAAAAGATATCCTATTCACAATATATAACAATATATATATTATAAATAGATTAAAACTTTATTAGCTTTGAAAATAAATCTTATCAATAATGCCAGATTATATATTTATTAACCTTTAAAATATTAAATTAACCAATTTAAATTAAAATTATAAAGAAAATTATCAAATCAATTAAATTATTAATACAGATTATTAGATTTATATTGCCCAAAACCCCGGGATATCACATCTGTCTTCTTCTACCTCTTCTTTTTAACCCTAATGGTTCGGTTTTTCGGCATTCGATTGCGCGGCATTTGATACAGTGGACGTATTAATGTCGACTTTCGAGCGTTGAAAGATCGTATCGTTACATGTGGTATCAGAGCCGTTGGTTAAGCGACAACCCTGGCTCTGTTGGGAATTACTCATTAGAGATAGTGTCAGTAGTACTTTAGAATGAGTTGAGTGTATTAATAGATATGAGCACGTATTTGTTAGTTAATATAAAATGGTTTTATGTTGTGGTGATTGGTTTAGTGAGTGGTATATGAACCTTCGTCGGCACAGTCTGCAAAACTGTATCGAAGGGGTTTCTAAACACTTGAATAGAACAATTCGACACTATATTGTTTTCAAAGGTGGGTGAACGAAATAATTTCATCTAAATTATTTTTGATATAAAATGAAGTATTTTTCGAAATTATTATATAACTTGGATGTTTGGGTGTTAATATTATAGTCAAATGAGATTATAAAACCTGAACTAGTTTATATAACCAAGAACAGATATTAGATTTGAATTTTTGAATTAAAATTAAAGACGAGAAGTTAAAAGTGAGAATTTAACTTGGATTAAGATTGAAATTTGAAGTTTAATTAATGATTTGAAAATAATATAAATAAGTAAGTTTTTTGAATGTGATTGAAATGGAAAATGGAGTAAATTGAATTAAACTTCATTAAAGCTAAGTAAATGGAAATAAGTTGAATTAAATTGAAAATAAAATCCAATTGTATTTAAATTAAGTTGGAATTTGAGTTAGCATAACTAATGTATGATGTGAAATTTAACTAAAGAAAGGTTAAATAAATTGAATTGGATTAGATAAGTGATTGTAATACGATTTGGAAGACTGAATAATAAGTTGTAAAACTTATAGAATGGGAAAAGATAAGTTAAACCAATTATTAAAATGGTTAGATAATTTTGTTAAGCAAAATAAAATATGAATTTGAATAAGTGATATGGAATTGAACTTAAGTAATGTTGTATGAAATTGATTTTAGTATCAAAATGAATTAATGAAATGAAGTCATTAAATGAATATAAACTTAAGTTAAGAGGTGGTGAATTAATAACAAACATTGGAAGTGTTGTATAAGAATGTGAATATAGTGAATACTAAAATTCAATCCAAATTGAATAATTGAATGGAAGTCAATTAGATATTAAACCAAATTGAATATAAACGAAGTAAGGTAAATTAAATTAATTTGGTGGTGTTGGTTATACATTGGTTGTTATATGATTGTTAGTTGATTGTATAAAAATTCATATACAATTGAATAAATGAAATTAAAAGCTATGTAATTGAATTTGAATTGAAAGTGAACTAATGTGGATGCAAATTAGTGAATGTAAATTAATTGAAAATGAATTGAATGTAAGAATTTGAGTTGAAACTATTTGGATTTAATGGAATGGTATGTGATTGGGTTGCAAACAAATTCAAACTAGTGTTAAAACCTTGAATATATGCTTATGAATGAATATCACATATGTTGCTTATGAAAAACTATGCGTTTGCTATTGAAAACAAGTGGAATGTTAAAAGATTTCTTATATTGTCACTTAAATATTTAAATTGAGTAAGTACAGGTTTTTGGAAGCCGTTTGGCTGCGTTTGGGCGTGCAAATGCTTAATAAATAAACTGCTTTGCTTAAAAATGCTAAAAAGGTACGCCTATGCAATACAAAATAGGAAATATGAACTGTTTTTGCTTTTCCGACCGTGTGGATCGATGTATATATATTTATATCTATTGTGGTTTTGCAAAGGCACCTCCATACAAAGAGGACTCCGCCAAAATTTTCCGAAAATTTTAGGAGTTAGAAATTTTTGAAAAATTTGGAAAATTTTTGTTAACGGAAAATTGATTTTCAAATTATAATGGAAACGTAGGAATTGAACTAGAAAATGAAAATCTTTGTTTGGTTGAAGTTAAAAGCTTTGGAAAAGGTGAATATCGAGTTTTCACTAAGTGAAATTTTAGTTTTGAAGATAAAATGAATTCAAATAGAATTGAAATTGCAAATTGAATTCAAATGGAATTGAAATGCAAAAGTTGAATGGAAATGAATATATAACTTTGTTTGTGAAGTGAAAATAAATATAAGAAGTATGTAAATACTTATATTGAACTTAAGAAATAAAGAATGAAATTCTTAAGTAAATGGGTATTTGGAATCCAATAAGTAATTGGACATTATTGTCAAGTAAAATATACCGGGGTTATAAAGGAAAAGAAAATTGGGATTTTGATTTCGAAGATAATTTAAATTGCTCGACAATTAGTTATGTATTTAAATTTCAGTATGAAATTTGATGAGTTTCTGATTTTGCCACTTGGCATTTTGTTTTCTATTGGAATTTGGGAGTCCATAGGGACATTTTGTAGTAGTACCGAGTTAGCCGCGCAAAGGAGACGCTGGCAAAAATTTTCGAAAATTTTGAGAGTTAGAAATTTTTGAGAAATTTTGGATAATTTACAATTTGAATTTAAATTTAAATTTGAATTGTGAAGTAAAATAAGGTTGTTTGAAACTAAGGAAGTGTTTGGAAAGTTAGTTGAAGTGATAATAGATCTTTAAATAAAAGATTATTTTGGTGAGTTGATAAAATTGTTCGGGTTTTGGGAAAATAGTTAACGGGGATTTGATCATTCTTCTTAACTTGTAATTTCGGGACGAAATTCTTTTAAGGGGGGAAGATTGTAACGACCCTGAATTTTTGACATTTGAAATTTGAGTATTTAATTAAGTTTAAATATTTGAATGATAGTTTAATTTGAAATTCGAGATATCAGAATGAATTTGGCGATTTAATTATTGAATTTAATCGTTAAATCTGGGTAAAAATTTGAATCTTCAGTTTTAAGCTGATTTAAAATATTTTCAAGGCTTAGAAGTTTTATATTGATAATACTAAAGATAATAGAAGCTTCAGAATTGAATTTGGAAATGCTTTGTTCAGTTTTGAAATTTTGTTGTTTAAATTGAATTTAAAAATAGCGTTCCGGGGAATAGTCTCGGAATTCGATGAAACCAGTTCCATTGGATCCGTAATATTGTATTATTATCGAATTCCAATTTTCGTATTGTTTGGAGTTGTTGTGTGAGCATACGATAAGTAAATGCGCTGAAATTAAATCGAAGATTTAATATTATAACTGATCCAAAAGGCTATCTTCTCCATACGATCGAGTTAGGACTCAAAACCTTCTTCATTGCGTTCGGAATAAGGGTTTAACATTATAAACGCCTAGCGGCACGCCTAGATAAGAGTTCGAGATTGGAAGTTGCATTTGTCGAGACGATTTTAATTCAAATAAAAAAATATCTATATTTATTGATTAAAATATATACTCACATTAGCTGTTTTTATTTCACCTCAAGTTACTGTACGTGAGCAAGCTTTACACGCCATCGTTATTTCTTTCACTTCGTTCAAATCACGTTCAGTACGAAAAGAAAAAAAATCGCGGCCTTCTCTTTTCAAACGAAATCCCTCCTTCCTTTATTTCGTTTTCGTTCGAATCAAAGAAAAAAATGGCCGAAGCCTCTTTCTCCTCAGAAAAAAAAATCAAACTTCCCCATTCTCAAAAAAAAGAGGTGAGTGTGTGAAACGCGATTTCATCGCGATGGTTGCCTCGCGCAAGGAGGAGCAAGCGAGCGATTCGCTCTTGGGGGGTTAGCGATCCTAGGGCAGATCAATTCGACCAACTCGGAGCCGAGTTCGAGTGGCATAGGGGAAAGTCATCTCGAGCGGCGAGTGCGAGGAGGGGCGTCACGGTGGTGATTGAAACTACAGTGTGGCCAAAGTCGCAACATCGGAGATCGGCTTCTTCAGTTCGTCGTTCAGTGTGAGTTAGGGGCAGTGCGTGGCATCGCGAGCTCGAGTAGAAGGGCAGGTCGATCGAAGCAACGTCGAGGCGGCTCTGAGGGTAGGTTCAAGCGGCACGGGTAAGAATGGAGGAGCAGGTGGTGATGGCGTGCGATCTGGGTGCTCGCGATTGTTTTGATACAGTAAGGTATAGTTTTATTTTTGGAAAAAAATGATGGTTTATTTTAAATGTAATGATATATATATGTATATATACTCATATATATATGGACATACATAAATTAAGGAAGAAAAAGTTTCACTGTTTGGTCATTTCCAGAAAAATTTTGAACGGTTGAGTTTCAAACAAAATATATTTATACAGTAAAAACAAGAAAATATATATATTTATTGATTTATTCAGTTATGCTTATTCGGTTTATTAGCCTATTTAAAATTTATTTTAATCACTAAAAATATTTTCTAAAAGAAAATTTGTTAGAAATTTAATTTATTAGATAAAACGATTTATTAAAGGAAATTTAGTTTAAATTTAAATTTTTGTTAAATAAATATTTATAAGGAATATGTTTAAGTTTAAAATTATTAGTTTAAAGTAAAATCACTGGTTAATTTAAATATCAAATGAAAATTAATTTTTCAATTTGTTCGAATATTAATAAAATCATATAATTGTTTATACAAGGTTCAAAAAAAATCGTGAAATCAAGCTGGAATGAAAATGGATTGCAAAATAAAGCAAAGGTGAGATCTTCTCACTCAAATGAAAGTTGGAAATTGCAGTTATTGATTGATTGTTATTTGGTTGTGATAGTATATATAGTAGTATATAGCAATATATATTGGAATATATATATATATATATATATATATATTGGAGAGATTGATTTCCTGCATTATATAGCGGATGATACCCTATTGCGCCGCATAATAGCAGATGATATTTTTATAAATCTCATATACCGTGATATTCCACCTCGAAGTGGAATTGGTATTGTGCTAACGTCTGTGGATGCAGGGAAACAGGTTGGAGGGATCCAACTTGATTCCTCAAAATTATGTGAATTTGTTTCATATATCGTGATGTGATTGTTTATAATCTGTGTGTGATTGGAATTGTTGAAGGCTAAATTTAGCCGAATGTATTTTTGGTGTCGTTAGAAACCAGAAATAAATAAAATTGGATTTTTGAAATAAAAGTAGGAAATTTTAAGTGAATTTCTTTTGAAAGAATTGAATAAATTTAAAAGAAGGAATTTAAAAGTATGAAGTTGGTTTTTAAAATCTTATCGAATTATTTCCAAATTATGAAAAAATATTAATTAATGAGTTTTGAATAATATCGTTTAAAAGTTGAAGAATTTATTGAAAAGGGGATTTTAAATGATTTAGAAAGAATGAAGGAATTTATTTAAAAGGTAATAAATTTTTGGAAATCAATTTGATAATTGATTAGTGTTTGAAAATAAATCTCTGGGAAATTGATATAAAAATTTATTTGGTATTGAATGAAAAATGGATTTTGTGTTGGAAATCAATTGGAAATCGATTTGTAAAATGATTTGGTAATTGGAAATAAATTCAGAAATAAATTTGCAATGTTCTGTTCTATTGAAATTAAACCTAGAAATCAATTTGGAATTGATTTGGTGTTGAAGTAAAATTAGAAATCAATTTGGAATTTGATTTTAGAGTTGAAAGTGAATATTTGAGAAATCGATTTGAAAATCGTAAAAAGAAGTGAATATTTGGGAATGTAAATTAAAAATGGAATTTATAAAGGAAAGGGAAATTTGTTTTAAAAATAAACACCGATATATTTTTAAAGTGTGGAAATAAATTTACGGATTTGGAACATAAATTTGAAATGAATCGATAAGGATTATTTAATTGGTTTAAATGGACCATTTTGAAGTGAAAGTGTATTTTCACTATTAAGCTGAGTATATTTCCAAAGTAGCTTTTAAAAAATATAAATTAAAAGTTCTAAAGTTGGTTTTTAAAAGAAATATTTGGAAATATATTCCACATAAGGAAATTGATTTGAAATTTATTCTCAAAAGTTGAAAGGTGAAAAGTGATTTGAAATTTGTTTTCAAAGTGTTGAAGTGTGGAAAAATATATATCTTGCGAAGGTATTTGAAATTTAATAATTTGGGAAAATTATTTAAATTGGTTGATTGTTGTGAATGTTATTGATAGTTAAATCACCGACTATCAATATTTGCCTTTGAAATGGCATTTGAATTTGTTTTTAAAACAAGCGCTCATTTTTCGGATTAGCCGGAAGAGGACCTTTGTGTCATATAACCCATTCCGAATAAGTGATACGTCGTAAATGGATATCATTTGAAGACCGGTGGTGAAGACCGGGTATTTGTGAGAACGATAGGATGACCTATCGATTGTCTATGCACCGGGTTGCTCCGGTATAGAGATTTCCTATGTGATGGGAAATTCAATCGGAATTGTGAATACCCGGATTGTAAGGGCTTCTCTGGAAGTGCCTTCGGTTTTGTTCGAACCTAGAACAGACTTGTATGGTTACATGTCTGACATTACACTTTGAGATATAAAGCTGATTTCTTTCAAATACATATCTGTTGGTGGCGGAGATTTATCCTCTTAGCTTAACACCCTTCTTTGAGACGTATGAGCTCAGAGGTTATGTAGTTGAAGGTTATCAGTGATATACTCCCAATTTGGTAGTGTGGCATGCTGAGTGTTGCTGTGTGATGATTATTTATTGATCATTTGTTGATCAAAGCACAGCTTTGTGAAAAAGCGTAGCTTTGTGGACGAGACCTCATCGGACCTCACAACCTGGAATTGTTCGAAACAGGAATGATGCGGCAAGGTTATAAGGGTCGCTCCCTTTAGGGTATGTCATTTCCTTCTGGAAAAGGGTGGTATCATGGTATGGAGCCCAGATACTTACTCATGTGGACACACTATATTTATTACTGTGTGATATTGTTGGTTATCGAGCACTTGGATAAAGGTCCCAAAGGACCGGGGGTGGCATATTCGTGTAGTAGTTACCTAGTGTGAGGGGTAACCCGGCCTTGTGTTGGCAGAGATCCGTTTAGGTTCTCGGGACGTCCATCCAGAGGCGTACCCATTGGCAGTAGGAAGTTCCTTAGCCTGACCATTTGTTGGAAATCCAATTCCCAATACGAACCTTGTACGGTTTTAGTTGTAGAACCTGCCATTTACTTATGGTGGTCACCACTGTTTAGATGGTAGCTATAGTAGACATAGTTCGGAATGTCTATGCTGGCTAAGATTAATATTATACTTTCGAAATATTTTCCACACTAGACATTAATAATAATAATCCAATGGTTTTGCGTAGTAAGCATCTTTGACTATCATAAGGAGAAATCTCCTCCAATTCCGCGTTTGCATTGTGTGTGTGGCGGGAGGCCTTATGGTAGTTTCATTTTCCAAAAGCATTGCGAAATTCTTTTATTTTCTTTGTGAAAATAACTGTTTTACGATCTCACACCAATCACCATGGCTGACCTGGAGTTTATTGTTCCCTTTCTAAACTCTGGGTGCCCATAATTTTCCACACGGGCAGCCTAGAGTTATGTTATCAGGATATTCTGGAGCTTTGGAAGCAAGCTGGATGCCGAGACGTACTCCCGTACTTGTTTATTTATTCCGTTGTGTAGTCTGTATGAGGACACGTTTATATAACTGTCCATTGTTGTATTGAGTTGTATATTGACTCTCATTGTTGTATTGTATAAACTGATATAGTTCTTTGTTTAAAAGACTAGTGATTATCTATTATATATTGTTCCGCTGCGAATGTGAGATTCTGATATTGTTTCTGTTTCTATTTTTCTGTTTCTTTTTTTTCTTCTATCTTCTTCTACCTCTTCTTTTTAACCCTAATGGTTCGGTTTTCCGGCATTCGATTGCGAGGCATTCGATACAATGGACATATTAAAGTCGACTTTCGAGCGTCGAAAGATCGTATCGTTACAAAAACAAATGCAATGAACCTAGATGAGAATATGCAAAAATATGACTTATTTGCCAAAATCTTAACTTCTCTCCCCCTCCTTTTGTTATCAGCAAAAGAGTAACAGTGTTAGAAAATAGTGATACATTGATAAACAATAATACAACATTAATATCTAATCGAGTATAAATATTAAGTTTCAATAAAAAATCAACCAAAAATCATAAATACTATGTTAGGCACATATTACATTTTAGAGTGATAGGGGTGATGTCGGCATAAAAAATCATATAGTCGTGTCCATTTGTGGTATATTTATGACAGGAATTTAAATACTTACTAACCATGCATAATCGTTAGGACTTTTAATTGAGATTAGTAGTTTTCCCAATTTTTATTAAAAAGTGAATTCCAAGCATCTTCTAACCACGCATAACTGTGAGGACTTTTAAATGGGGTTAGAATCAACTCGCCTATTTCAACCAATTTTGTTATGTGTTCCAAACATGCATAACCATGAGGACTTTTAAATGAGCATGAAAGCACATAATCAAATATTCCAAGTAGTTCACTCATGCATAACCGTGAGGACTTTAAAATGAGAGTGAGTACTTTTGGATGATTTTATTGCTAATTAATTAAAAAATGAATAATTTCCTATTTAAATACCACATTTTGACATACTATATTAGATTTTGATGAGTGATTGTCGTAGAAATATGTTAGGAATAGAGATGGTCATGGAATTTTTAGCAACCAAAGTTATTACAAATTTCGTTTAAATTTTTTAATAAATTTAATAAATATACTGTCTCAAGTCATAATGTATGACTAATACCAACACTCATCACTTTTTCAATCACTATTTATTATTTCGATAATCAATAGGGAGTCAGATTAGTTAACATAGGCATTTAAGATCAAATCCAAAAATATAAAATCAAATTTCTAAAATGCCTAAACTGAGACGAAGTCGACAAAAACTAATTTCTGGAAGGGGTTTTGTAAAAATGCCTACCAATTGAGAATCGGTTGAAATGAAGTTTATGCAGATATTTTCTTTGGAAATGTGATGTCTAATGAAATGATGTTTAACATCTATATGCTTGGTGCGAGAATGATGTACAGGATTATTTGTGAGATCAATTGCACTTTTGCCTTCACACATAAGTGGGACTTGTTTAAAATTTAGATCATAGTCTTGCAAAGTTTGTATCATCCATAAGATTTGAGCAGAGCAACCGCTTAGAGCAATGTACTCTGCCTCAGTGGTAGATAATGCAATACAATTTTGTTTTCGACTTGACCATGCAACTAACGAATGTCCAAATATAAAACACGTTCCACTAGTACTTTTTCTATCAACTAGACTACCAGCATAATCTGCATCTGAATACCCTTTTAACTCAAAGTTATCATAAGTTGGATACCATAGACCAAACAGTGGGGTGTGCAACAAATACCTTTCCTCTTACCTGAAAATAATGTTTCTTTTGATGATTGGTCAACAATTTTGCACAAATCAGAATCAAAAATATCATTCATTCCCTTATCACAAAACTGGCTGATTGAAATCAGATTATGGTGTAGATTTTCAACATATAATACATCTTTTAAGGTAAATACGCCATTACCTACTTTACCTTTACCGATAATTTTACATTTACCGTCATTGCCCATTATGACTCTGCCACCTTTGTAATTCTCTAGGCCAAGGAACTTTGATTTGTTGTCCGTTATGTGCTTGGAACAGCCAGAATTCAGGTACCACTGTTGATGTTCCTTAGCCTGCCAACACACCTACATGAGAGAAGAGTTTTGTGACCTATTTGTTTTCATAGTTCCATGATTGTTAGTGACAAATTTTTTTTGAAAAACAAGTAGAACCAAGACAGTCTATATTTGTTCCTTTTGGCACCCAGATTTGTTTGATTTTAAGAGATTTTACATTCATGCCTTTAGGAACCCAAATTGGTATTGTTTTTGTGTGTTTGGGTCTATACCAGCAATTGTTATGATTGTGTCCAATTTTTCCACAAATCGTGCACTTGGAGGTGACATGATTAGTTTCACTTCTACCCTTTTCTGATTGAATAAACCCAAGTCCTTGTCTAATAGTATTAACGGTTTGTTTCCCTAATAGCGTATTTAGTGATCTTTCTCCTTTGGAGAATTTTCCTAAAGTTGTAGACAATTGTTGGACTTATGACTTGAGAGATTCATTTTCATTCAATAACAAAGTGCACTTTTTAACAGAATTTTCTCTCCTAGTATTTTCACTTTCTTTCAAAATCAGAATTTCATTTTCAAGCGATTTAATTTTAGTTTCTGATTTTTTTTGTTTCCACTTCTAATGATGGACACTTATCACACTTAGGGCTCTTATTTCTATAGTTTTGAACCGATCAAGTTGTTTATTTAGTTCTATCAAACTATCTCTTTGTGATTCAATTTTAGCGTACTTCTCCCTAAGTCTTTCAAAACAGCCATTTACTTCATGAAAATATATAAGTGATTGTGAGTAAGTTTTGATACCTCGCTTAGCTCGTCATCATCGTTGTCAATTGTTTCTCCTTAAAAGCATAGATTTGCTTTTTCATTCTCACTGCCGGTGCTTTCATTATTATCTTCATTACTTTCATCCTGAGTTGCTGCAAAACTTCTCCTTTTTGGTTTCTTTCCTTTGCTGAATTTATTTTGAGGATAATTTGGCTTGATATGACCAAGTTTATTGCACTTGTGACAAATGATCTCCTTCTTTTCCTTATTGTCTAGAACTTTGATGATTCTGCTCTTCAGTTGTTGATTTAGGGCAGGATTTCCATATTTGTGGCTCCACCTTTTGAATCTCTTTATTATCAGTGCCAGTTCAGCTACTCCTTCATCATCATTGTCATCTTCTTCACTTTCCATCGTTCCTTTGAGAGCTATTAATTTTTTTTGCGTATCTCCTCCTTCACGTTCTTCTTTGAATTTGGTTTCTAGCTCATAAGTGGTGAGATTTCCAATGAGTTCCTCAACTTTAACTTGTTTCAGATCCTTTGATTCTTAGATAACAGTCACTTTTGCTTCAAAATTTCATGGAAGAATTCGGAGGATCTTTCGGACTATTTCCAGTTCTGTGTATGGTTTTCCTAAGGATTTTGACTTGTATACAAGATTAGAAAGTCATCCATACATTTCTTTGATACTTTCATCCTTTGCCATTGTGAAGTTCTCGTACTCGCTACTAAGTATGGTAAGGCGAGATTCTTTAACCTGGGAGGTTCCTTCATGAGTCACTTTAAGTGTGTGCCAGATTTCCTATGCAGTTAGACAATGTGAGACACAGTTAAATTCAATTTGATCTAATGAACAAATAATAGAATTCATAGCTATAGCATTAGCAGTTTGTAGTTTCTTTTCGAGATTTGTCCATTGATCCATAGGTTTTTCTACTTCTTGATTATCTACCATTACTGTTGGTGTGCTATATCATGTTTCAACTATATTCCATGCAACTATGGTTTTCAGAAAAAATTTCATTCTAGTTTTCCAATATGCATATTCACCATTGAACATGGGTGGTCAAGCTATGGACTGACCTTCATCAAAAGCGTTATTAAAAGAAGCCATTGAAAGAAAAAATCAAATTTTTTAATAAAAAATGGTTTTTGTTCCAAGCTCTTATACCACTTGTAGGATCGTTTTCACCCTAAAAGGGAGAGGGTGAATAGGGTGATACTATAAATTAATTCGAAAATAAAAATAAAAATAGAAAGTAATGCAGTAAAGATCACACACAGTTTTACCTAGCTTCGGCAATAACCTACCTACGTGCTTCCCCCAAGGTTTCTACTAGAAATTAGGTAATCAGATGCTTACAAAAACACATAAACTCGCGACACCCACTAACTCGATTAACCTAACTCTAAGCTCAAAACCCTGCCACAACTCAGCCGCTGAGTTGCGAATTCTCAAACTATGCCTCGTACTTTGTACCTAGTTACACAACTAGAAATTTACACAATTTTAAAAGAGAAAATTACAAAATAAAATAAACTAAGACTAAAACAAAACCCTATTTAAAAATGTAGCCCAACACTTAAAAATAAATTCGACCCAATTAAAATAGGAGAAAAAGACTCTCCCCTTTTCTTCAGTTCGTATATCACTCTGGCCGATTACTTTTGTTACTCTTTCAAAATTAGGGTTTTGGTGAATTTGAAGTCGCCGCTTTAAAATCGATCAATTGAAGTGAAGATACTGCTTTGATTTGCTTCGTCAATCACTCGTGGCTTTGATTGCATACGGTTGCTTCAAATGTCGAGCTCGAATGCTGGTTTGAATTGGTAAGTGATTTTCCCTTTTTCGATTTTGATTATGCTCGACTTGATGATTCGAGTTTTGGATTTGTTTTGATTTGTTCTATGTATGCTTTCTGTTTTGCTTGAACTCGAACTCGAACTCGAATCATTGATTTTTGCCGATAATGATTTTGGGCATTTATAGGGAACAAAACCCTATATTTCGTTCGTATATTTTTGGTTTGAATCTTTCGTGATTTTATCCTTGAGATGATTTTTGATCGTATGGTCTTGTTATTTGCTGACTTGTTCATCATATACGAGTTACTCCATATTTTTTAGATGAATTTGAATCTGCTTAAACATAGTTGAATTATTCCGTTCTTTTCTACTATGGCTTTGGCATTTGAATTTGAGATAGTCTTGACTTGATGAAGTTTGACTTGTTAATCATCTTACCCTCCACGACTTTTTCTAAACATGTTGCATTGTGATTTTTGTGCTAACTACTGTCGAATTCCATATCCATTTCCTTGTATTCCTTTCACTGTTTTGCTAGGTTACCCTGTGTTGCCTTCATACCTGAACTGCCATACATACATACATATATATGTATATATATGTATATATGTAATTGTACTTGAATTGGAACTTGTTTTTGAACTGCTTGCTTGGTTCATGTTGAAGTTGAGCTTTGTACATGTTGAATTTGAAGTCTGGTCACATTACATTCATGTTAACTCGTCTGAGCATGTTATCATGTTGCCTTGTGTCTTTGTACATTTGGAGTCTGCACTTTGTACATGTCTTGATGGAGTCTTTGTGTTCACCACTTGAAGTCTAGTTCAATTTGAGTCTGTCGGGTGCGTTTGAAACTTTGTTGACTTTGTTCTTTAAACTGATATATGTGTATGTATATATATGTATATATGTATACATGTGTATGTACTGGCTGTGTCTGGTGAACTTGATGTCTTCATGTATTTATATGCATGTTTGCCTCTGGTCTGTGTTGCATTGTTTGGTGGTCTGGTTTGGTTTTGGTTGATGCTGAGTCTTGTTAAAGTGTTGTAGTTGTTTTGCACTACATCCACACTTGTCAGGTTGCTTCGAGTTAAACTTGTGAACTTGTTTGCTCTGATCTTCATGTGTACATTGCATTTTCTATGTCTGGTGCACTTGAACTCTGAATGCCTGAATGTAGTCTGGTCCGGTTCATTTTGTTCCACTGGCTTGTTGTCTAGTCCGGTTCATTTTGCTCCACTGGCTTGTTGTCTGGTCTGGTTCATTTTGCTCCATTGGCTTGTTGTCTGGTCTGGTTTTTGTTGCGTTGGCTTGTTGAGTTGCCTGATCCAAGTCTGTTTTCATGTTGGTTTGTATTTGTTGCACTTGAGTTGAATCCAGTTTTTGCTTAGGTTTGACCTTGTGCTCACCTGTCCCGGCAATTTTAACAAGCAAGTGTATATCGGTATGCACTACCTTGTGACATGTATAGTGATACACTGTGCATGTCACAAGTTGTTCGTGTAAGATGAATTAAAAGAAAATGATGACGAACAACCCAAATAACCGAGGCAAATAATATTTTCAAACATACATTTCATTGTGTACTGCAAAATATTTCTTTTTTAATTTTACTATGTCAGTGTTTATTTTATAGATAGTTCAGATGTTGGATACAGGCTGGAACAAAGTTAAAGATCAAAATACGAGTGAAGAGTGAATATGTAGTGAGGTGAAAACATGTATGAGAAAATTGTATAGAAAAAATTGTGTTGTAATTGAAACTTGTATTCGGAATATAGTGAGAGCTTAAATTTGTACTATTTGAATTTGTAAAAAACTATTTTTTTGAATAAAATGTTTGTTTAAATATGAATTCTGAGTTACTTATTTTATTCAACAAATATTTTTTTAATTATGTGGAAAAATAAAATAGTACAATAACAAATACATTTAAACGAATATATATATATATATATATTATCATCAAACAAAAACCATAGGCTATTTTGTTCTACAAACCCAAGCCATTAGGTCGAGGCTCAAATTAGCATTGGTGCTAACTAATTGGTCGACTGCACATAGCAAGCAGTCGATCGCCTAGACAAGCGGTCGACTGGTAGGTTTTGATAATTTATTTCCCCAATGCAGACTTAATTAGATTTTCCCGATCCTTGACTTAATTAGACTTAATTAGGTCGCCTATACAACCTTGACTTCGTGGTTCCATCTGGTGTCACACCTAGTCCTTTAGTTGTTCCCGATCCTATGCCGCCTCGGTTGTCTGTTGTTTGGGATGAGTCCGAAAGGTGTTGGATTGAGCTCAAATCTGATATGAGGTATAACCCCTCGGAGGATTCCTTTTTTAGATTTGTTTTCGATGATCAGCTGGACCTTAGATGCCTTCATTACAGCATATCCGGTGATTCTCTAGTGCTTGCTATGGATGGTCGACATGCGAAATGGAATGCTACCGTGTTAGATGATGATACTTGGGACCAATCCTTCATATACTCACCTGATTCTATGGATTATGACCCTTGTGTTGCTATGTTTTTTCGCCTTTTCGCTCATATAGTTGGGAATGTTCCTTTGGTTTCTACCAAGGAGTCAGCAGACGATGTTGCTTCTTCCTCTTCTGAGGAGACCTAGTCGTTGGGTAGTTTGTAGTAGCTGTGGCACCTCTACCACAATCATGTGCTGTATTTTCCTTTTCATTAGTAGTTATGGTGCTTCTACCTTACTCCTGTTCTAAATGTTTTTATTACATTCATAAAAAAAGTGGACGGTCCGCTATAAAACCGGCTGGCCTTACCAAAAAAACGATTTATGGAAATTTATGTCATTTGATGACATGATTTATGGAATTTTATGTCATTTGATGACATAATTTGTGGAAATTTTATGTCATTTGATGACGTACGTGTAAAGAAAGGATTAGAGAGAGAGAAGAAATCAAGAGAATTAATTGGGGAAGTTTTAATTAAAGAATGAGAAAAGTTCCATTCTTTCAAATAAAACGTATTCTCTAATTCATTCTATACGTATAATTCATTCTTTCTCATTCAGTCTGTTTCTTTCTCTCCTCCCAACTTTTCATGGCAGAAAAAAAAAGTTTCCAAATTTCTTTCAACTTCATATAAAAACATCAAAAAAATAAACAAAAAAAAAGTGGTTCATCCATCTCCTGCAAGGATAGGATGAGGATCTTGAAGATTTGAGAAGATATCATCATTCAATGTGTGACTTCTAGGCAACATCCTAAGGGGAGTCCATTTTCAAGATGTGCTTCAAAGCTTTGAGTAATAGATAATGATATTTGATGTAATGTTTGTTGAAAGAGAAATTTAATTATCATAATTTGTATGCACATATCACTGCCTCATTTAAGTTGAAAAATTGTTTGTGTAGCTTGAATTGTTTGTTGAATGAATCAATTGGTGTTTTATTTAATAAATCAAAACTAATATTTGTATATGTTTAAATATAATGTTTAGTTTTGGAACTATGTTTTATACATTCAATTTAAAGTCTAATTTTTAGATCAGAAATTTTGTATGTTTAATTTATCTTTTGGGTTCTTATTTTGTTAAATTAAATTAAAATTTGTATATGTTTGAATACAATGTTTTATTATAGATCTATATTATAAACATTCGTTTCAAAGTATAATCCTTTAGATCTAAAATTTTGTATGTTCATATTGTTTTGATTGGATTTTTCTTTAACAATTTAAGCTAAAATTTGTTTATGAATATTACAGTGTTTTATTGAAGATTCATGTTTGAATTCATATAAAACAAAATGTAATTTTAGATTTGAATGTTTACATGTATGTATTTTGTGTTTATATTGTTTTGAAAATTAAAAAAAGGAAGATATTTTGGCAATAAATCTAAATTTTAATTTCATTACTATAATCTCAAATTTTATTAATTAGAGATGTTTTATTGAATATTACATACATACAATTAATGTTTTGACGATAAACCTACTTCTAAATTGATTACTAAAAATCTCTAATTTTTATTAAATGGAAAGACTTGATTTAATCTTATATACACATAATTAATTTTGTATGTATGTTTGCATATATAAAATTTATTACATGTATTTCATATTGTCAAAGTATGATTATATTTATTTCTAAAAGGGGGAAAGAATTTAAATGAGGCAATAATATATCCGTACATTTATTTTAAACTGTTTATATCCTTACATTATGATGCCTATAATTTGTTATTTATATGCTGCATTAATTAAGTTTATGAAATGTAAATTGATTCAATCATCATTGTTTCCCTTTATTTATTTCCAATTTTTTTCCTTTATGTGATTAGCTATCCATTTAATTTTGTTTATATGTCTACACCTTGCCATTAATTGATAGCACCTATCGTATTGCACTTATAGAATTTACACTATAACATATTTGTTTATACTTATATTCATGCCATATACATGTTGCTAATTAATGACATTCATATGATCAATCAATTTAATTAAAGAGAGAGAAATGAAAGGTTTCTCTCTCCATATAAATTTATGCCCGATCATTAATTGAATAAGTTAAGGGGAAGGAAATAAAAAGTTTCCTTCTCTAAGTAAATTTATGCCCCATCATTAATTGAATAATTTAAGAGATAGGAAATAAAAAGTTTCCTTCTCTAAATAAATTTAATAAGTTACCGTTACACAGAAATATGTACATGAGGGTATATTTGATATACTCTAATTTACATACACATTAAATTAAAGTAAAACTTTATTTATAATATTAAATAAAATATTGATTTTATTTAAAAGAAATTTAGAAAAGTTCTAATTATATTTAGACTTCATATGCCCATTAAAGATCCAAAATGGCTAATTTTTTTGAAATTCACCCATTTCTTCCGCTGTGGGATGACCCAGTTCCTTCAAATATATATATATATATATATATAGAAATACAAATACGCTCACTCAATGTATCCTAACTCCTATGATCGACTAATCTAAGCTCTGATACCAAATGTAACAACTTGCATGTTAATAGATCTAATTTTTTGACTAAATCAAAAACCTAAGTCCAGTAGGGTACGGAACGTTAATGTTGGTAACTTGTAATAAATGTAAGTATATCAGAGAGCTATCTATACAAACTTATAGCAGATATAGTAAAATATAATAAACCATATATACGGACTAAGGCTGCTACCCATGAACTAATACTATTCCTTGGATATCTAGTTGCCTTGTCAGTGCTGAGTATTAATGAGAAGACTTGTCTATCTATTCCCGTGTTGTACCAATATTAAGTCCATTTAAATCTACCATGTAGGCTGTAATGAGGAAGGGTTCAAAACAATGTTCTGGTGACTAGTAAATTATATATTTTATTCATAACAGTAGTTTATGTCGATTGATCTCCATTTAAGTGCTCTGTCTATCATTAAAGATTTCAGATTTAATTCCATATATGTGTACATTTATCTTACCTAGTCCAAGATATAAGTATGTATAGGTGTGCATATATATAAGCATCTCTATTCTCCCAAAGAAACCCCCTTTACAAAGTAATCGATAGTCAATCAGCCTGTATGTCGATTGTAACAACTCGGAATTTCTGACACTTCGTATTTAAATATCCGAATTATTTAAATATTTGAATATTGGATTAAATGTTATTAAAATGATTTAATAAGCATTTTAACCCCCTTTTAAATCATAAGTAATGATGGTAAACTTGTTTTGGAAAAATGTTTACAAAAATATAATCTTTGGAAAAATATCGATAATGTGACCGAAAATCGTTTTATCGATAAACAGCTTTTTAACGGTCAGAAGTTGTTCAAATTTTTTTTACACACACTTACTTATTTAGTTAACGAAATAAGAATATTTTACGCTAAAACCATAAGAAGCTTCCTAAGCTTATCTGGTTAGGTGTGAAGGGAATAATGAGGTAAAAAGGAGATATTTTGAAAATGAGCAAATAAGGAAATTCCTTAACACTTAAGCTATGTAGTGTAAAGTTGTCATAAGGGTTTTGGAGGGGGTTTGATCTATGGCCATTACATTCCTAAGGCTATATAAGGAGGGGTATACCTTTAGGAAATAATCACAAAGATTCCTAAGCAAAACCAAGCTTTTCTCATAGCTTCTTTTATTCTTCCTCTCTTATGTTCTAAAGAGAAAGAGTTGCAAATCAACTCCAAATTACTTCAAACTTTGCCACAAGGATTAGTATAATATTAGATAACCTTCTACCATGTTGGAAGTTGAAGAAGTTAAGCCAAACTCCTATGGAAAGGGATGGCCGTGAGCAAATATATGGGTGGGGGGATGCAAGAGAAAGAGGAGGAAGAAGGAAGGAAGGAGGTGGTTGCAAGTAGGGATAGACTTTGGTTCTTGGATCTTGGTTTTGGTTAGATTAAAGGTGATTTAACACCTCACTTTCAATGAAAAATATAACACATATATTATGTTTGATTGTGCTAAAGTTGTTTAAATTGTCGTTAACTTATGTTAAAACAATGGTTGTAGCTTCTTACTTTAAAAGTAAGTGACATATGTGATCCATGTACATGGACTTGAACAAAATTGAAAAGGACTTAAATGTACTTATATGGCATGTGAATAGACCTTGAACAAATAACATGGGTTATAGATGGACTTTAGTTTAGATCGTACTTGGAATTGAAATTGCACATACAGTGATAGTCACTATAGAAGCGGTTTGGAATTGCCTTATTTTTGACAATTGTTAAGGAACTTTGTGGAGAGATCCATAGGAATTTCTCGCCATATTTATATTGTTATATATGTATGTTTGTTTCTATTAATAGATTGAATAGTAAAAAGTTAAGTAACATCTTGAAAACGACCAAAACATCACTAGTGCAACATTGTCCCGTTTAACCTTGATTTTTGAACTTCAAATGTTTCAAAAAGGACTTTAAGTTTAAGCACTTTTTTGTTCTTTTTAAAATTATTGCCTAAATCTTATTAGATTATTTTAAAAGTAGTTTGAGATTTATATGAATTTTTAAGAATTAGTTGTGAATTTTCAAAAGAGAGATGTTTTGTTAAAAACATGTCATCCTCAACTTTCTAATGATTTTTCAAACTTGTTATTTCCAAGTAATATTTAAAGTAGTGTTTTAAAATATATTATAAGTATTATGAAGTATAAATATCTTATTTAAGTTTCTAGGAATATAATTTACATAAACATCTTGTTTTAGATTATAAACAAAAGGTTTCGAAAAAGGGTTAGAATTGCTAAATGGCCAAATGGTTGATTGATTAAATTACTTATTAGAAAAGTAATTAATTATGCTTAATATAAGCCAACGATGTAATCTTATCTATTTGTGAGAGTTAAGATTGATGTCGAGTGGGGACGGAGCAATAGAGCTCTAACCTACTAGGCTTCCCTTTTAACCGAGGAATAGTTAACTGGAAAATGTCAGAAACGTATTAATCATGTTGATTTCTTATTGTTCATGGAAATCATCAATATTATACTTAACACTAAAAACCGACGAGGTAGACTTATCTATTTGTGAGATTCATCATGAAGTGTTAGGCTGGGCTTGGAGCACAGTGCCCAAACTTACCTAGCTTCACTCTTGGGCATGGAATAGTTGAGTTAGAATGTCGAAACGAGTCAAGCGTATGAATCATGATTTGTATAAGCAATCATCTTTAGAACTTGATAGTTAACTAGTCCATACTAAACTTAATCGAATATGAACTTAGATCTTTCAAACAAATATTTGTAAAGATAGTAACAAGTAGGAGAATGATCTGGGTTTTTTTGTGATAATGTGTTAATCGCATTCATCTTTAACTCTTTTCGATTATACTTAGGGCTGTAAATTGATCTTTGAAAGAATGATTTAAAGAAAAGCAAAAGCGAAATGGTTTTGGATTTGTAGTGACAATGTTTGAGTAACATTCATCTTAAACCTTTTGAATGGATTTGTGATAGTACTTAGATCCTTAAAATAGGTATTCCGAAAGAAATATAAGTAATGGAATCTTTTGGAAAAAGATAGAAAAGGTAGAAGTTTATTAGGTAAAGAAGTTTACTAATAAAGGAGTTTTAATTAATAAGAAGGATTAATTAAATGGAAGGGATTAGGAGTTACTTAAGTAACTTAATCATACTTTGTGTGGCTTGATTGTGTTTGGATGATGATAGTGTTTTGTGTGTTTATTCGTTTATGGAAAGTAAACGAAACTAGTTTTCCATTTAGAAACATCTATCTTGTTCTAGATAGTCGATTAGTCGACTATTGAATTGAACAAAATATGACTTAAGAAGCTACCGAAAGCTTTCGCGATTTCATACTATTAAAAACCCCCAGGGAGGAGTATTGGCACGAAACATCTCTAGCTTTCGCTTGCTTTTGAGAGAACCGGGATTGAGTTAATCGAAAAATTTATTGATTGGTTTTGAAGAGACTAGGATTGGTAAATGTTCTATTTATCAAATACCACTTCAAAACTATATACATGATCTATGTTCTAGAAGCGGTTGTGAAGTAGAATGTTATAGATTTAAACTGTCTATCCTAAGGTTAAGTCCAAGGGAAAATTCTAGGTTAACATTTTGAATGATGCTATCATGTGGGATTGTCTATCTTGAAGAGTACTCTAAAGGAGAGGATAGCGTTAGCATTCATCAGAAGAATTATGCGGGGGAACCTATATGGAGGTTCAAGATCTGTTCAAAATGCTTGAATCCATGTAGTGATTCATGATCTGTTTGAGATATGTGAATTCATTTGGGAATTTGTGATCTGTTCGAGATGATGAAATCCATTTGGGGGCTCATGATCTATTCAAATGATGGAGACTTGTGTGAAAGATGCCGAATGTAACCTCAACATTGGAAATGGGTAAAGATAGAGTAGGGTGCAGGACTTGGGTTTAGCGACCCATGTTAGGATGTTATCAACTCCATATCAAGAGATACTTATCAATTGTTGGTCGGCAGATGCTGATGATATTTGGTTCAAGTTGTTCATGTTTATGCTCGGACGTTGGGCCTCTTGTGTTTACCATATGGTATATAATATATAGAGATATACGATGCTTGGAAGGTATTTTATGATCCTTGTGCATGAGATTCGGCTTCCCCAAAGAGATCTCAATGAAAAATCCATTATGCGAGTGTTCCTTTTCGATTCTGGTTGTACCTTTATTATGCTGGAATGTAATCAATGTAACTACCTTGGCTATGATTAATATTTATTTTGAGCCGTAAAAATCATTATAATATCACTGGATTCTCTATAAATGTTTTGGTTATCATAAGATAAAAACCCGTCCACATTTATGTGCGGCACGGTCTTACCAGATACCTTTATTTTGAAAGGTTTCTATAACGATAAAAATCTATTTGATCTGTGTTTATCACGCTGGTTTACTAGACTGATCTGGGTATTATTTTATTTTTATGCTCGGGTCAGCCCCGTGTATGTTTCCAAATTTAGTCGTGGATGCTTTGGAGCTTTTGGAGAAGAGTTGGAGTCCTACTTATCGTAGTATTTATTTCCCCTGCATTACTTTGTGTGTATCATTAGCATTTGTTAGGACAGGTCGTTATAACTTCCAGGGCTGATTACTGTAACTCTAAAAAACTTTTATCTTAGGTCGACAATTTATACTATCTTTTGATATTATATATGATCGTTCTGTTGTGAGATTCTGATATTGCGTTCGTTCTTTCTTATTCTATTTCTTTTTCTTTTACCCTAACAATTCATCTATCCGACACTTGGGTGTTCGGCACATGAATACCGTGGATGTATTAGTGTCAACATTTGGGGGTCAAAAGATGAGTCATTACATGTGTTACCAGAGCTGAAGATTAAGCGATAACCTTGGCTTTGGTAGGTATGAATCATTAAGAGGTAAGGTAATGGAATGCCCTAGCATGAGTTGAGTGTATTATGCACATGAGATCATATTTGTTAGTACTCTAAAAATGTTTTATATTGTGTTTATTGGTCTGTTGGGTGGGTTATGAATTCTGGTCGGTACATAGGATGCCATGATATCGATAGGGATTTCCGAACACTTAAATTGAGCAAACCAACACGGTATTGTTTTCGAAATTGGTAAATGAAATAATTTTACATAGGAATATATTTTATATGAATATATATTTTTCATAAATTGATATAATTATTTATGATAGGTTTGTTTGTTAGGAAATGATAATGTTCGATTATTATTATTTATTGGTTGATTAGCTATGCTCGGTCAATTTAAGAGCATTTACTATAGTTTGTCGATTTATAAGGAATTTACCTTCTTACAACAAGGGTTGGGTAGATAGTAATTTATGGGAACATTAAATCTGAACACCTTTTGAATTAAGTTTCACGGTTTGAGTATGAGGCAATCGATGATAATGTTGGGTTAAAACTGAATTTTAACAAGAGTTGTTTGTTAT
This sequence comes from Allium fistulosum, assembly GCA_030737815.1. Classification (NCBI taxonomy): domain Eukaryota; kingdom Viridiplantae; phylum Streptophyta; class Magnoliopsida; order Asparagales; family Amaryllidaceae; genus Allium; species Allium fistulosum. The sequence continues at coordinate 488,923,412 of CM060903.1, read as the reverse complement.
AATCTAAACAAATATATACATTTGTGAAACGATTTAGATAAGGAAGCAACTTTCTATAAACATGGTTTATAAACAAAAAGAATTTGAATATAGAATTTGAGGACATAAATCTTGGTAATCATTGAAAATGTTTTTCAAGATTTTGGAGAAAATAATAATAGTATTATTTGAATGTAAGTATTTGGGAAATTGGTTTATGAAATCGGGATCATGATTCTTAGTAACATTTACAAAGTATTTGATACCGTTTTGTAATGATTTTGGTTAAGTCCAAAAGGCATTAATTGGATGTATTGAACCCACTCCATTGCTTGAAAATAATTCAGGTGATGACTTCAACATCATCGACATTCATTTTCAGGTTTCTAAGTGTGGGATGATACAAAGTTGTTTTGGTAAAACAAATTTTGATTTAATCCCTAAATATGATTTGATATACAAAAGATATATGTGTATATTACTTCAAAATGATTTGAAATGAAAACGAGCGTTTAGTTCTAAGGTTTTCTTATTGAGTTATTTCATGGACACATGTAGCTTATGCATTAGGAAAGTATGGATGTGCATCACGATATGATAGGTTGGTTGGTAGTTTTCATTTGTTAAAATAAAATGGGATTTTTGATGATTTTGTATAGTCAAGAACTTTCGGATAGTTATATGACTTGTAGTTTGGTATTTTTGAAGGTATAAATTTGAGTTTATATATAGCCCTTGAATTGAGAAGACAACAAGTTAAAACAAGTTTAAATTTGTTGAACATACTTGTTAAGTAAAACAAATTTGATGTTGGTATATACTCCTAGGATGTAGTGGAGTATTATAAGAGTGTGAACTTAAGTTATAAAACATTTATAAACTTGAAGTTATGAATTATGAAATGATTCATAAATGATCTTAGTATTAATGACATACTATTTGGACAAATGAATATGACTAAAAACTTATTGGTATAGTTAATACAGGATAAATATGTAAGTTGTATGTAGATCATTTTGTTCGCATGACCGTTCTTGATCCAGTATTCGAGCACATGATTCGAGGTTTACACTGATTCGAACAAGGGTTTTTCACTTGATTCTTAACGACGAACACTTTATACATATTTTTTATCCCAAATTTTTCTATCATCGTAAATGGCTATCTAAGGAGAATGGAGATTTCTAATCAAGGAACCTAATTCTTTCCACTCAGCTATCATTGCTAATACTGCATTCTGATGTTTTCTACTAAGTGCATCTACGACCATATTCCCTTTTCTTGGTATGTACTCAATACCAAAATCATAAGCAGCTAAAAACTCTAACCACCTCTGTCGTCTCATACTCAACTCCTTTTGAGAGAATAAATACCTCAGTGACTTATGATATGTATATAACGCGAACCTCACTCCCAAAAGGTAATGTCTCCACACCTTCAATGCGAAAATCACCACAGCTAATTCCAAATCATGGGTTGGATATCTAACTTCATGCGGTCTAAGTTGTCGTGAAGCGTAGGCAATCACTTTACCTCTTTGCATTAACACGGTTCCTAACCCTATTCCACATTCATCCATGTACACCACTAAGTCTTGATTTCCCTCTAGAACAACTAGCATAGGTGCATTAGTCAATAAGTGTATCAATTTCTGAAATTCCTCCTCACACTTATCAGTCTAGACAAACTTCATATCCTTTTGCGTTAACCTAGTTATCGGTGCCGCTATCCGCGAAAATTCCTTAATGAATCTTCGATAATAACTAGCTAACCCAAGAAAATTGTTTATCTCAGTCACTGCCTTCGGTCTCTTCCAATTATTCACCGCCTTAATCTTAGCCGGATCTACAAACAACCTTTTTTCTAAGACTACATGATCAAGAAACTTCACTTCCTTCTTCCAGAAATGATACTACAAGAATTTCGCTTTCAGTTGATACTGCCCGAACATCTCAAGCACCACTCTAAGATGAACTTCAAGCTCTCTTTCATCTTTAGAGTATATCAAAATATCATCAATGAATACTAATATGAATCTGTCCAGATGCTCCCGGAAGATTCTGTTCATCAGGTCTATGAAAAATGTCGGTGCATTGGTTTGGTTAGTCTGAACGGCATTAATAACCATTTGTATGATCCATATCTTGTTCTAAACATCATCAAAGGAATACTGTCTTCAGCCACTCTAAGCTGATGGAATCCTGTTGCCAAACCCAATCGAGAAAATACTTTGGCTCCACTTAATTGGTCGAACAAATCGTCAATTCTAGGTAACCGATATCAATTCTTTATCGTCTTCCCATTCAACTTACGTGTAACGATCCCGGATTTTTGAATAAGTTTAAATTGATAATTAATTTAATTTTTGAATAAAAACTGTGAAATTAATTAGTAATTGATACAGTATATTAGTTAAATTACGAATTAATTGAGAATTAAATTGGATATTGAAAATATATGTATAAAAATAAAAACAGAAATATATTACAAAAATAATAAAGATTAGTATATATATAGAAATACAAGACAAGTATTTAAGTTGAAAATAAATATGTAAGTTAAAATAACTATAGAAGTTAGAAATAAATAGTAAGTTAAACAAATAAGTAAAATGAACTATGTAAAATATAAATAAACAAATTTGCTAAATTTAAACAACACATTACAATAGAAATTCATTGTATTATAATAAGACTAAGACAAAATATAAGATAAATTATATAGTTCTAGAACTATATAACATATGAAATACATATAGAATTGTCTGTGAACTAGGCAAGCAAGAAATAAACAAAACAAAGAAGTACAAAGCAAATAGATTTGCTGTAAACAAAATGAGAAACACATGCATTTAATACCACATCTTCTCAAGCACACATGGATATCATCTCAGCCGAAATAGTGAGAAATGTTTCAGCCTCCAAAACAAATGAAAATATCTATGATATGGTACAAAATAATATTACATTGTACAAAATATATTATCACCTGTACAAACACCTTTTTCTTTATATATATCTACATCTATACTTGTTCGTTCATAACCACATAGTAAAGACAGAAGGAAAAAACATCTTCATTTTACAAACTTAAAACATCATTCCAGTTCAAGCCTGAGTCTCCTCTGTTTCAAAACTTTTTAGGTGAGCAAATTTTTTTTTAAAACCAGACTTCCTTGTTCTTACCAGTGAGTACACATTCAACTTTATAAATTTGAATCTGTGTGTTTGATTTATAATCAGTATGTGCGGAATATATAGTCTTGTGTAGGTTCTGTTGTTCTGAGAAATTGTATATGGTTTGTTCTTCAGTAATTCTAGTTTCTGAGCAAAGGAAAGTAGAAAATTTTAATACGTCTTCATATAAAACATTTTAAACTTAGGATTTTAAACAAATTATGTTTGTTTAAACTTAAACCATGGTCCAGAATTTTGTTAGCTTGAAAATGAAGGAACTCGACATTGTAAACTCATTTTACAGTCAAAGAAGAAATCATATGATTTATTCAAGTAGTTTAAATTATGGATTTGATTATATAACTTGTATAAGCACACAAAGATAGGATTTTTAAACTTAATACGATGATTTTTAATTAAGTATCTCAGAGGCAGTTCATATTTGGACAAAATATGCTTTTGAATCGATTACTGGTGATCGAACGAATGTTGAGTGTTGAAATTTTGATCGAAGCTGGCTTGGCCATCAATGAAGTTGAGAAAATTGTAATATAATTTTTCTATTGCATGAGATGTAAGAACGAGGTAAGAGTAGGGTTTAATGATTGGGTTTTGTCGTGATCTGGAACGAGGTGATTTTTGTCACCTTTGTTAGACTGAGTTGAACGAAACTGAGGGTGGTGAAAGAACAAGGGGTTGACGTAGTGAGGTCGAAGGCGCGACGGCTCCGGTGGTCGGTGTGAGGGTGACGAGGCGTTTTAGGCTGGGTGTGTTCGAGTTGCAGTTTGAACGAAGGGGCAAATTTCAATTTCGAGATTTTGGATTCGAATTGCGTTTTGTTCCCAGGTGCAGAGGGTTTTTGCGACTTGCCGGTGATGGCGCAGTTCACCGGAGCGACGGCGACGTGCCGTGCATGTGCACGGGCGCGTTATTGCGTTGGTGTCAGGATTGGTAGTGGCGGGCAACTCGAGCTGTCACTCGAGTAAAAATGGTGATTGCTTCGGTGGGGAACTCGAATACGCGGGCTTGGTTCCTGATACTATCGTTTAAAAACTTAAACTAACTCAACTGAAAGAAAAGAGAGTAGAAGAAGAAGCATACGGGAAGAAAGAGAGGGGGAACTCGGGAAAAGTTAGTGGGACACTCGAGTGATACTCGAGTAAACTAGGAATCTTTCTCGGGTTTTCATTTTAAGTGACAGCCTATTAAAAGTTGGGAGTTAATCATCTTAATCAATTTTTTTAGTATTGATGATTTAATAAAGGCTTAATAAATTAAGCTAAGATATTATGACAAGTGTAATTAATCAAGTAAATACTTAACAAAGTTTTAAAATCTTAATTAATATTTTAATTAAGTAGTTAATATAAGATAAGTTTTAAATTTAATTAAAATTAAAGTTTTCAAGTTGGAAATAATTTAATTTTCAAAGTTTAAGGAAGACTTTAAAATGTTAATTAAAATAAATAATTTTTATTAATTAATTGCTTTGAAAAGTGATAAAGAATGATTAATTTGTAATTGAATTAAAGATTGGTTAATTAACAATTAAGTATTTAATTTATTTGTAATTAAGAATTGTTAATTAAAGTTAATTAATAATTAGTAGTTAATTAAGATAATTGATTAAGAAATAATTAATTAAAATTGAATTAATTTATAGTTAATCATTGATTTAAATAAATTAATAAAAATAGTTATGTGGTTAATTCTTTTAAATCACCTTCACCTTAAATTGAAGATAATGGACTGTCATCAAATATTGTGTACTGGATTAATATTTCTGTTTGTGATTATGATACTGTATGATGTGACTTGCCTTATGCTGGACTGTGATTTGTAGTTTGTTTCTGTATATATGTGAAAACCCATGGCCCATAAATCGGCATTTGAATTTCGATGCGACAGGGAGTCGGATTCCAGTTGGTTATCCGAAACCCACATCGAATTGTACTGATGAATCTTTGTGACTGATAAATTTATTTTATCTGTGAAACTGTGAATGAAGATGAGCGTTATCAATTATACCGCTTATCGATATTGATATATCTGTGATGGGTTATGATGTTGCACTATTGTGTTAAACCCCTGGACCACACTCTTACACACACAAATATGGATTTCACGTGGAAATCGGTTAAGTCACAAATGATTTAAATTTAATGTTTTTGAAATTGAAATTGAAATTTCAATTGATTTTGGAAATGGATTGGGTTTAAAGTGAAAACCTTTTGAAAAGGAATTTCAAAGATAAAATTTATTTTTTGAATAACTTGATAAAGTTTTGAAATTTAAATAATTTGATTTAAATTTGAATTCAAAAATTTGAAACTGAATCCTATGATTTGAAACTAGGGATTAAAGATGTTATACAAGTTATATATGGGTTAAACCATTTTAAAGGCATGAATTTGGGAATTTGAATTTAATTCAAGGGTTTTAACTCGTATAAATATAATTGGATTCTTCCGAAACGAAAACTATTTGTTTTCAAATAATAAAAGATTTCACTTAAGAAATGAACTTCCAATTTGTGTTAAAAGGATTCCTAGTTTGAAATGAAAATGATGATTTTCCAAGTTATGAACAAATCTTTGAAAACGGGTTTGAAAGCTATAAGTAAAATCTTTGATTTAAAGATTTAACGAGTTAATCCAATTGAAATGGAAATTGTTTTGGAAATCTACGTATGGATCTTTGTGAAACTGGGTGAACTTTGTGAAATGAATCTTTTTGTTTAAAAGATTGGAAATGGTAATTTTTTTTAACCATTCGAATGAAAAGTTTTGGGCTTTAAGCTGTGATTTAACTGAGACCCCAGTATCCATATGATTTTTAATTGCGCTCGTTATTCGGTTTAGCCGGGAGAGGACCTTTGTGTCATATAACCCATTCCGAATAGTGATACGACGATATGGATAGCATTTGAAGACCGGTGGTGAAGACCGGGTATTTGCGAGAGCGATAGGATGACCTATCGATTGTCTCTGCACTGAGTAGCTATGGTATAGAGATTCCCTAAGTGATGGGAAGTCCGATCGGGATTGTGAATACCCAGATTACAAGGGCTTCTTTGGAAGTGCCTTCGGTTCTGTTCGAACCCGGAACAGACTTGTATGGCTGTATGTCTGACATTACACTTTGAGATATAAAGATAATTTCTTTCAAATACATTTCTGTTGGTGGCGGAGAATTTATTCTCTTAGCTTAACACCCTTCTCTGAGACGTACGAGCTCAGAGGTTATGTAGTTGAAGGTTATCAGTGATATACTCCCAATTTGGTAGTGTGGCATGCTGAGTGTTGCTGTGTGTTGATGATCATTCGTTGATCATTTGTGATCAAAGCATGGCTTTGTGAAAAAAGCGTAGCTTTGTGGACGAGACTTCGTCGAGCCTCACAACCCGGTAATGGTCGAAACAGGAATGTTGCGGCAAGGTTTTTAGGGGTCGCTCCCCTAGGGTATGTCCATTTTCTTCTGGATAAAGGGTGGTATCATGGTATGGAACCCAGATACTTAACTCGTGTGGACACTATAAATTCATTACTGTGTTATGTTGCTTTGTTGGTTGAGGGGCCCCTCGGATAAAGGTCGGTAACGACCGGGAATGGCATACTCATGTGGTAGTTACCTAGTTACAGCTTGGTTAAAGCGTGAGGTAGCGTCGGCCTTGTGTTTGCAGAGATCCAGTTATGTTCTCGGGGCGTCTTTCCAGAGGCGTTTCCATATCGGTGTAAGGAAGTTCCTTAGCCTGACCATTTGTTGGAAATCCAATCCCCAATATGAACTTTGTACGGTATCAGTTGTAGAACCTGCCATTTACTTATGGTGGTCACCACTGTTTAGATGGTAGCTATAGTAGGCATACAATAATGGTTGTATGTTGGCTAAGATTAATATTATATTTTCGAAATGGCTTTCTACACTATGCACTAATAATAATAATCCAATGATTTTGCGTAGTAAGCATGTTTGACTATCATAAGAAGAAATCTCCTCCAATTCTGCGTTTGCATTGTGTGTGTGACGGGAGGTCTTATGGTAGTTTCATTTTCCAAAAGCATTGCGAGTTTCAATGTTTAAAATTCTTTTGTTGTTGTTTAAAGATAAACTGTTTTTGTTACTCACACCAGTCCCACGACTGACCTGGAGTTTATTGTTCCCTTCCTAAACTCTGGGTGCCCACAATTTTCCACACGGGCAGTCTAGAGTTGGGTTTTTCAGATAGTCAGGTTCAGTTGAGTATCTGGAGCTAGTTCAGTGTTTGGAGTTCACTCGACGACTGCACTTGCTTACCCTTGTGCAATGTGATGGTGGTTCGAGCTAGATGTTGGAGTCGTTGGACTCATTCTCTTTTCAGATCATTTGGAGTGATCTCTTCCATTATTGTTATTTCCGCTGTAGCATTGTATCATATCTCTGATATTGTTGTATCATATTGATATCATTGTTGTATATCATTCTGGATATTGTATTCATTGGAGTTGTACATGATATCATTTTTTTCTTTATTCCGTTGTGTTGTTATACTTACTTTGTTATAACCTCCGATGAGCCAGATTTGGCATTTGAATCTGCGGCATCTTGAGTACAAGTGAAGTACGGGTGCCGATTTTCGAAGGCCAAGTCAGGATCGCTACATTACGATAATCGATACACAGCCTCAACGATCCATCCAGTTTATTTACAAACACGGCGGTTGCTCCCCAAGGTGAACTACTTAGTATGATAAAGTTCTTACTTTTCAAATCCACCAACTACACTTTTAGCTCCTTCATTTCAATAGGCGTCATTCTACTTGGCAGTCTACTCATCGGTTCTGCTCCTGGTACTAAATCTATCTGAAACTTAATAGCTCGTTTCGACAGTAGTCCTATTATGGGGTCAAAGACGTCTGTGGCCTCTATAACAACGAAAGCTCAATTTAATTCGTCTTCTTCCTCTATAACACCTAACAAAGCATTTACCTCTAAACTAGGGTCGTTTGTGGAGCATGTAATCTGATCACTATAGTTAGAGTGTCTAAGTGATATTATCCTATCATACCAAAATATCATAGCATCATATTTACTTAAGCAATCCATACCCAAAATAATTCCAAACCTTACAAGATCAAATACATGCAAACTACAAGCAAATATATGACCTAACAATTCAAACTCTAAGTGGTCACGTCTCATCCCAAGAGTCGCATATCCTCCTATCGGATTACCAACCCTTAAGGAAGTAACTAGGTATTAGGGTTCTAGGTTAAGCTTATCAACCAAACAATGAGATATAAAAGAATGCGATGCCCCAGTATCAAATAGAACTCTAACTGATACACCATGAATCAAAAGCGTACCTTCCAACACAGCTTTTTCCTTCTCCTCAACTGTTGGTCTTGAGGTAGTTGGTTCCAATGCAAACACTTTGCCTTTTCATCCTTGGTTGGTTCCTTGCACTGGTTCTTATAATGTCCAATCTGATCACAATTAAAGCACCTCATGTAATGACCCGTATTTTTAACGCTTTAAAAATACAAAATTAAATAAAATTTTAATTAAAAATCCGATAGAAATAAAATTTTACGATTTATTAAATGGAAATCTCTTTGTATATAAGTTACAAATCCAAAACCAATTTCGATAAGGCCGATAATGTAATACATATTAAAAACGTAATGTAATAATATGAAATAGTTGTAACCAATAATAGAAACCAAAATAATAATTTTAACGTAAGAAATATGCGTTTTGCGTTAAATGCAATTTTCGTTAAATAAAAATAAACAATAAAATTTCGCAACGAAAATTCGATATTTAAAATGCGTCTATTTAAACATAGGAAATTGTAAAGTTTCGTCAGAAAATATGGAAGTAAATTTCAGTCACGTCATTTCGGTTTAAATCAGTTAAAATGTAATGAAAATAAAATGTTTTTGAAACCTAAATATTTTTACATAGAAAAATTCTAAATCGTCTTCTGAGCATGACGTTATTTTTCGTTTTTCCAAATTCGGACTTCTTTAGCTCCGTCGATCTTATTTTTTTGCGTTTTTGCTGCATTTTCCATAGTAGAACATTTGAATTTTTATAATTAAATCGTACTGCTAATATCTGTATCCGTTTTGATCGTCTCATCGTGTTGATCTCTATGGTATATTTATTTTTGTGTTTTGAAGTCCGGTTCGTAGTAGAATCCGCGAAAAAACGATTTCCGTATCGGTTCTGCATTTTGGCTTTAGATTTTTGGTGACCATTCAACTTTCCTCTGTACAATACCAATACCAACAGCTGTTTGCATTTATATTTCCTTAAATTTTGTGCCTAACCTTTACCTCTCCCAACGTACATTTACATTTTCTTTATCGTTCTCTTCTCTGTTCAATTCTAAAAAAAAGAGAAATAAAATAATACGTATGTCAAAACTATTCAATTCTAATTCCTTCTTCTTCTCTGAAGCTACCCTTATTCCCTTCCTCCCGCTGACGCATGCTAGCCCATCACCGAAGTTCGCACTTCACAACAGCCCTGTCGCCTTCCTTCCCGTGCTCCACCACCAAGCCTTCACGCCATGCATCTTCAAACCCACGCAGCCACCTTGCAGTTCTACGTCAGACCCGCAAAGCCTTCGCCTCCCCTTTGTTTGCATCCTCCCCTCGATCTCCACTGACTGCACAATCCCCAACCTTTTCTGAAGGCCGAGCAACCCCATGCGAGCAACCCAGAGCTTTCCCCATGCAACTTCCTCCATCCCGACTTTTCTAGATCTCTAGCTTTGCCTTCCCTGTCTCACGAGTTACTGTTCATCCATCTAGCTTGCAATCTTCTTTTATATATATGTAAGTGTATAATATGCTGTATATTTATTTGTAAGTTGTTTAAGTTATGTGTGTTATGTTAGTATTCACAAATATATATAGATTATAAGTTCAAATCCTTTTATTCTATATGAGTTTATAAAATGGGTTTACACAGTTAGTTTATATATTTTACAGTTTGAAATAGAAAACGAGAAGGTATAATAATAACATATATAGTGGGCATGCATACAATATATATATCATTTTCAATTGTTGACTGCATGTAACGTGAGTATATATATAAATATTTCGTATAAGGTATAAATACTAATTTTAGAAAAATGATATATGTAACGATGTCTTGTTTTAAAGTGTGTGTATATATATATATATATATATATATGCATAGTCTTTCTTGGTATAAGATCTATTTGTCCATATCAAAGCTTATCCATACTCTGTTACTTATTTATATTTTAAGTGAAATATGTTTGAGTAAAAAAAATTGTATAGCTTATTTATAAAAGGAATGTTACAGTACTGGTTTTAAGGAAGTATTGTATGGGCTATATGTCTGCTTAGATATTAGTTTGTATATTTTGATCTATTGATTTATAACGTGTAAGCCCTGTTTTGTATACTTGTATATTTACAGCTTATATCTGATTTATATAAATGTTTTATTTTATATACATGAACTTATATAAAGTTATATATATATTATTAATATTATTATTTTATCTTAAAATGCATATGGTTCATATATATTTATAAAGCAAAGTGTATATATATAGTGGGGTATCTTGTCTCAGTTGAAGGAATGGTTGTATACTTAATATATGGAAAATTTTAAGGTTATAAATTCTTGTTTATAAAGATTTGTTTACAATCTTTTCTTTCTGTTTTCTAAGACTCGGTTTATTTGAAATTTTGTATATTATATTCTTGGGTGTAAGTTGAGATATTGATTTAGATTGTGGAAGCTTTGTTTGTTGTATAAACTAGGATTGTTAAGTTTCAATACATGTTATAATGATTTAAGTTACAATGATATTTCGTAATTTTGATTATTTTTTTAAGTATGTGAGTTTATACATACGTTTATATATTTGTTTATATATATATATAAGTAATTATGAGTTGATTCCAAATATATATGAAAAATTTATTTTATGTATTTGAAAAAAATATTGATATAAAATATATGTATTGAAATTTATTTTGAAACAAATATATATATTCTGTATATATATATATCAAGTTGATTCTAATTTATTCTCATTGATTCTCATTTATCAGCTCTATTCGTCGAATTCGTGCCAATCTATTTTGCTTTGGAATTCGTGCTTGGATTCGTAACTCATTTCCTTGTCAAATCTGTCTAGCCTCGAAAGGTGAGCAATCACTCACGATTCACGTTCTTTTATTTATTAAATTTGATTTCAATTGAAACGACAATTGAAATATGATGCCGTTAGTTAATTACACTGTTATATATGCTATTACCTGTATCAGTTCACCTGTGACATCTGACACCAGTATCTGTTATTTATACAATGATAATCCAGTTTGGTTGATAAATAATTGATTGTTGATGTTGACATTAGACGTTACATTGTTAAGGTTGTAAGTGATAAATAATTTGAAACTGAAATTGACGTAGGATAGTTAGATTTGATATCTGTGTTAATTTGGTTGATGACATTTGCATAATATGACCCCTTTAAAGGTTAAATAAATTGACACGTAGAAATAGTGTTAACTACACCTTGAACCATTGAATGTATGTTGTATAAATTGTTGTAGTTTTAAATTGAATAATGGATATCAAGTGAAGAACCGTATAAATATTAGTGTAATAATCTTTAATCTACATGAAATGATAGTGTAGATTCTAGAAATAATTATATAAATTTGCACAAACAACAATGTAAATTAATACGATTATTTCAGGATTATTTGAATTAATTATTTGATTGTTGTTATTGCTTGTTTATTTACTTTGACACCATCCCAGTTATCACACTGCAAGTTCCCTTTGTTATGCTTTGATTTTGAATTGGAATGAAATCGGGTTGAAATGATAAATACCCAAATTTAACTTTGACTTGGGATAGAGAATTAAATAAAACCCGATTGGTCAATAATTTGATTTAAAAATAAAATAAAGATTTTATTTGAATAAATAATATGGTTTTGAAACGAAGTTGGAATTTGAATTTTAATGAAAGGAAATGTTAATATTTAATAATCTGAATCAAAATATTAACATAGTAGTTGATGAAAGAACGTTGTTTTAAAATTTGGAATTATTAATAATTAAGTTTGAAATTATTTAATAATTAAGTTTTGAAATTATTAAATAATTAAATAAGAGTGAATTATTTAATAATTAAATAAATTGAATTATTTAATAAGTGGAATTGAACATCTTGAATAAGCGAAATTTAGTTTCTTTATTAATTAAGCTTTGAAATTGTAACTAAGTAAACAAATAAGTGAAATTTAATTTTCTTTAACAAGAAATAAAAATGTGATTTATTGAAATTAATGCAAGACTTGTAATCTAAAGAGTTGATTTGACGAATCTAATTTAATTCAATTTGAAGTTTTGATATAATGAAGTTGAACTTAAGTAATTGATTTAATGAATTGGAAATTAAATAGAAAATTGTTTTAAATGACAAATTTACTGAATGAATATTGAATAAAATCGATCAATGAATTTAAATTGATTTGAATGTTAAATTAAATTAATTTAAATGATTTCGGAATGTAACTTATATACGAACTTGAATAAAAATTTGAATTGTTTATAATAAAAATTGAATTTGAATTATAAGATTTTGAAATGGTAATTTGGAAGTTTTGAAGCGTAAATTATGGAAATTGGTTTAAAAAGACAAATGAAATGTTGATTTATAAATTTTATTTGAAATTTGAAATTGATTTGGTTTTGAAATAAATAAACGACCAATCGGTATAATAATTACGGAAGTTATTAAAAAGACCGGAATCGGTTAGGGACATACTCACTGTCTAAACCGAAAACCACTTTAATAACTATACGCGGAGTGTGATCCAGAATGAAGTGGTTGGAATGATGTACGTGATGACTGAAGAAAGAGAACGATAATGGATAGCCTTGACACTTGTGTCAAATTGGAAATGACTAAAACAGGAGCCGTGCCGGGCCAAATGGGGTTAGCCACCTCGAGCGAACACACTTCTTCGAAAACTACTCATTACTTGTTGTCGATTGGTGCACCCTCGAATTTTGGGAGTGTTGTTTCGCGGTGTTGCGATCGCTGCGGCGATGCGTTCTCACCGGTCCGGATCAGGCAAACGGTAGTTTCACTACCTTGGGTATTGCCTCATGTGCCTTGTCATACTTGTATCCCTTTATACGCGACCACTACGATTTGTTTTGTGTTATACCTATGGAGTACTCCCTGATAGCCCACTAGTTTACGGTGGAGTTCACAGTGCTGTATAGACTATAACGCTTATATAAAACGTGTTAAGGGGAATAATGGTAACGCCTTAACACTATTTTGATATTTTATATTACTAATAGGCATTATCTACTTATCGTACACTACTACATAGTAGATAGTTTAACGGATCCTTAAAGGATGGTTATTCCAAACATCCTTTGAGTTACTTGTATTTCAATTGCTATTTCACTTAAGTTGGATTTATTGATATAAGAATATTAATCCTGACTCGAGTGTTTTGTGTTTTGCTTTATGCTCGGGTCAAACTGAGTGTACCAGTATTCGAGACTCGCCTTTGGAGTTGGAGCTTCGCTTGGTGATCCAGCTATCTATCCAGCTTTCAGATATCCAGTTGATTCCAGTGATTGTATTCTGATTCTTGTATTTGACTATTGTATTCGAGACATTTGTTGTATCTTATTTAACTCTGATATGTATATAGTAGCTTCATGAACTACTATCTTTTGTTTCCGCTGCATTTATTACACTTTGTATGTGATCTGTGATTATTTTATTTACTATATATGCTCAGTTTTGCCAAATTTAAATTAACAATTCGGTATTTTGAACTATTCAAGTCCGACGTGTGCGGATGTGAATAGTCCAAAATAGCGGGTTGTTACAGTTGGTTTCAGAGCTTTGGTAGCTCTAGGCAAACTTAGCATATAGGGTAAATGTATTTACAGAATCACTCTCATTCGAGTTTCAATCTCTTCCTTTTGACTCGATCCCTTTGAATTTTGGAACGTTCCTTGCGGTTCCAAATTTCATTCGTGTCCCTCACTATTTGCCTTCTCATTCTGGAGTATCCCATAACTCCACCTTGAATGATCTTTATAATGAATCGGCAGTCACGCCAAACTTCGAATGATTTGTAAAGGGGTGAAACTCCTTTACAATAGGCGTTGATTCACCGGAGATTTCTGTATCCTCGGTTTACAATGCTATCTATCTCCTGCTATACCTGAATTCTATTTCTTGAGATCGAATGTCGATTTACCTCGGAATTCCACATCGATCTTATTCTTGAAGTCACTGTCGACCTGGTTATGGTTGCCCGTAATTTATATAAGATTATCTATTTCCTTATTCGGTTAAATAATCATCTTATCTTTCGTTCCAACTTATTCTCAAATCAAAATTTTCTTTGATCGAATTAATCAAATTTGAATCTCTGTCCTTGCTTTGAAAATTTATTCTTGTATAGAGTATTTGTAAATCTATATTTAAATGTTTTAGAGATTGTGTTGTTTGAGTTGTTATTGTTGATTTGGGTTTTCGATCGATTCGTCTGATCAACGCTATCGATAGGATTTCCAAAACACTTGAACAGAGCAAACTGACACAATATTGATTTCAAATTTGGTAAATGAAATAATTTTGTATGATTATATTATAATATATAAGTAAAATTTTCTAGAATAAAAAAAAAGAGGCTAACTAATTGGTTGTTTGAAATGATAATATTTGATTTTCAGTTATTGTTCTAAATGAATTTATAAACATGGTATGAATTGATTTGGAATTTAAATAAATTTAAATCAGAAATTTGAGAATTTAATTTCCGATGATTTCAAACTTTGGTTTTAAAGTTTTAAATATAATTTAAAGTATTTTCGAATATAAATGATTTTCAAAGAATTTTAAAATGTTGAAATCAGTGCTCTTCTCTTTGTCGCTGGAAAATAATTTCGGTGATGGCGGCCGCATCATCGACATTCATTTCGAGTTTCGAAGTGGAGAAACCATTCTGTAGCTTTGCTACGTTTTTGTTTTGGAAAAATATTTTGATTTGAATTTCTTAAATATGACTTGATTTATATATATATGGGTATATTATTTTAAATTTAATTTGATTTAATATATATAGTATATACATAATTATTTCTAAAGGGTTTGAAATTAAACGGAAATTTATTTCTTAAAAATCACGTTAAAAGATGTTTTCAATTATAAATAAAGCTAAATTTTGGATAAATATTTAAACTTGAAATAATTGAATTTGAAAATTTTATTTATATAGTACTAAATTACATTTCAATATAACTTACCTAAATTATTCAGAAGTTAAAATGTAACTGGATAATATACAATATAAAATGATTTTATAAATAAAAATTTGAGTGTTATAATAAAAATTATACACTTAGATTTTAATTATAAAAAATGCTAATAAAGATGATAGAATAATAAGTTAATTGAATGAGATGAATATAATAATTTTGTTCTGAAAGAATTAACAAATTGAAATTTGATCAACTTATGGAAATACCTTAAATTTAAACCAATTATTGAATATAAACTAATTTAAATTGAAATTTATATGGTTTAAATTAATTTATAGGGTTTAAATATTTGTAATAAGATATATTAAGTGGAATAAACTTAATAATAATTTGGAATAAAGAATTAAATTTGTTGAATAAAATATGAGTACAATTAATGATTATACAAATTGATGATTTAGAAATTGTTAATTGAGGATGACTAGATAATAAATAATGAATTTAGAAATAGATAGATTGATTTAACTTAAGTGAACTCAAAGGGATTTAACCAAATTGTTAACTATTAATTAGTTTAAATTGAAATTTGTATGGTTTAAATTAATTGTTTTACTTGTATTCCAATCTATTTTCTTCTGGTTGTTTCTATTCTCCTACCTCCTTCCATTTCGAGGACGAAAAGTTTTGAGTGGGGGAGATTGTAATGACCCGTATTTTTAACGCTTTAAAAATACTAAATTAATAAAATTTTAATTAAAAATCCGATAGAAATAAAATTTTACGATTTATTAAATGGAAATCTCTTTGTATATAAGTTACAAATCCAAAACCAATTTTGATAAACCGATAATGTAATACATATTAAAAACGTAATGTAATAATATGAAATAGTTGTAACCAATAACAGAAACCAAAATAATAATTTTAACGTAAGAAACGTGCGTTTTGCATTAAATGCAATTTTCGTTAAATAAAAATAAACAATAAAATTTCGCAACGAAAATTCGATATTTAAAATGCGTCTATTTAAACATAGGAAATTGTAAAGTTTCGTCAGAAAATATGAAAGTAAATTTCAGTCTCGTCATTTCGGTTTAAATCAGTTAAAATGTAATGAAAATAAAATGTTTTCGAAACCTAAATATTTTTACATAGAAAAATTCTAAATCGTCTTCTGAGCATGACGTCATTTTTTGTTTTTCCAAATTCGGACATCTTTAGCTCCGTCGATCTTATTTTTCTGCGTTTTTGCTGCATTTTCCGTAGTAGAAAATTCGAATTTTTATAATTAAATCGTACTGCTAATATTTGTATACCGTTTTGATCGTCTCGTCGTGCTGATCTCTACGGTATATTTATTTTTGTGTTTTGAAGTCCGGTTTGTAGTAGAATTCGCGAAAAAACGATTTCCGTATCGGTTCTGCATTTTGGCTTTAGATTTTTGGTGACCATTCAACTTTCCTCTGTACAATACCAATACCAACAGCTGTTTGCATTTATATTTCCTTAAATTTTGTGCCTGACCTTTACCCTTCCCAACGTACATTTACATTTGCTTTATCGTTCTCTTCTCTATTCAATTCTAAAAAAAAGAAATAATATAATACGTATGTCAAAACTATTCAATTCTCATTCCTTCTTCTTCTCTGAAGCTACTCTTATTCCCTTCCTCTCGCTGACGCATGCTAGCCCATCACCGAAGTTCGCACTTCACAACAGCCCTGTCGCCTTCCTTCCCATGCTCTACCACCAAGCCTTCACGCCATGCATCTTCAAACCCACGCAGCCACCTTGCAGTTCTACGTCAGACCCGCAAAGACTCCGCCTCCCCTCTGTTTGCATCCTCCCCTCGATCTCCACTGACTGCATAATCCCCAACCTTTTCTGAAGCCCGAGCAACCCCATGCGAGCAACCCAGAGCTTTCCCCATGCAACTTCCTCCATCCCGACTTTTCCAGATCTCCAGCTTTGCCTTCCCCGTCTCACGAGTTACTGTTCATCCATCTAGCTTGCAATCTTCTTTTATATATATGTAAGTGTATAATATGCTGTATATTTATTTGTAAGTTGTTTAAGTTATGTGTGTTATGTTAATATTCACAAATATATATAGATTATAAGTTCAAATCCTTTTATTCTATATGAGTTTATAAAATGGGTTTACACAGTTAGTTTATATATTTTACAGTTTGAAATAGAAAAAGAGAAGGTATAATTACAACATATATAGTGGGCATGCATACAATATATATATCATTTTCAAGTGTTGACTGCATGTAACGTGAGTATATATATAAATATTTCGTATAAGGTATATATACTAATTTTAGAAAAATGATTTACACAGTTAGTTTATATATTTTACAGTTTGAAATAGAAAAAGAGAAGGTATAATAACAACATATATAGTGGGCATGCATACAATATATATATATATCATTTTCAAGTGTTGACTGCATGTAACGTGAGTATATATATAAATATTTCGTATAAGGTATATATACTAATTTTAGAAAAATGATATATGTAACGATGTCTTGTTTTAAAGTGTATATATATATATAAATATGCATAGTCTTTCTTGGTATAAGATCTATTTGTCCATATCAAAGCTTATCCATACTCTGTTACTTATTTATATTTTAAGTGAAATATGTTTGAGTAAAAAAAAATTGTATAGCTTATTTATAAAAGGAATGTTACAGTACTGGTTTTAAGGAAGTATTATATGGGCTATATGTCTGCTTAGATATTAGTTTGTATATTTTGATCTATTGATTTATAACGTGTAAGCCCTGTTTTGTATACTTGTATATTTACAGCTTATATCTGATTTATATAAATGTTTTATTTTATATACATGAACTTATATAAAGTTATATATATATTATTAATATTATTATTTTATCTTAAAATGCATATGGTTCATATATATTTATAAAGCAAAGTGTATATATATAGTGGGGTATCTTGTCTCAGTTGAAGGAATGGTTGTATACTTAATATATGGAAATTTTTAAGGTTATAAATTCTTGTTTATAAAGATTTGTTTACAATCTTTTCTTTCTGTTTTCTAGGACTCGGTTTATTTGAAATTTTGTATATTATATTCTTGGGTGTAAGTTGAGATATTGATTTAGATTGTGGAAGCTTTGTTTGTTGTATAAACTAGGATTGTTAAGTTTCAATACATGTTATAACGATTTAAGTTACAATGATATTTCGTAATTTTGATTTTTTTTAAGTATGTGAGTTTATACATACGTTTATATATTTGTTTATATATATATAAGTAATTATGAGTTGATTCCAAATATATATGAAAATTTTATTTTATGTATTTGAAAAAAATATTGATATAAAATATATGTATTGAAATTTATTTTGAAGCAAATATATATATTCTATATATATATATCAAGTTGATTCTAATTTATTCTCATTGATTCTCATTTATCAGCTCTGTTCGTCGAATTCGTGCCAATCTGTTTTGCTTTGGAATTCGTGCTTGGATTCGTAACTCATTTCCTTGTCAAATCTGTCTAGCCTCGAAAGGTGAGCAATCACTCACGATTAACGTTCTTTTATTTATTAAATTTGATTTCAATTGAAACGACAATTGAAATATGCTGCCGTTAGTTAATTAGACTGTTATATATGCTATTACATGTATCCGTTCACCTGTGACATCTGACACCATTATCTATTATTTATACAATGATAATCCAGTTTGGTTGATAAATGATTGATTGTTGATGTTGACATTAGACGTTAAATTGTTAAGGTTGTAAGTGATAAATAATTTGAAATTGAAATTGACGTAGGATAGTTAGATTTGATATCTGTGTTAATTTGATTGATGACATTTGCATAATATGACCCCTTTAAAGGTTAAATAAATTGACACGTAGAAATAGTGTTAACTACACCTTGAACCATATGCATTTAACAGCGAATAAAAATACTCAACTCAATCACCAACCATCCACATCCGAATCCCCCCATACCATTCTCACATCAAATCCAGCTCACAGTAAGAAAAAGAAAAACAAGAAAAATTACAAAAACAAGGCAAACAAAGATAGCGAAGAAGTTGAGGATAACGATGAAGGGCATACATACCAAATCGAGGATATTCTGAATAACTGCACCAGTTCAGAAGAAAACGAAGTACAAACAAAAAAACAAAACCCAGTAGGACAGAGAAAATCGGGTAGGAAGAAGAAACACTATATCTCCAATGCTTGACAACATAGGTGCTTGGAATATAAGGGGAGCACATCTTCCCTTAAAGCAACTGGAAGCAAAAAACTTGATCAGAAACAACAATCTGCATATGCTTGGCATATTGGAAACAAAACTAAACAAAGCACAAACCATCAATATGTGTACTTATATCAACCCCTTATGGAAATTCACCGACAATCTTGATCATGCTGTTTATGGCCGTGTGGTGGTGTTATGGAACCCTCTTACATACAAAGCCGACACCATCTCGGCCTCCGATCAGTATATCCACCTTTACGTCACTCATATACCCACTTCTTCATGTTTCAACTTAACATACATATATGCATCGTGTTGCAAAGAAACCAGAATACATCTTCACAACTTCATCCAATCTCAAAATTGTATCAGTGACCCATGGATCCTTATTGGTGACTTCAACTGTATGTATGCGTCTACGCAGAAATATGGCGGTAATCCTTTATCCATACATGACATTAGGCCCCTTTCACAAACTATGCACATTGCGGCACTTCACAAAATTCCCTCCATTGGCCCTACATACACTTGGAACAACCGACACAAAAACAGACGTACTTTTTGCACCCTCGACCATTCCCTTTTCAATTTACAAGCCCTTACCACCTGGCCTAACCTTTTATCATCTATCTTACACCCTGGTATATCTGACCATAGTCCTCTTATCCTCTCATGGGGATTGAAAACAACGAAATACCATGCCTCATTTAAATTTTTTAATTTTTGGATGAAACATGCACAATTCTTTGACATTTTTTTGCAGGGATGGAACACTCACACATACGGCAATCCTATGTATGTTCTTCAGGCTAAGCTTAAGAATACTAAACGAGGCTTGAAAAAATGGGCACTTTCTACTTTTGGCAAAGGAACTTCAAAATCCGATCAGCTGCGACATGATCTCCACAAAGCTCAACTGGACATGCTAGCAACCCCTGGAAATATCGATCTGGCTGAAAAAGAGGAATTCATAAACAATCAACTACGAGATGCTCTTCAATGCGAATTGGATAGGAATAAAGAAATACTCGACAAAGAGAAGTTTTTCCATGGTGACAAGAACTCGACTTTCTTCCAAAATGCTCTCAGCATAAATAGATCAGCTAAAAAAATCACCTCTATAGTCGACATGGATGGCGAGCTCAAAACTGAAGATAATCACATTGACGAAGCCTTCGTTAACTACTTCATGGAATGTTTTTCCGAATCTGCACATATACAGAACCTTACTGACATTACATATTTAAGCATTCCAAAGATCAGCGACGATCAAGCTATTAATCTGGTCACAACGATTACTTACGATGAGATCAAAAAGGCATTATTTGATCTAAATCCTGACAGTGTGGGAGGACCAGATGGATTCAACACAAAATTCTTCACTACTACTTGGTCTACAATCGATGTCACTTTTGTCAAGGCTATTAAATATTTCTTCTCCACAAATATTTTACTTCGCGGTATAAATGCCACAAATATTGCTTTAATTCCCAAAAACGACACGCCTACTTCAGTCACACATTACAGACCAATATCTTGCTGTAATGTGACTTACAGATGCATCACCAAAATCCTTGCGAATAGATTAAAACCAGTGCTGAATAGCATTATATCTCCTAATCAAACTGCTTTTCTACACGGTAGAAATATCACGGACAATATCTTGCTCACTCACGAATTACTTAGAGGATATAACCATACAAATATATCGCCGCGATGTATGATGAAACTCGATATTCAAAAGGCTTTCGACTCGATACATTGGTTTTCTATCGTTGCTGTTATGTCCAGTATGAGAATACCAGAATCTTACATTGCTTGGATATACACTTGCATCTCCAATGCCACGTACACTATTAAGATAAATGGCCATTCAGCAGGGTATTTCAAATCGAGTAGGGGAATTCGACAAGGCGACCCGATCTCCCCATACTTATTTATCATGGTGATGGAGCTGCTTAATTCCATTTTCACCAAACATGTTTTAAATAAGACCTTCAGGCTCCATCCAAAGTGCAAAAATCCTGTTATTACCTCTCTCATGTTCGCGGATGACATTGTTGTCTTCGCCAAGCCTGATGTTAGTACCGTTTCTGCCATCAACGAAACTCTTATCCAAATGCAACATATGACCGGGCTACATATTAATAAGAATAAATCTCATATTCTGATTGCGGGCCTCAGTGAAAATGATAATAGGCGTATCACTACTCTATCGGGTCTTCACGATATGCCTACGGATGCTGTTTACTTGGGTATTCCTCTCACTAAATCTAGGATCACTACTACCCAATGCATTCCCATGTATGAAAAGATTCTTGCTAAACTTAATACTTGGCCTACTCACTTACTTTCTCAAGCCGGTAGGATTTCTATTGTTAAATCTATTATATTCGGCATGACTACATACTGGGCTCGCATTTTTATACTGCCAAAAAAATTAATATCCATGGTTAACGCGGCTATGAGCCATTTCTTATGGCATGGTGATTGCAGTTCTCGCAAACCTATTCCAATTGCCTTTTCCAAGATTTGCAGACCGAGGAAGCAAGGGGGCTTGGGTATTATAAATTTACGATGTTGGAATTTCGCGGCGGCATCCAAACACATCAACGATATAATCTCACACAATACGAATTTATGGATACGCTGGTTAAGATCGAACTACCTTTACAATAAGAACTTCTGGAATACCAGTCCCACTGCCACTTCTAGCTACTTCTGGCGGAAAATCCTTAGTTCTCGTGATATCATTCTTCCGCATATTAAATACAATATTTTCCACGATCGTCCCATCTCTTTCTGGCATTCACCGTGGTCGTCTCCAGGTGTAATTCTAAACAACGTGCTCAGTTATATGGAAAAGATATCCACTGGGATTCCTGATGGCGCAAACATTCGACAATACATCAACCATGGGGCGATTCATTTACCATACGCTGCGTCTGCTGTGGTTAGAAATCTCTGGAGGAAGATTACACGGGTTAACCATATTAACACGGTGCACTTTATACAATGGACTGACAAATCCAAACGTCACAACATCGCAACTATATACAAAGCCATTCTCTCTGAAAATAATAATTATTACAGTGTATGGTATCGACGAATATGGAGTAAGATCGGATCCGAAAAAGATAATTTCATCCTCTGGAAGACTATACATAACTCTCTACTTACTAGAGACAAACTTTTGGAGAGGGGATTCATTGCGTCTAATACATGCATTTTCTGCAATACACACCCCGAGAGCAAGGACCACATCTTCTTCCTCTGTACTATCACTTATAGACTATGGAAAGCTATTCTTCTTGCCGCTGAAATATATTACCCAAACCCGAGATGAGAACAACAATGGTTTGAGATTTTCCAACGATCCAGATGGCGAAATGAGAAGGGGGAGCGAATGCTTATTATCATCAGATGCTTTGTC
Organism: Allium fistulosum; assembly: GCA_030737815.1. Classification (NCBI taxonomy): domain Eukaryota; kingdom Viridiplantae; phylum Streptophyta; class Magnoliopsida; order Asparagales; family Amaryllidaceae; genus Allium; species Allium fistulosum. The sequence goes on along the minus strand of CM060903.1, from coordinate 488,900,271 downwards.
GCAGCTATTTGGCGCGAGAGGAACGCTCGTATATTTGAAAACAAAATTAAAAACAGAAGGGAGTTAATCGCTGAGATTATCGGAGCTTTCAAGAAACGTGCGAGATGGCTTCACTCTGTTGGACATATTGGATTTACGGTGCATTAATTAATCTGGTATTTGGGCTTACGGGCCTAAATCCTAATTTAATTACTGTTTTGCTATTTTGGGTATTCTATTTTATTTTTTATTTTTCTTTATTATTCGTTCTAGCGAACCCGCTGGAAGTTTGTAATTATGCTACTTTTTCAACATGATCTGGTAGAGCCCAGTATAAAATACTCGTTTGCCTTGAAAAAAAAAATACACCTTGAACCATTGAATGTATGTTGTATAAATTGTTGTAGTTTTAAATTGAATAATGGATATCAAGTGAAGAACCGTATAAATATTAGTGTAATAATCTTTAATCTACATGAAATGATAGTGTAGATTCTAGAAATAATTATATAAATTTGCACAAACAACAATGTAAATTAATACGATTATTTCGGGATTATTTGAATTAATTATTTGATTGTTGTTATTGCTTGTTTATTTACTTTGACACCATCCTAGTTATCACACTGCAAGTTCCCTTTCTTATGCTTTGATTTTGAATTGGAATGAAATCGGGTTGAAATGATAAATACCCAAATTTAACTTTGACTTAGGATAGAGAATTAAATAAAACCCGATTGGTCAATAATTTGATTTAAAAATAAAATAAAGATTTTATTTGAATAAATAATATGGTTTTGAAACGAAGTTGGAATTTGAATTTTAATGAAAGGAAATGTTAATATTTAATAATCTGAATCAAAATATTAACATAGTAGTTGATGAAAGAACGTTGTTTTAAAATTTGGAATTATTAATAATTAAGTTTGAAATTATTTAATAATTAAGTTTTGAAATTATTAAATAATTAAATAAGAGTGAATTATTTAATAATTAAATAAATTGAATTATTTAATAAGTGGAATTGAACTTCTTGAATAAGCGAAATTTAGTTTCTTTATTAATTAAGCTTTGAAATTGTAACTAAGTAAACAAATAAGTGAAATTGAATTTTCTTTAACAAGAAATAAAAATGTGATTTATTGAAATTAATGCAAGACTTGTAATCTAAAGAGTTGATTTGATGAATCTAAATTAATTCAATTTGAAGTTTTGATATAATGAAGTTGAACTTAAGTAATTGATTTAATGAATTGGAAATTAAATAGAAAATTGTTTTGAATGACAAATTTACTGAATGAATATTGAATAAAATCGATCAATGAATTTAAATTGATTTGAATGTTAAATTAAATTAATTTAAATGATTTCGGAATGTAACTTATATACGAACTTGAATAAAAATTTGAATTGTTTAAAATAAAAATTGAATTTGAATTATAAGATTTTGAAATGGTAATTTGGAAGTTTTGAAGCGTAAATTATGGAAATTGGTTTAAAAAGACAAATGAAATGTTGATTTATAAATTTTATTTGAAATTGAAATTGATTTGGTTTTGAAATAAATAAACGACCAATCGGTATAATAATTACGGAAGTTATTAAAGAGACCAGAATCGGTTAGGGACATACTCATTCTCTAAACTGAAAACCACTTTAATAACTATACGCGGAGTGTGATCCAGAATGAAGTGGTTGGAATGATGTACGTGATGACTGAAGAAAGAGAACGATAATGGATAGCCTTGACACTTGTGTCAAATTGGAAATGACTAAAACAGGAGCCGTGCCGGTCCAAATGGGGTTAGCCACCTCGAGCGAACACACTTCTTCGAAAACTACTCATTACTTGTTGTCGATTGGTGCACCCTCGAATTTTGGGAGTGTTGTTTCGCGGTGTTGCGATCGCTGCGGCGATGCATTCTCACCAGTCCGGATCAGGCAAACGGTAGTTTCACTACCTTGGGTATTGCCTCATGTGCCTTGTTATACTTGTATCCCTTTATACGCGACCACTACGATTTGTTTTGTGTTATACCTATGGAGTACTCCCTGATAGCCTACTAGTTTACGGTGGAGTTTACAGTGCTGTATAGACTATAACGCTTATATAAAACGTGTTAAGGGGAATAATGGTAACGCCTTAACACTATTTTGATATTTTAAATTACTGATAGGCATTATCTACTTATCGTACACTACTACATAGTAGATAGTTTAACGGATCCTTAAAGGATGGTTATTCCAAACATCCTTTGGTTACTTGTATTTCAATTGCTATTTCACTTAAGTTTTATTTATTGATATAAGAATATTAATCCTGACTCGAGTGTTTTGTGTTTTGCTTTACGCTCGGGTCAGACTGAGTGTACCAGTATTCGAGACTCACCTTTGGAGTTGGAGCTTCGCTTGGAGATCCAGCTATCTATCCAGCTTTCAGATATCCAGTGATTGTATTCTGATTCTTGTATTTGACTATTGTATTCGAGACATATGTTGTACCTTATTTAACTCTGATATGTATATAGTAGCTTCATGAACTACTATCTTTTGTTTCCGCTGCATTTATTACTCTGTGTATGTGATCTGTAATTATTTTATTTACTGTATATGCTCAGTTTTGCCAAATTTAAATTAACAATTCGGTATTTTGAATTATTCAAGTCCGACGTGTGCGGATGCGAATAGTCCAAAATAGCGGGTCGTTACACCTCACCTCTTTCTTATCAGCCGCTTTCGTCCCTTTACCTGTCGGACACTCGTGAGAATAGTGTCCCTTCTTATCACACTTAAAGCAAACTAGATTAGCCTTCACCTTCTTGGCAGCTTTTCCCTTTGAGCGCCCTTCTTATAAAAAAACGTCCTCTTCTTGTTCCACCCACTTTGACCTTCCCCTGCTTTATTGCCACCATGAAAAGCAAGCATCCCTCCTGCCTCAAAGCTATCTCAAAAACTACATCACACGGGTCCCTGATATATGGCAGAGTTGCTTTAGCTAGTTCAGGTTTCAGTCTGCAGATGAACTTCTCGTTCCTTTTGATAAATGTATCAACCGTAGCATATCCCCATCTTGATAAATCCTCAAATTTGGTTGCATACTCAAGCACTGTCATGTCTCCCTGCTCCAACTCCATAAACTTCCTGAGCAGAGTTGACTCAGCAATCTCTGACATGAATCTTTCCTCAAACCTCCTTCTAAATTTAGCCCAAGTCATGTTATCCTCATTAACTCCGACCGTAACACTATTCCACCAGTACAGTGCTGCTCCTTGCAGCTATCTAGAAGCAAGTCTCCTCTTCTGCTCAACATTAAACCCTAAATCACCAAAGATCCTTTCCCAATGAAGTAATAAATTCTCCACTTTAATTGCATCCTCGGTCCTGATAAACGGCATTCCTCCAAGCCTGGCATAATCTATGCTTAGTATTGCATAGTTATGGACCACCGAAGCTCCATGATTTCCTCCTTCCACGTTTCCTCTGACTAAACCCACAGCTGTCCCTACTTGCATTAGATTGACAAAGATCTGATACATCATCCCCATATCTACTGGCAGGATTCCAGCATCTATGTTGGCATTTGCATTTGGATTAGCAATTGCCTGTCGACCCGGGTTTCTCCTATTGGGCTGAGATTTTCCGCTGGTTGTGGTGCTTCCTCCACCAATGTTAACTTTTCCACTCCTAGCGTCCATATCTCATGTCCTTAAAATCTGCATTCGAGTCTTTGTAAGGTATAGAAGAATAGTCTAAGAAAGATGGGAGAATAGAGATAAGGCATATACTAATATATAGAAAATATAAGTACGTTACTATGGCGTTAACCCATACCCCAGTCTTTTCTCTAATTCCTTAGGATTATGTTTTCAAAATCATTTTAAGTTTAAAGTTTCTTTTAAGTTTTCATAAACCTATGCTCTGATACCAAGTTGTAACATCCCCTATCTTGAGGCCCGAAGCTAAGCGCTATAGATGCTGCAATCATCTATAGTATTAAATTCTGGTGACAAAATATGGTAATGTAAATGATATCCATAATATCAGAAGCATATGAATATGATATAAAATCATAGATTTCAAAACAACTTTTTAGATTACATTTCAAATCCATATTTCATATTCAGTAACATAATCCCAAAATGAATCCCAAGTTTTGATCAAATATAATTATTACAAAATATGCCATGAGCGACATATGAAGATGCCCACTTGGATGATCAGTGTACTAGATAGACCTATCAGTCATAAATACATCATAGTGGAAATATAACTGAATAGCTCCTACATAGCTAACTTTGCCTCCTGCATGTCTGCGGAAGCTTATTCGTCCAACCCACTAAACCTAAAAAACGTTAGCCCTCAACCCGCTCAAATTAAATTTTGAGCACCCGAGAGTTTAAAGGGGAAAACATAAACTTCGAGTCAAACATAAAGCTTGGTGTGTAACACCCCATGTTTTTAGTAACATTATTTAGGATATTTAATTGGTTAAATAAAATAAAATAATATAAGTTGATTAATGGATTGAGATTTGCGATTAATAAAGGTAGTCGTGCCATATAAATGAGTAAATCAAAACGAGATAACTTAGAAATGAATAAAAATATGTTAGGAAATAAATAAGAGGTAAATGGGAAACTACACACTCTAATACCCTAAACCCTTAGCCATTAATCCTCACTTCATTTCATTTACAAAAATTAAAACTACGAGGAGGCCGGCCACCATTTTTAAAGAGCAAAGGAAAGAAAGATAGAAGGGAAGCTTAATCAACATCAAATTCATTCAAATCTCAAATCCTTAAACACAAAGCTAAGGTTAATAATTACTGCATCTCATTTTCTTATGGTTTTTGGTTTTATGAATAAATCCAAAGTATTTTGCATGGTAATGCCATGATTTGGAACGATTAAAGGTTTATATACACTTGTTGATTATTTATGCATGTTCATATTGATTTTATGATATGTTTTGATATGAAAACCCTATTAAATGATATCTAAACACCTTGCGAATTTAAATGTAGAGTAGAAATGATATTTTAGAGATGGGTTTCAATTTTTATAATTTTCTGAATTATTGTGGATTTTATATTAATTTTCTAGTGGAGAAAATGATTATTTGGATTATAAATTATTTACGGCTAAATAATTAATTATTTGGGTCTGAAATTTATATAAGTCAGAAAACATATTGAAAGTGATTTCTAGAATTTTTATAGATTTTTCCTAAGTGTTTTAATGAATATATAAAATTATTTGAGGTATGAGACTTAAATGTTTTATTTATAAAAAAGAGAAGGGGTATTATAGAATAAAATTATTAATTATTTCTGAAATCTTGTTAGCGCTTTTGAAAAAGAGATTTATCAACCAATGAAAATTTGACAAACAAAGAATATTAGTGAAAAAGTATTTCTCTTTTAAGTTAATGACAAAATTTCCTTGTTTTTAGCATGTTTCGCCACTTTCGGCACCATGTGGTTTTCACCCTAGACGTTCCACCACCATGCCTTCGAAACCAATGCGCATGGTATCAATATACTTGATACGTAGCGAGTTGGATAAGGGCGGAAGGTATAGAATCGAAACGTATGGTTTCGGAGGGTTGAAGCATGCCTTTGTTTTAAAATGAAGTTGTGCCTGCTTTGCTTTCGACTTGGTTCGCTTTCGACTAAATCAAATTATTTTAAAGAAATGGTTTCAAATGGGTTGCACTCTTTTGTTTTGAGTAATGCTTTTGTAGGGGTCGAAACCCCTATCTATCGCTTTTATACCTTTCGACTATAATAGTTTCGAAAGGTATACCCTATTTTAACTTGGCAACTTCTCCAATGCTTTCGGAAGGTTGGTTTCGATACCATCACTTCTTTACTTAGGAATAGCTTTCAAAATGAATGTTTTCAACTTTATTGGGTTTCTGACCCTTTTTCTCTACTTGAAGGCATAATTCAAATGGTTTCGACCGAAACGGTTTTTAAAAGGTTTTGAAGGAGTAAACTTTGAATGGTTTCGAAAGGTTTCCACATGTTTTAAATTGAACCCAAAGGCTTTTGAAAGTTTTATTGATTTATTGCTTTCGAAAGGGTTTTAAATAGAGATTTCGAAGGGATGGTTCCCAATGGTTTCGAAAGGATTCAAAAGGAAGGTTTTCCTATGGTTTCAAAAGGTTTCAAAAGGAAGGTTTTCCAATGTTTTCGAGAGGTCTATGAGGAAAGGTTTCTCCAATGTTGTCGAAAGGCAGTTTTAAAGTTGCTTTAAAGGAAAGACGTCTAAGGTTTTAAAGCCTTCGAAAGGTAGGTTTTTCAATGGTTTTAAAAGGTTTCTATGAATGGTTTCGAAAGGACGATTTTGGCCTTTGCGCCTAGATTGAATAAAGTGTTTTACTGGTTTCAAAAGGGGTACTTTCAATGGACTCAAAAGGGGTACTTTCAAAGGTTTAAATGTTTTCATCAATAAAAGTTTGAGTAAAGTATGTATATATATAACATGGCAAGGTGATTTTGAGTAAAGCATAGAGTATATGTATTTTCCTTTTGTAAGAATGATTTAAAGATTTTAAATCATTTTGAAAAGGTTTTCAAGGAAAATTTAAGGGAAGTTATCTTTAAGTAAAATGACTCAGATATTAGAATACCAAATGGGACTGGTATAGGGTTGCGCCTTATACATTGGCTTTAAGCCCCAGTTAATTTAATCCAAAATTCCAGTGTGTGGGGCTTTGTCACAAGTAAGACTAAAATGATGGTTACACACAGAAAGGAATATATTTGTATATAGATAGATTATTGGTGAGCCTGCAAAACCATTAAGATCAGGTGCCCCTTGGGAGATGTTAAGTTAAGGACATACCATCCAGAAGAGAAGTATTCAACATATAGTAAGGATAGACTGTCCAGAAAAGAAGTGTCTAATAGATGTCAGATTATTATTTTTATGTTGTCTGGTAGGCCCGAGTCAGCCAAAGGTCAGTAGTTAGCCAAACAAAACTACAGAGTTTGGACAGATAGTCCTTTTATAACCTGATATGTATGTTTACATAATAATGCTTTACAGTTTTAACCAGTTTTTCTTGTAGTAAAAGATTTGCAAAAGATATGCTTTAAGAGGATATTAGTGAGAGGAACCCCGTTCCGCTAAGAGGCATTGTCTCACTTAATATCAAATAATCGAGATGTATAGTATTATTCACACCAGGCTTTATGTCTGACTCGAAGTTTATGTTTTCTCCTTAAACTCTTAGGTGCTCAAAATTAATTTGAGTAGTTTGAGAGTTGAGGTTTTTCAAGAACCTCATTAGATGAATAAGGCTTCCGAAGATGTGCAGGAGGCATAATAGCTATACAGAATTTTCTTTTATTTGATTCTGCTATGTTGTTGTAATGGCAAAGTTGTTATATTGCCTGTTTATACTCTGATCAACCAAGAGGGCATATTCATATGTCACTCTTGGCGTATTTATGTAATAATTACATTTTATCTCTACTTGGGATACGTTAGGGCATTGTGTAATTTGAGTATGGAACATGTGTTTTGAAATGTAATGAAAAATGTTGTTTTGAAATCTGTGATATGTTTCATATTCATGTGCTTCTGATATTATGGATACCGTTAGCATTACCGTATTTGGTCACCGGAAGTTAATACTATGGATGACTCAACATTTGTAACGCTTAGCTTCGGGCCTCCAAATAGGGGATGTTAAACTTGGTATTGGAACACAGGTTTATGAAATACTTTAGCTAAAAAGATTTTTGAAAACATAATCCTAAGGAATTAGAGTAAGATTGGGGTATGGGATAATGCTACAGTAACGTACTTGTATTTGCTATATATAAGTGTACTCTATATCCCTAGTTTCCTATTTCTCTTAGGCTATTCTTTTGTATCTCACGAGATTTGAATACAAATATGGAAGCTAGAAGAGATAGAGTTAACATAGGAGGGGACAACACCATCACCAATGGAAATGCCCAACCCAATATGAAGAGGACCCAAGGTCAGGCTCAAGTTGAAACTGTTGGTGCTGGAGTCCCACCATTAGATATGGAGGCTATGTATCAGTTTTTCATAAACATGATGCAAGCAGGGATTGCCGCTGGGGTTGTTGGAGGTAACGCTAGAGGAGGAGTTCAGGAGGTTCCAGTGCCTAATCACTATGCCAATTTGAGTAGAGGCTATGCCAGGCTTGGGTGAAAGCCATTTATTGGGATAGAAGATGCTATAGAAGTAGAAAACTGGCTATTGCACTGTGAGAGGATTTTCACTGACTTAGGGCTCTATGATGAGCAGAAGAGGAGGCTCATTTCTAGACAGCTCCAAGAAGCAACCTTATTTTCGTAGAACAGTGTAATTGTAGGCATGGATGAAGAGACGGTGACATGGGCAGAGTTTAAAAGGATATTTCAGGAGAGATTCATGTCGGTGATGGCGCAATCTGTTTTGATCAAGAAGTTTGCTGAGCTAGATCAAGGAGAAGAGTCAATTATGGAGTGTGCTAGTAGGTTCGAAGAATTCGCCAGATATGGTTATGTGACTATTGATACGGTGATGAAAAGGAATGAGAAGTTTATTAGAGGTTTAAAGCCGGAGTTGGAGAGGGCTACTCTACCTCATTTTAGATACCCTTGTGATGTGGTTGTGGAGATGGCCTTGAGACATGAAGAGATGCTTGCTTGTCAGAAAAAGAATAAGGTTAAGGAGGTCCAAGTAGGACAGAACAAAAAGAGGAAGTTTTTCCACAAGAAAGGCACTTAGAAAGGTGGGACGGGAAAGAAAGGAAAGTCTGAGGTGGTTTGCTATAAGTGTGCCAAGAAGGGTCACTATGCTCACGAGTGCCGGACAGGCAAAAGGAAGAAGGCTGCAGACAAGAAGAATGTGAAGTGCTTTAACTGTGATCAAGTTGGGCATTATAAGAACCAGTGCCCAGAGCCAGTTAGGTTAGACAAGGGGAAGGTTTTTGCTATTGGATCATCTACTAAGCCAACTGCAGCTAATAAAGGGAAGACTGTGATGGAAGGTACGTTTTTGATTTAGAATATACCAGTTAGGATACTATTTGATAACGGTCCATCACATTCATTTATATCCCAATGTTTGGTTGATAGGTTATGCTTAGAACCCACATACCTTGTTACTTCCTTAAGGGTTGCAAATCCAATAGGAGGGTATGCAACTCTGAAGATGAGATGTGACTAGTTAGAACTTGATTTGTTAGGTCATAAGTTGCATGTAGTCTGTATGTTTTTGATTTCGTAGACTTCGGAATCATTTTTGGTATGGATTGGATGAGAAGGTATGAGGCCATAATATTTTTCCAAGATAGGGAGATATCGTTGAGACACCCTAATAGTCATAGCCGAATTATTTTCTCAGTGGAAACTTCTGACCAGAGTAGTTGTGCTTTGTTAAGTGCAATAGAAGTGGGAGAAGAGCTAAGTCAGGTTCACATTGTGAGAGAATTGCAGATGTTTTGAGCCACTCACAGGACTACCACCGAAACGAGCTGTTGAGTTTCGGATAGATCTTGTGCCAGGAACTGAACCTTTGAGTAAACCCCCTAGCAGGATGACACCTACTGAGATGAAGGAATTAAAGGTGCAGCTAGTGATCTAGAAGGAAGGAATTTTATTAAACCAAGCAGTTCGCATTGGGGAGCGGTCGTGGTATTCGTGAAGAAGCCAGATGGGTCATTAAGGATGTGTATCGACTATCGTAATTTGAACGAAAGGACGATAAAGAATAAGTATCCTTTGCCAAGGATAGATGATCTGTTCGATCAGTTGAGTGGATCCATAGTGTTTTCCCAGTTGTATTTAGCGACAGGTTTCCACCAGTTAAGAGTGGCAGAGGGCAGTATTCCTTTGACAGCATTTCAGACTAGGTATGGTTCATATGAATGGTTAGTAATGCCATTCGGATTAATGAATGCACCTGCTTTCTTCGTGGATTTGATGAACCGAGTCAGTATTTGGATAGATTCATGCTGATGTTTATAGATGACATTTTGTATACTCTAAGGATGAAAGGGAGCATGAATATCATCTTAAAGTTATGCTTGAAACGCTAAGGCAGAATCAGCTAAAGACAAAGTTTTCCAGATGTCACTTTTGGAAGAAAGAAATTAAGTTTCTTGGTCACGTGGTTTCAGAGAAGGGCTTGTCAGTCGATCCAGATAAGATCGAAGCTGTGAATAATTGGAAGAGACCAGAGACGGTAACTGAGGTTAGAAGTTTTCTTGGACTTGCTGGTTATTACCGGAGATTTATTAAGGATTTCTCGCGGATAGCAGCGCCTTTGACTAAGCATACCAGATAGGAGGTAAAGTTTGTTTGGACGGACAAATGTGAGGAAGCATTCCTTAAATTAAAACATTTATTGACCAATGCATCAGTGTTAGAAGTTCCAGACGGTAACCAAGGGTTGGTAGTGTATACTGATGCATGTGGAATTGGATTGGGGGTTGTATTGATGTAGAAGGGAAAAGTGATTGCCTATGCTTCACGACATCTTAGACCACATGAGGTGAGATATCCTACTCATGATTTGGAGTTGGCTGTGGTGATCTTCGCATTGAAGATTTGGAGACATTATTGTTGGGTGAGTTTCAGCCGAACCAGCCCACTACCGGTCCAGAGCTACCGAACCACGCTCCGTCCTCCCCATTGCCGAACCAACCTCCCTCAAACACTCTACCGGACCAGCACCTCCCCATGCACTGCCGGACCAACTCCAAACCAGACCAAGGTACTACCACCTGGCACCAAATCACCTACAACCGGTCCACTCTACACTCCAACTATCTCCGAACCAAGTGATGCCGAACCAAAGCGTCTACCACCTACCGCCGAATCAAAGTACTGCCGAGCCAAAGCAATGCCGAACCAACGCTACCAGGCCAGATTACATCAGCCCAGGCCCACCAGCAGCTATGTACATCCAAGGCCCCTGCCCCCAGCCTCACTCTATAAATAGAGGGGCAAGGGTACAACAATGAGGGACAAGTTTGAGAGCTCAAGCACGGAGAGAACTTTCAAACAACTTTCAGATACTTGTATCAAAGCTTTGTACTTGTAATCTAAACAAGAAAAGAGAAATAATATATAAAGTGGACGTAGACACATTCTGGCTGAACCACTATAAATCTGCGTGTCTTTTACAGTTTAGTCCCTGCTTTTCATATATTTGCATAAATCACCCAAATCACTAAGAACAACATAAAATCAATTAAATCAAACGACTTTGAGGTGTTTGTCCATTTTTTGTGCAAACATTTTTGGTGCTTTCATTGAGAGCTAGAAGCTCGAAGCTTCAGCTTCTTCCACTTAACCTTCTTCCTAACAGCATCGTTCATTGCTTGGAAAACATGCCTCCCAAGCAGAAGAAAGATGTTAACAAAGGAAAAAATATCGCAACCAGCAGTCTTCCAGATCCAGTGGTCACAGACCAAGTAAAGCGTCCCCCTCCAGTAGCAGTACCAAATGAAGGTCGGGCAAATCCGTCCACCCCTGCCGCAGAACAGCCGGCAGCAATTACTAGGGCAGATCTAGACAGGGTTGTGGATGAAGTGACTAACCGCTTCACGTCCCAGCAGGAAGCCTTGGTGGACCATCTCATGTCACGCTTAAGGGATGCTGAAGAGTCCAACCGCAACACTGAATCATGGGGTGAGTCCCAGTCTGGAGGATCTCAGAGACAACAAAGATCTTCCTTCTTCGAAGGAGCTAACAACAGAAGCGGCCATGGTAGGAGCCGAGATCGAGCACAGCCCGAAGTTAGGCCTGAGGAAACGCTTGGAACCGAACCCAACGGGGGAGGTACCAGGCAGAGGTCAACTATAGCTGAGCCGGTTGTACTGCCTAACCACAGAAACGCCAATGAACGGGGCCGAGCTAGAGTCCAGCCCAAAGTTGGACCCGAGGAAGTGCTTAGATCAGAACCCAACAGGGGAAGATCAAGGCAAGGGCCAGCTGTAGCTGATCCTAGCATGCTCCCAGAAGACCAAAGACAGCCACTGGAAAATATCAGGAATGATAGACGATACCATCCCTACAGGTCATCTGGACAGAATCAATCCCACAGAACAGAACCAAACTCGTTTCTATCTGCTCCAAATTCTGATGAAAGGATGGCACGCTTGTTCAGAGAGTGCGTCCAACAGGATCAAAGAGATCGAGGGATAGGCGCTAAGGTAACCAGCCCTTTCGCCCGCAATATCGAAATTGCTATCACCCTCCGAGAATGGAAAATGCCAACAATGGAACCTTACAAAGGAACCTCCGACCCCGTTGTACACTTACAGAGATACACACAACATATGCTCATGAGTGGAGCAACAGAGGGAGTACTGTGCAAATGCTTTCCACTATTCTTAGCAGATCTAGCTACCTCCTGGTTCTGTCATTTACCCCAGGGATCCATCAGCTCGTGGGAAATGTTGAAAGAAAGGTTTATCAGTCAGTTCCGCATTCATGTGGAACAACCCAAGGACGCTTATTCCTTATCCAGTATCAAACAGAAACCTGGAGAGAAACTGCAGCAATACCTAACCCGATTCAATGCCGCAGTGGCCGTAGTCCAAGATGCCGATGAGAAGCTTATCCTAATGGCCCTCTGTAGTGGTGTGCATCCGGATACTAAATTTGCTAGAAGGTTGACAAAAGAAAAACCAGCTACTTTACCCGATTTTTTCCATGAAGCCGGGAAATATATGAGGCTTGAAGATGCTGCCACTGAGGGGCAGTCAGGGCAACAAAGTAAGGCAGCTCACGGCAACACGCCCGCTGCAGCAAAGGACGTTCGAAGAAATGATTCTGGAGACAACGCTGGGGGCAAGCAGGGAGATAAGCGCCTATATCGACCAGGGCCAAGATTCGACACTTACACTCCTTTGAACGAAACCATTGAAAACATCTTCCTTGCCACCCAAGACGAAGTTAGATACAAACGCCCACCATACAAGAAGGAATCGGATAACGCACAAAAATCTGGAAAGTTCTGCCGCTTCCACGAATCTCATGGGCATGATACCAATGAATGCCATCATCTTCGGGACTTGATTGAAGAACACATCAGAAGGAAAAGACTGGAACGCTATGTAAGAGGTCAGAACAGGGCTCCAGCTCCTATCAATGAGAACCCAAGGCTACCCTCACCAGAGATAGGCAGAGGAAATCGCAACACTAGCGGCTCTAGTCAAGAGAAGATAGTGGTCCATACCATCTCGGGAGGACCGCACATCGCCGACAGAAGCTGCGCAGAGATGGAAAGATATGGAAAGTCGCTTAGAAACAATGAAGACTGTGTTAATTCTGTTATAGAAGAGCGCCACCCGAAGCGGAAAGAGAATGATGACATCACATTCGATAGGCGTGACCTAGAAGGAAGGCAATACCCTCGCATGGATCCCATGGTTATCTCTGCCCGGCTCGGTCCAGCCGAAGTTTTCCGAATTCTAGTAGACACTGGAAGCTCAGTAAATATCCTATTCAAGCATGCGTTCGACAAAATAAAACTATCGATGAAGGATGTTTCTCCCTGCAATAAACCACTACACGGTTTCACTGGAGATGCGAAGATGCCCCTCGGGCAACTAGACCTCTTTGTTGAAATTGGAAGCCATCCCCGCTCCGTTGTACGGAAACAAACATCTGTGCTGATAGAAAACCACCCGGCCTACAACGCCTTCTTAGGAAGGCCAGCCTTGTCTGACTTCCAAATCGTCCTGGCCCCATGGTGCCTAAAGATGAAATTTCCAACGGACAATGGAATAGGAGAAGTAGAAGGAGACCAGGACGTTGCTCGAGACTGCTATGTAACTGAACTTCGCAACAACCACAGGAAGGATAAAGGGAAGAGTGCAGAGGTTGCCCTTTGCACAAAAGGTTTGGAAGCATAGCAACTAAAGAAAGCCCCTCCTCTTCGATATACCAGCGACCCTTTCAATGAATTAGACCCCAGGGACAAAGAGGAGGAGGCCACCGCCGAGCCTGCAGAGGCTATGGAATTTATACTTGTAGACAAGCATGACTCGAGTAAACTATTGAAAATCGGGTCCCAACTAAAAGCAGAGTTGAAGGAACAACTCATTGACTTTCTCCGCCACAACTTGGATGTATTTGCATGGTCACATGCTGACATGACCGGAATCTCCCCCGACATAGCATGCCACGTACTAAACATTGATCCTACCAAGACACCCGTAAAACAAAGAAAGAGAAGCATGGGGGCAGAACGATCAGCAGCCCTCGATGAAGAAGTAAAGAATCTACTTGCCAATGACTTTATATGAGAAGCCATCTACCCAGAGTGGATCGCCAACCCGGTGCTGGTAAAGAAGGCTAATGGGAAGTGGCGAACATGGATTGACTTCTCCAACTTAAATGACGCCTGCCCGAAAGATTGCTTCCACTTCCCCGAATCGATCAACTTGTAGACAGCACACCCGGGCACGAACTCTTATCTTTTATGGACGCATACTGAGGATACAATCAAATTCCCATGCATGCTCCCGATCAAGACCACACTAGTTTCATCACTAACTGGGGATTGTACTGCTACAAGGTAATGCCTTTCGGACTTAAAAACGCAGGAGCCACCTACCAGCGCCTCGTCAACAAGATGTTTACAGGGCTAATAGGACAAACTATGGAAGTGTATGTGGATGACATGCTGGTAAAGTCAAGGAAAGCCGATGATCACGTAAGCCACCTGGACGAGATGTTTCGAGTACTTCGCCAATATGGAATGAAACTTAATCCTCTAAAATGCTCCTTCGGAGTATCATCAGGAAAGTTCTTGGGATTCATCGTCCATGCCAGAGGGATTGAAGCAAACCCTGAACAAGTCCGAGCTCTAAAAGATATCAAAATACCTTCCACTCGAAAGGAAATGCAAAGCCTGAATGGGAAAGTGGCCGTCCTAAGCCGATTCATCTCCAAAGCAACGGACAAGTGCGTCCCCTTCTTCGAAGCTCTAAAGAAAGACAAAGGAAAGTTCGAATGGACTGACGAATGCTTAACAGCTTTCCTTAACTTAATCGAACACCTCCAGAAACCACCGGTACTCTCGACTCTAAACGAAGGCGAAGAGTTATACCTATACCTTGCCGTATCATCTCATGCTCTAAGCGTTGCTTTGGTAAGAGAAGACAACCGCACGCAGCGGCCAGTATACTTTGTAAGTAAGAGGTTTATAGGGGCAGAAGTCAGATATCCTAAACTTGAGAAGCTAGCATACTGTCTACTAATCGCATCACGGAAACTGCAACACTATTTTCAATCCCATTCCATCAGAGTTCTGACCGATCAACCGCTGAGGCAGATACTCCATCGTCCTGACACTTCCGGACGACTACTTAAATGGTGCATTGAACTAAGTCAATATGATATTACCTACCACCCTCACACCGCCATCAAGGGGCAAGCCATGGCCGATTTCATTGCCGAATTCACTACCAACGAAGGTAAGGAGAAATCAGAGATAGCAGAAGACATCAAGTGGAACCTCTTTGTGGATGGTGCATCAAACGAACAAGGCTCGGGGGCAGGTGTGGTAATAATCACTCCCAAGGGAAGTAAGCTGCACTATGCTATAAGGTTGGAATTCACTGCCACTAACAACGATGCAGAGTATGAAGCAGTGATAGCTGGATTAGAGCTTGCCTTAGAAATCGGAGCCAATTCTTTGTGTCTTCATAGCGATTCTCAACTTATTGTAAATCAAATACTAGGAGAATTCCAGGCTTGAGAAGAACGACTTATAGCATATTTAAAGAAGACCAAGTTACTTCTCAATCGATTGGACCACTATTTAGTCAAACACATCCCTCGGGAAAAGAACCAAGAGGCCGACGAATTGGCGAAGCAAGCTAGCATGAGAGACAGCGCTATTTCCGGAGCAGTAGCCATCTCAAAGCAACTGACCCCAAGTTTTGGGCAAGTAAATCTGATAGCTGCAACCGAAGAGGCAACTTGGATGACTCCCATCCGAAACTACTTACAAAGTGGCACACTGCCCAACGGGCATAACGAAGTCAAGAAAATCTTGAGGAAAGCTTCCCGCTACACAATACAAGAGGGCACCCTCTATCGGCGCGGCTTCTCTAACCCCTTATTAAGGTGTGTCGTTGGAAGGGAAGCCAAGGAAATCTTATCCAGCGTTCATCAAGGAAGCTGCAGAGATCACACTGGAGGGCAGACTTTGGCAAAAAAGATACTCCGATATGGGTATTTCTGGCCCACCTTAAGCAAGGACGCCTTAGATTTCATCAGAAAATGTGACAGATGCCAGAAGTTTGCTAAGATTCCACGGCTACCAACAACTGAGATTACTCAAATGACCAGCCCTTGGCCCTTTGCAGTATGGGGAATTGACTTAATCGGCGAACTGCCAATGGGCCGAGGCGGGGCCAAATATGCTATAGTGGCAGTCGACTATTTCACCAAATGGGTGGAAGCAGAACCCCTAAATAAAGTATCTTTAGCAAAAGTTATTAACTTCTTGATCAAAAATGTTCTATGCAGGTACGGAGTCCCATTCAAAATTATATCGGACAATGGACTTCAGTTTGACAGCGAGGAGTTCGCCAACTGGTGCCAAGAGCACGGAATTCACAAAAGCTTCTCATCCGTGGCTTATCCCCAGGCAAACAGACAAGTCAAAGCCGTCAACAAAATTATGAAAACTCTAATAAAAAAGAAACTCGAAAAGTCAAAAGGCGCTTGGGTGGATGAACTCCCTACGGCACTGTGGGCCTATCGCACATCTTTCAGAACATCAACGGGGCATACTCCTTTCTCTTTGGCATACGGATCGGAGGCTATGCTCCTAGTTGAAACCATCGTGCCTTCCCACCGTAGGATCCACTATAACCCAGAAGAGAATGAAGAACTCCTTCACATGTCTTTGGATCTAATTGAGGAGAGAAGGAATGATGCAGCCCTCAAAGCAGCAGCCCACAAGCAAAAAGTGGCAGCACAATACAACTCCAAAGTCAAGCGTCGTACCTTACAAAAAGGAGATCTTGTCCTCAAGCGAATCTTCCCTCGCCCCGGAGCAATAGATCCAATCTGGGATGGACCATATGTAATTCATAAAGATCTCCACAATGGAGATTATATTTTTTCAACAGTGGACGAAGAGGTGTTCCAGAGGGCATGGAACATCCAACACCTCCGTCGATACTTTTCTTAACTTGTACTGCCCATATGAAGTAAATTAACAAAGAGAATCAGTGGACGTAGGCATTTTCGTGCCGAACCACTTTAAAAAAACCTTGTCTCCTTTTTAACTTGTTCCTTTATATCTTTGCTGCTTGTTAACTTTATCCTTTTCTGTTGAACAAAATCCTGTGCATATAGCTTTTCCATTCAAGGCACTCCACAGCGCAACTTCACCTGGACAAGACCTAACAGGTACTATGCGAATCTATGCCCTCGCCAATGAGACACTTTCGCTCCGGCATCCCTTTGCTGCAGGTTAACTCATTGCTCGCGACGGCCCTTAAAGCCAACTGTAATGAGCCGATTATAAGCCACCGAGAAGGCCGACTATAGCCGAGGCAGCTCATTACGGCGTTCGGCTCGCCGGCAACTGTGAACCGACTATAAGCCCCAACATAAGGTGTGGCCAGCCAAGGGCAGTTCACGGTTGACGATCGGCACCCACGCTAGCCGGCCACAGTAAATCGAATAATACCCACGATTACGGGCCATAATGGCCCGGGTAGTTACTGTGCGCGATCTCGGCTCCGATGTGCCTTAAGTGCGGCTGTGGTAAAAAAGAATTAACTCCCCGCGGAGGCGTAAGATGGGTGACGAATGTCTCCAAGACCCATAGCTAGGGAAAGTGACTACAAAGCCCGTTTGCCATGAACTTAAGCACATCGAAGGCCTTCCGTGATTGGAAGTTTTGCTATTTCACATATTTCAATTTTATTTAAGAAACTTTTCTCTTATCCTCTATAACAATCCCTGAAGTACAGGACACAGAACAAGAGACATTCGCTAATGGAAGCGGATACTCACAGCAAGATACTGGACCGCATTCCATACTCGGTCACACAAGACATTCAAAGCTGCCATCTACAAGCAAAATATAAAGGGCGGTATTTCCTTCTTTCATGTGAAAACACGTGACTATAATTTATTCACACCTCACGCTAACATTGCAAGTCATGAAATTATGTTTTAAGCAAGAACCTGACGTCAAACACAATTTAATTACAAGAATATGCATAGCTATATTTCTCATACAACATGTCAAAATAGCAAAAACATTCAAAAGACGACAGAATCAGCTTAAGTTAAAGAATTACACGTCAAGAATAGTGCTATTTATTACAAGTAGCATAATTACAACCTAAGAGTTACGTTACTGTTTTAAGACTAACATATACAACAATGTCAAGTCCACAAAGAGATTTCCAGGTCCAATCAAGGAGCCGGCTGCGTCGGAGTCTTATCCTTGTCCTGTTGCCCACCTGTCCGGTCAGAGAAAGAATTCATTAATGATAAGCAACCAAGTTAATGGAAAGACTAGAAAGGTAGACTTACCAGCATCTGCTCCTTGATCATCTTGATCATCATCCTCCACTTCCACACCTGCTTCCTCAGCTGCAAGCAACTGCATGAAGACTAGAGTTGCAAAGTTGAACCATAAAATCTCCTTCGGCCATATACTCCCAACCTCATCTGGTGCCAAATCACATTCGGATATTCGAAACCGAAGGTTCATTCGGTACGCACTCTCCCGAGC
The DNA here is from genome assembly GCA_030737815.1 of Allium fistulosum. NCBI lineage: Eukaryota > Viridiplantae > Streptophyta > Magnoliopsida > Asparagales > Amaryllidaceae > Allium > Allium fistulosum. The sequence continues at coordinate 488,881,537 of CM060903.1, read as the reverse complement.
TTATTCGGTAGAACATGTAATTTCGTTCGGTAGCCCATTTAAAATATATATATATATCACTCGGCAAAGGAAAACCCACCTGGTCTGATTATTGAGTTGATTCGGTATTGAATTAAATGGTCCGATAGTTTCGAGCAACCAAGGTTGGATCGGTATTCAGTCGATTCGGCAGTTTCAAACGGTGGGGGGAGAGCAGAGACGCGAGATCCATACTTATAGACTATTCTGAAAGACCGGACCAGTTGATTCGGCATACAGGGCCGAGAGTAGATATCATAGCTAAAAACAAAGCATGCCATGTGCATACACATGCCCTGCTTTGGGGGGCAAATGTTGGGTGAGTTTCAACCGAACCAGCCCACTACCGGTCCAGAGCTACCGAACCACGCTCCGTCCTCCCCATTGCCGAACCAAAGCAGCCGAACCAACCTCCCTCAAACACTCTACCGGACCAGCACCTCCCCATGCACTGCCGGACCAACTCCAAACCAGACCAAGGTACTACCACCTGGCACCGAATCACCTACAACCGGTCCACTCTACACTCCAACCATCTCCGAACCAAGTGATGCCGAACCAAAGCGTCTACCACCTACCGCCGAATCAAAGTACTGTCGAGCCAAAGCAATGCCGAACCAACGCTACCAGGCCAGATTACATCAGCCCAGGCCCACCAGCAGCTATGTACATCCAAGGCCCCTGCCCCCAGCCTCACTCTATAAATAGAGGGGCAGGGGTACAACAATGAGGGACAAGTTTGAGAGCTCAAGCACGGAGAGAACTTTCAAACAACTTTCAGATACTTGTATCAAAGCTTTGTACTTGTAATCTAAACAAGAAAAGAGAAATAATATATAAAGTGGACGTAGGCACATTCTGGCCGAACCACTATAAATCTGCATGTCTTTTACAGTTTAGTCCCTGCTTTTCATATATTTGCATAAATCACCCAAATCACTAAGAACAACATAAAATCAATTAAATCAAACGACTTTGAGGTGTTTGTCCATTTTTTGTGCAAACAATTATCTCTTAGGGGAGAGATTTGAGCTATACACAGATCATAAGTCTTTAAGATACTTATTCTCTTAGAAGGAATTGAATATGAGACAGCAGAGGTGGCTGGAGTTTTTGGCCGCTTATGGTTTTGGTATAGAGTATACCCCAGGAAAAGGTAATAAAGTAGCGGATGTTCTTAGCAGAAGACACCAAAACATGGTGCTGGCTATATTGGCAGAATGGAAGGATCTCGAAGCTTTGGCCAGTTGTGGTGTGTAGTTAAGATCGGCTGCTAGTTCTAGTCAGAGTACTTCTATGTTGTCCTATTTAGAAGTTCGACCAACTTTGATAGAGAGAATTGCTTCTAAGCAGAAGGAGAATCCATTATAAGCCATGAAAATCAGAAGGCTTGAGATTGGGGTTGAGATCGATGACTTGAAAGATTTTTGTCTTGAACAAAGAGGATGGTTGAGAAAGAAGGGACGGTTATGTGTTCCAGATGTTGAGAACTTGAGGAAATAAGTTCTTAGGGAATGTCATTGATCCAAGTTTAACTCGTTCTGGAGGGACCAAGATGTACCAAGATATGAAGAGGAGCTTCTATTGAGAAGGTATGAAAATGGATGTTGGCTTGTGGGTTAGGCAGTGTGCAAACTGTCAACAAGTGAAAGCCGAACATCAAAAGCCAAGTAGGCTGCTTCAGCCTTTAGAGATTCCAGTTTGGAAATGGGATTCGATATCCATGGATTCTATAGATGGGTTGCCAAGGTCAAACAGAGGATATAAAGGATATGGGTCATAGTGGACAGGTTGACCAAAAGTGCCCATTTCATTCCAGTTAAGTCAACCAGAACGGCATCTGTTTTAGCAAAGTTATTCATTAAGAACATAGTTAGACTTCATGGAGTTCCTAGTAGTAGTAGCATAGTCAACGACAGAGATGCTTTATTCACTAGCGAATTTCGAAAGAGTCTACAGAATGTGTTAGGCACTGAGCTCAAGATGAGTACTGCATATCACCCTCAGACGGATGAGCAGACAGAGAGAGTCAACAAGGTACTCGAGGATTTGTTGAGAGCTTGTGTGTTGGCTTTTGGTGGATCTTGGGAGGATCACCTACATTTGGTTGAGTTTTCCTATAATAATAGTTATCAAAGTAGCATAGGAATGGCGCCTTTTGAAGCTTTGTATGGAAGACCATGCAAATCCCCAGCATGTTGGTTGGAAACCGGAGACAGGTGGTCTTAGGTCCAGATTTGGTTAGGGAGGCATCAGAAAAGATTGATTTGATTCGAGAAAGAATGAATGAAGCTCAATCCAGACAGAAATGTTACGTAGATAAGAGGCGTAAAGACCTAGAGTTCTCAGTTAGAGACAGAGTCTTCATTAAGGTATCACCGATGAAGGGTGTGGTACGGTTCGGGAAGTCAAGGAAATTGGCACCCAGATATGATGGTCCGTTTCAAATTTTATGGAGGATCGGGAAACTCGCATATATAATAGAGTTACAGAACAGTTTGGCAAGTTTCCATAATATATTTCATGTGTCTCATCTTCCTAAGTATGTGCATGATCCAGAGGCTATTATACCTCCGACAGGGTTGGAAGACTTAGTAGTAGAGCCTAATTTGACTTTTGTTAAACAACCAGTTCGGGTTGTAGCGAGAGATAAGAAAAGATTGAGGAACAAGACAGTCAAGTTGGTGAACGTTTAGTGGAGCGATAACAACAAGGATTGTACTTGGGTGACCGAGAATAGGATGAGGGATGCTTATCCTGACTTATTTGATGGTATGTTTTACCTTTGTATGTTTAGATGTGTACCTTATCGTAATTTCAAGGACGAAATTCTTTAAGGTGGGGAGTCTGTAACACCCCATATTTTTAGTAACATTATTTAGAATATTTAATATGTTAAATAAAATACTGTAATATGATTAATGGATTGAGATTTGTGATTAATAGGGGTAGCCCGCCATGTTAATGAGTAAATCAAAATGAGATAACTTAGAAATGATTAAAAACTTGTTAGGAAATAAATAAGGGGTAAAATGGGAAATACACACTCTAATACCCTAAATCCTTAGCCATGAATCCTTGCTTCATTTCATTTACAAAAATTAAAACTAAGAAGAGGTCGGCCACCATTTTTAAAGAGAAAAGGAAAGAAAGATAGAAGGGAAAACTTAATCAACATCAAATTCATTCAAATCTCAAATCCTTAATCACAAAGCTAAGGTGAATAATAACTACATTTCATTTTCTTATAGTTTTCAGTTTTATGAATAAATCCGAAGTATTTTGCATGATAATGCCATGATTTGGAATGATTAAAGGTTTATATATACTTGTTGATGATTTATGCATGTTCATGTTGATTTTATGATATGTTTTGATATGAAAACCCTATTAAGTGACATCTAAATGGCTTGCGAATTTAAATATAGACTAGAAATGATATTTTAGAGATGGGTTTCAATTTTTATAATTTTCTGAATTATTGTGGATTTTATATTAATTTTCTATTGGAGAAAATGATTATTTGGATCATAAATTATTTACGGCTAAATAATTAATTATTTGGGTCTGAAATTTATATGTGTTAGAAAACATATTGAAAGTGATTTTTTGGAATTTTTATAGAATTTTCCTAAGTTTTTTAATGAATATATAAAATTATTTGAGGTATGGGACTTGAATGTTTTATATATTTAATAAAAAGGAGAAAGGGAATTTTATAAAATAAAATTATTAATTATTTCTGAAATCTTGGCAGTACTTTTGAAAAAGTGATTTATCAACTAATGAAAATTTGACAAATAGAGCAGGTTAGTCAAAAAGTATTTCTCTTTTAAGTTAATGACAAATTTTCCTAATTTTTTAGCCTGTTTCGCCTGTTTCGTTACCACGGGTTTCGACCTAGACGTTCCGCCACCATGCTTTCGAAACCAATGCACATGGTATCAATATACTTGATACGTAGCGAATTGAATAAGGGCGGAAGGTATAGAGTCGAAACATATAGTTTCGAAAGGGTTGAAGCATGCCTTTGGTTTAAAATGAAGTTGCGCCTGCTTTGCTTTCGACTTGGTTAGCTTTCGACTAAGTCAAATTGTTTTAAAGAAATGGTTTAAAATCAGTTGCGCTCTTTTGTTTTAAGTAATGCTTTCAAAGCAGTCGAAAACCCTTGGTGCTGCTTTTCTACCTTTCGACTACAATGGTTTCGAAAGGTATACCCTGTTTTAAACTAGGCAACTTCTCCAATGCTTTCGGAAGGTTGGTTTCGACACCATCACTTCTTTACTTAGGAATAGCTTTCGAAAAGAATGCTTTCGACTTTATTGGGTTTCTAACCCTTTTGCTCTACATGAAGGCATAATCTAAATGGTTTCGACCGAAACGGTATTCAAAGGGTTTCAAAGGAGTAAACTTTGAATAGTTTCGAAAGGTTTCCACATGTTTTAAATTGGACCCAAAGGCTTTCGAAAGGTTTATTGATTTATTGCTTTTGAAAGGGATTTAAATGGCGGATTCGTAGGGGTGGTTCCCCATGATTTCAAAAGGTTTCAAAAGGAAGGTTTTCCTATGGTTTCGAAAGGTTTCAAAAGGAAGGTTTTCCAATGGTTTCGAAAGGTCTATGAGGAAAGGTTTTTCCAATGTTGTCGAAAGGCAGTTTTAAAGGAAAGATGTCTAAGGTTTTAAAGCCTTCGAAAGGTAGGTTTTTCAATGGTTTCAAAAGGTTTCCATGAATGGTTTCGAAAGGAAGATTTTGGCCTTTCGGCCTAGATTGAATAAAAGGTTTTACTTAGTTTCGAAAGGGGTACTTTCAATGGATTCGAAAGGGGTACTTTCAAAGGTCTAAATGTTTTCATCAACAAAAGAGTAAAGTATATATATATAACATGGCAAGTTGATTTTGAGTAAATCATAGAGTATATGTATTTTCCTTGTGTAAGTATGATTTAAAGATTTTAAATCATTTTGAAAATGTTTTCAAGGAAAATTTAAGGGAAGTTATCCCTAAGTAAAATGACTCAGATATTAGAATACCAGATGGGACTGGTATAGGGTCGCGCCCTATACATTAGCTTTAAGCCCAGCTAATATAGTCCAAAATTCTAGTGTGTAGGGCTTTGTCACAGGTAAGACTAAAATGATGGTTACGCACATAAAGGAATATGTATACAGATAAGTTATTGGTGAGCCCGCAAAACCATTAGGATCAGGTGACCCTTGGGAGATGTTAAGTTAAGGACAGATCGTCCAGAAGAGAAGTATTTAACAAATAGTTAAGGATAGACCATCTAGAAAAGAAGTGTCTAACAGATATTAGATTATTTTGTTTATGCTGTCTGGTAGGCCCGAGTCAGTCAAAGGTTGGTAGTTACTCAAACAAAACTACAGAGTTCGGACAGATAGTCTTTTATTACCTGATATGTATGTTTACATATTAATGCTTTATAGTTTTAACCAGTTTTGGTTGCAGGCAAAGATTTGTAAAAGATATGCTTTAAAAGGATATTAGTGAGGGGAAACCCGTTCCGCTAAGTAGCACGGTCGCACTTAATATCAAATAATCGAGATGTCTAGTATTATTCACATGAGGCTTTATGTCTGACTCGAAGTTAATGTTTTCCACTTAAGCTCTCGGCTGCTCAAAATTAATTTGAGTAGTTTGAGAGTTGAGGTTTTTTAGGAACCTTATTAGACGAATAAGGCTTCCAAAGACATGCAGGAGGCATAATAGCTATATAGAGTTTTATTTTATTTGATTCTGCTTTGTTGTTGTAATGGCAAAGTTGTTATATTGCCTATGTATACTATGATCAACCCAAGGTGCATCTTCATATGTTACTCTTGGTGTATTTATGTAATAATTATATTTTATCTCCACCCAGGAAACGTACGGGATTATGTAATTTGAATATGGAACATGTGTTTTGAAATGTAATGAAAAATGTTGTTTTGAAATTTGTGATTTTTTTATATTCATGTGTTTCTGATATTATGGATACCATTAACATTAACGTATTTGGTCACCGGAAGTTAATACTATGGATGACCGCATCATCTGTAGCGCTTAGGTTTGGGCCTCCAAATAGGGGATGTTACATGGTGTGAATAATATTATAACATCTCAATTTACTAATATTAAGTGAGACTACGCCACTTAATGGAACAGATTTCTCCTCACTAATATCCCTTTAAAAAGCATATGTTTTGCAAATCAGAATCCTGTAATCAAACTGATTATAACAATAATAGCAAATATGTATATGCATAAAAATCTAAAAATCAATGGACCACCTATCCACACTATAGTTTTATCTAGCTAACTATTAACCATTGGCTGACTCGAGCCTACCGAACCTATTCAATAATCTAAATTATGTTAGACACAATACTGGGCTGACTAACCTTAACTTTTTTTGGGTCAACTGAACCTAATGGTTTTACAAGCTCACTGATAACCTATCTTTACTCTGTATTCCCTTCTGTGTGTAACTTCAATTTAATTCCACCTATGACAAGCCATGCACACTGGAATCTTGGACTTATTTTAGCTTGGGGCTAATAGCTAAAGTAAGTTAAAAACCCTTTTTAACTGAAAAGATTTTAGTCCATGAGGCCAAATAATACCTTCGAAACCTTTGTTTAAACCTTAAATAATGCCTTTCAAAATCATTGAGAACAACCCTTTAAAAGGCTTTACTAAAACCTTAGACATCCTCTTTTAAAACCACTTAAACTTGCCTTTCGAAAGCATTGGAAACCCTCCATTCAAATACTCAAAATAAACCTTTCGAAAACATTGGGAAGCTCCCCTTCGAAACCTATATTATATACATTTTGAGAGCATTGAAATTCTTCAATTAAAGCGTACCTTTCGAAAGTATTGGGTTCAAGTAAAATTATGTTGAAACATTGCTTCGAAACCATTTATAATCATTCCTTTTGAAACCTTTTTGGGTTTAACTATTAATATAACTAAAGGTCATAACAGAACAAAGGCGAAAGCATTACTTTCGAAATCATGTATTCCAAGTAAAAGAAAGAGGATGTTTTCAAAACCAACCCTTTCGAAACCATTGCCACTGAAACCATTTTGAAAGCAGTTAAACTACCCTTTCGAAAGCATTGAGAAGGCAGCTTCTGAGTATAATGGTGAAAGCACCCTTTCGAAAGAATTGATTCAAAAGGTTTGAATGCGGTGGCATAGGTTTTATCCTTTCGAAAGCTTCTTTTACAACATAAAGGCAGCAACTCATTCAAAAGCTCTTTTATATAAATAAAGCAAGTTGATTAAGTCGAAAGCTAACTCCAACCCTTTTAAAAGCATCATTTATAAAAGAAAATGGTTCAAAGTTAATAAGAGTAGCTTCTACCCCTTCGAAAGCTTGGTTTCGACACTACACTTTCCACCTTTCTCCAATTCACTACGTATCAATTATTTGATACCATGTGCATTGGTTTCGAATAGATTCTCCAATAGAGATATCATGTCGAAAGCACCAGGTGGAAGTGGAAAAGCAGTAAATTTAAGCAAAATCGATTATTAGCGTTTTAAAGTAATTTCTTTTCTACTAACTTGCCTTATTTATCAACATATAATTGGTTGCCAACTTTTTTTCAAAATATTTTTCTAAAAATGTTGCCGAATTCAGAGATTGTCAATTTAAAAACATTTAATAATTAAGCCCTTCTCCTTGGTAAACATATAAAACGTTGAAGTCTCTCAACTTTAATAATTTTATAACTATGATAAAATACTTGGGAAAATCCCCCAAAAATTACAATAATTCATTTTTAATATACTTTCTAACATATTTAAATTTCAGACCCAAAACCAATATATAATTGCCGAAAATAATTTCAAACCAATTTTAGCTATTTTCTTTCATAGAAATTCATAGTAAATCCACAATAACTTAGAAATTATGAAACTTGAAACCCACTTCTAAATTAATGTTTTTGACCATATATAAAAAACGCATGTCATTTGGATGTCATTTATTAAGTTTTTCAAACCTAAACTTATCATAAAATCTTTATGAGGCCACATAAATCATCAACAAGCATATATGTCCATTTAAACAATCATATCATGACATATTATTTGCAAAACTAATTTGGATCTAAATAGAAACCGAAATCAACAAAAATGAGATGTAAGATCGTTATTCACCTTGGCTTGGTGTTTAGAAGGTTGAGACTTGTCCTTTGATTGATTTGCTTAGGCTTTCTACTTGAATCTTATCTTTTCTTCTTCTTGAATCTCTTAATGGTGGCCGGCAGAGCTTATAAGTATTTTATTTTTGTTTGCAGTTGTTTAAAATGAACAAGGAATGAAGGTAAGAAGGGTTTAGGGTATAAGAACATAGCCTATTCTTATTTTGCCCTTATCATATTCCTCCTACTTACTCTATTTTAATTCTCCTTTGCTTATATTAATTAAGGCATGACCCCTTTATTAATCTACAAATGTAACGACCCGTATTTTTACGGATCAAAACATTCTAAAATGATTGACCTTTGGTTGTATTGTTGTTAAGTCATTTCAGGTTTTGGCAGAATTTTTGCTTAAGTCCTAAGTCGTAGCCGACTTAGGAGTTTTGGACGAGTTAAGCAACAAGTCTGGGCGAGTTAATGACTAAGGTGTAGGTCGGTGACGACCTAAGGTAGATAGGGGAGTGGTTTAGGTCGGTTGACAGTTTGGGGCGACTTAAAGGTTGTACCGAGTTAACGACTCATAGGATGGACCGACCTAAGATTTAGACGACCTAAGAGTTTCTCCGACTTATTGTAGTTAGCGGTTTACCGGGGTAAGCGAGTTAGTGGGATGACCGACCCATAGGAGTACCGACTTATAAGCGAGTTAAGGATAGGTCGACAGAGTAATTGAGTCGGTAGGTCGCCTCCTGTGTTAAGTCGTAACCCAGTTACGAGTTAAGTCGTAGTTGTATTCCTTCGTATGTCATAGGTCGGCAAGGGCACTTAGGTCGGCAACGACCTAAGTTAAGTCGCGCCTATGTGTTAAGTCGCAGATGCGCATTTTTGTAGGTCGTTAGGACTTGGGTTTTGAGGCTGTATGATGAGTCTGAGACTTCGTTAGGTCGGCAAAGCTTTAGGTCGTAGGTCGGCATGGTGTTAAGTCGGCAGTGACTTAAGAAGGCAGCCGAGTTAAGGATTTCTGCTATAAATAGGAGGGGGTTGGCTTCATTTTTGGGATCCGGATTTTGAAGCGACGAAGTGCTGCCATTTTGAGAGCTCGACTTCTACACTTCTTCACTTCTTTTCTCCACTCTAATCTAGTGCTTCCATCCATCCAAATCGAAGATCAAGATTGAAGATTCAAGAGCTTAGATTGAAGATCTTCATCTTTTCAAGAGAGATTTCTTCGTTTGAAGCGGATCCGTGATAGATCAAGCTTCATCCTTCGCTGTCCAGATCTGAAGCGTGTTGATTTGAGGTTGTTTAGGTGATTTGGTGAGTGGTGATTATCTCTCACACGGATCCAAAGGAGTATATCGGATTGTTGGCCCGATTTGGTGTTAAAATAGTGATTTCCATGCATTTTCTTCATCCTATGTGTAGATCCATATAGATCCATTGTTCATGATGATGTTACATCCATTTTATCATATGTTAACCTATGCAAGTTCATTCATCAAGTTTGTAGAGATATAATCCATGTTTTCATGCTTATTGGACTTTCAACTCTTTAATTACGAAAATGCCATTATTGTTATAATTGTCTACTTAGATCATTTTTGAATGCTTGATTGCTTGGATTGATGTTTGATTTGATTGATTGTTATGAACTAGATGATTGATGATTAGATTTAGATCGAAGGTGATTCAAAGGCTAAGGGGAAGGCTCTTGAATTGGAAAAGCTGCTCGTGGCATATGTAGCGGGATGATGAAGCTCTTATGCATAGATTCGATGATGTGATGATGAGATGAGGCTTCGCGAGGATGTAATGAAGCGAGGCAATCATGTGATGAAGACTTGGTCTAATCCAGACGGGATCATTCCAAGCATGTTGATAACTCGGTGATATGATTCGAGTTGAGGATAATGAATGGATATGAGAATAGTCGTCGAGGAGGATGACTAGGAGGCTTGGATAGCATCATTGTTGAAGGTTCTAGCATGCTCTAAGAAAGAGTACGTTTGGGCAGATTCGATAGTCCCAACGGCCAACTGTTGATGGTCGAGTACTCTGGGCAGATTCGATAGTCCTAGGCACGGGCTGCGACGACGTGCGGGAGTTATGTCTAGAACCGGGGTTTCCATTAGCCCTTGACGGACGGCTGAAAGAATGTGCCGGTCATTCAATTAACGGTGATATCAAAGCAATGATAACAGTGATAGCCAGAGTCATGGATGTTTGGTTGTATCGTCACTCGGACTCAAGAGCGGTATTTTCTGGGTGCTTATCTGATTTAGGCCTTGGTACTTGGAAAACATCGCCCTTGACTCGAGTGATAGTAGTTATACTTTAAATTGTATGCTCTGCTATGTTTGCTTCTGCTTAGTGTGTGTCTGGGGGCTATCACTGTAGAATGAGGTTGGAGTGGAAGGGTTGTATTCCTATTCCTTTTCCTTTATGCTCTTTTGGTATGTTGTTAGTTAATTTACTGCTCACTAAGACTGTTGTCTGACTCAAGGCTTTATGTTTTTAATTCTTATTGCCTTGGGCTGTTCGTCCATTTTGGGACGGGCAGACTAGGTAGCAGGTGACAGGTGCTGTTCTCTTCTCACGATGCTGATATCGAAGACGAGCTGGAGGGTTGCATATTATCTTCTTATTATATGTACTGGATATTCCGCTGTTTTGTATTCTCTGAGAGATATGTAGTGAGGCTTGATGTATTGACTACTTGGATGCTTGTATTCAACTTTTATGGAGTTTATATGATGTCATTTTGTTCTGTAAAGCTTCACTATACATATGTTCTATTGTATTTTGTCCGTGTGCTGTGAGTAATACGATAGATTCTGTTGTTTTAATCTTACCTTGACAATCGTCCATGGTCGCCTGGCACACTTTACAGCGCTCTATCTTTAGATTCGGTGCAGGGGTCATGGGCGGTCGTCACATTTGGTATCAGAGCATTGGTTAATCGATTTTACCCAACGCTCGCTGAAGTAACCACGTATGAGAGACGTAATTGTATTTTGATGGATGAATACTATATATAATATAGTAGCTTAGTAGAGTTGAGTCCTTTATGCAGTTGTTTCTCTAGATGTTCTAATCATTCCTTTTTATAGATATTGAGAATGAGTCGAAGAGGGAGACCAGCTGCTAGGGAAGGCCGTGCTACTGAAGAGACTGCTGATTATGCAGCCATGTTCGAAGCTATGATGACTTCGATCATGAGAAGGATACCGGTTCCGGGAGCGGCAGTTGATGTTGGAGTTCAAGTCCAAACTCCGAAACCAGTGGATTTTGCTAAGCTGTGCAAGGATTATACCGCTCCTGGAGGGAAGGTTTTCTTGGGAACAGAATCAACTATTGAGGTCCAGAGGTGGATAGATGCTTGTAGAAGGATCTTTGGTGATTTGGGAATTGATAATGCAACTAAGAGGAAGTTGGCATCAAGGCAGCTTCAAGGGAGAGCCTCTGATTGGTGGAACTCTATTACCATCGATACTGCGGAGGAAGAGATTACTTGGGAGCAATTCCAAGCTAGATTTGAAGCTAAGTTCATTTCTACAGCTCAGAAGTCTGTTCTGTTCAAGAAGTTTGTAGAACTCAAGCAGGGTGGAAGATCTGTTCTTGAGTATGTTTCTGAGTTTGAGGCTTTGTCCAAGTATGCCCGGTCATATATTGAATCCGCTTATCAGAAGAATGAGAAGTTTGTGACAGTCTTGGACAGTTATCTTGGGAGGCAGTTGGTGGATCATTTGGACGATTCATTTGAGAAGCTTGTGGAGAAAGCTCTTAGGCATGAGAGTCTGTTTCCTAAGGAAGGACCTGTTGTTGTTGTTACCAAGGGAGAATCTAAACCACAGCAGGGTGGAAACCAGAAGAGGAAGCAGCAGCAGCAGAAGGGTAAGGATGGCCAGAAGAAGCCGAAAGGCGAGGTGACTTGCTACAATTGTCAGCAGAAGGGCCATTTCTCGAAGGATTGTAAGAATCCTAAGGTGTCGATGAAGTGTCATAACTGTGACAAGCCGGGGCATTTCAGGAAGAATTGTCCAGAACCAAGGAAGGACAGGCAGATTGTGCAAGCCTATGCTTTAGGAGCTGTTCCGTCGTCTTCGAAAGCTCCTACTGCTGAAGAGAAGGGAAAGAGTGTGGTTGTTCAAGGTACTCTTTTCCTATGTGGTGTTCCAGTTAGAGTTCTGTTTGATACTGGAGCGTCGCATTCGTTTGTTTGTAATGAACTCGTAGGCCGGTTAGGTTTGGCACTGGATATTGTTGATAGGCCATTGGTTGTGACTAATCCAGTTGGGGGTTCGTCTTGTTTGTGTATGTTATGCCGTGGTCTAGTTGTGTCGAGTCATGGTTGCTCTTTTGTTTGTGATTGCTTTGTTCTGAACTTTGCGGGGTTCGGAATTATCTTGGGTATGGACTGGCTTAGGAAGTATGCGGCTAAGGTTGATTGTGAGAGGCTGGAGGTGACAGTCGAGAATGTGGAGGGGCGAAAGGTTGTGATACGATGTAATCATGAAGAAGGCATCTTCATGAGCTTCATGTATTCGCTAGTTGTTCCACGGGATGGACTGTCTTTAGTGCCAATCGCAAATGGATTCGAGGATGTCTTTGACGAAGTCAAAGGGTTGCCGCCGCATAGAGAGATCGAGTTTCGTATAGATCTAGTTGAAGGAGCCAGACCTGTTGTGATGCCTCTTAGGCGGATGGCGCCTAGGGAACAGCAGGAGTTGAGGGTGCAAGTTGATGACCTTTTACAGAAAGGATTCATTCGGCGTAGTGTGTCCGAGTGGGGTGCACCAGTTGTGTTTGCAACCAAGGCAGATGGGTCGTTGAGATTGTGCGTCGATTATCGTGAGCTGAATAAGGTGACTAAGAAGAACAAGTATCCATTGCCGAGAATAGATGACTTGTTTGATCAGCTTCACGAGGCTAAGGTGTTTTCTCAGATGGATTTGGCAACGGGATTTCACCAGTTGAGAGTGGCTAAGGATAGTGTGCCGAAGACTGCTTTTAGGACACCATCCGGTTTCTTTGAGTGGCTGGTAATGCCGTTTGGATTGACTAACGCGCCAGCATATTTTGTGGATCTTATGAATAGAGTGTTCAGAGATCAGTTGAACAAGTTCGTACTTGTGTTCGTGGATGATATTCTGATTTATTCCAGAACGGAAGAAGAGCACAAGACGCACTTGCGTATTGTTTTGGAGATCTTACGGAAACATCAGCTGAAGGCTAAGTTTTCGAAGTGTCACTTCTGGAAGGGTGAAGTGAGGTTCTTAGGCCATGTGATTTCTGGAAATGGAATAGCGGTTGATCCCGCTAAGGTGGCAGCAATCCAGGATTGGGTTAGACCTAAGAATGCATCAGATGTGAGAAGTTTTCTTGGATTAGCAGGATATTATCGACGGTTTATCAAAGACTTCTCCAAGATAGCTGCACCGTTAACAGGATTGACGAAAAAGAACCAAGTGTTCAGTTGGGATGCTAAGTGTGAGCAAGCTTTCGGAATCCTGAAAGAGCGATTAACGAGTGCTCCTGTTTTGACTATTCCAAGTGGGAATGATGAGATGGTGGTTTACACCGACGCATGTGGTACTGGACTTGGAGCAGTGCTGATGCAGAAGGATAAAGTTGTTGCGTATGCCAGTCGACAATTGAAGCCGCATGAAAGGAATTACCCAACTCATGATTTGGAATTGGCGGCGATTGTATTTGCTCTGAAGATGTGGAGACATTATCTGTTGGGAGTTCGATTCGAGTTGTTTACGGATCACAAGTCGTTGAAGTATCTTTTCTCCCAAAAGGATTTGAATCTTCGGCAGCAACGTTGGCTAGAGTTTTTAGCATCATATGATTTTGGTATAGCTTATACTCCGGGAAAAGGTAACGCAGTGGCAGATGCGTTAAGTCGAAGACATGCAGGATTGGGAGTCATGTTTTCAGAATGGAAGAATCTCGAGTATTTAGCTGGATTTGACTTCAGGCCTAGATGTGAATTGGAACCTGAGATGTTGGCAAACTTATCGATAAGACCTTCTCTTGTGGAAAGAATTGGTGAGAGCCAAAAGCGAGATGATAAGCTTGTCAATATTATCCATGATTTGGAATCTGGATTGGATCCAGAAAAAGATAAAGGATTCGAGGTCGATAGAGAAGGTTGGCTTCGAAAGCAAGGACGACTAGTTGTTCCCGATATAGATGAATTGAGGAGTGAAGTTCTGAAGGAAAGTCATCACTCGAAGTTGACAATTCATCCAGGTGGAAACAAGATGTATCGGGATATGAAGAGAACTTACTACTGGGAAGGAATGAAGAAGGATGTTGGGAATTTCATTTCCAAATGCATGAACTGCCAGTTGGTGAAAGCTGAGCAGAAGAAGCCAAGTGGATTGCTTCAGCCATTGGAAGTTCCTACATGGAAGTGGGAGCAGGTATCGATGGATTTTATTGATGGATTGCCTAGAACCAGAACGGGAAATGAAGGAATTTGGGTCATTATAGATCGTTTGACTAAGAGTGCAAGGTTCATTCCTGTTCGATCGACTAGGACTGCATCAAAGTTGGCTGAGTTGTATGTTAAGTGGATAGTTCGATTCCATGGTATTCCGAAGAGTATAGTGAGCGATCGAGATCCTTTGTTCACTAGTGGATTTTGGAAGAGCTTCCAGGAAGTTTTGGGAACCAAGTTGTGTTTGAGTACAGCTTATCACCCTCAAACAGATGGTCAGACCGAGCGAGTCAACCGAGTTTTGGAAGATCTCCTCAGAGCTTGTGTTTTGGATTTCGGGGGATCATGGGAAGATCACCTTCATCTGGTGGAGTTTTCATACAACAACAGTTACCAGTCAAGTATTGGTATGGCACCGTATGAGGCGTTGTATGGAAGACCGTGTAACTCTCCGACATGTTGGATAGAGACAGGAGAAAAGCTGATGCTTGGGCCAGAGATGATTCGACAGACTTCAGATTGTATAGAAATCATTCGGCAACGAATGAAGACAGCCCAAGATCGTCAGAAGAGTTATGCCGATAAGCGTCGAAAGGATTTGGAATTCGACGTAGGAGATATGGTTTTTGTGAAGATTTCTCCACTGAAGAATGTTATTCGATTCGGGAAGAGAGGAAAATTGACTCCGAGATTTGTTGGACCATTCCCGATTATCGAGCGAATTGGAAAGCTCGCTTACAGATTGGAGTTACCAGAGAAGATGTCGAGTGTGCACAATGTTTTTCATGTATCATATCTACGGAAGTATGTGCACGACTCAAATGCAGTAGTTTCTGCAGATAGCTATGAAGATTTTGAAGTTGATCCAGTTGATAGAAGACCTCGTAAACCGCTTCGTGTTGTTGAAACCGACACGAAACAGCTTAGGAGGAAGGTAGTTAAGTTGCTCAAGATACAATGGAGTGACGATGATAACGACTGTACGTGGGAGGTGGAAGAGAGGATGAAAGCAGCTCATCCTGAACTCTTCGAGGTATGGCCCTAAGGTGTCGTGTCATCTAACGAAATTGTAACTTGTTCTAAGACTTAGAATTCTGTACGCTAAGCTAGAATTGGATGCATGGTTTATTGATTGTTATGGATGATAGGCGTACAGAATAGCTTTGATTGCCTTGTTTGTTTGGAATTTCGGGGGCGAAATTCCTAAGGGGGAGAGAATGTAACGACCCGTATTTTTACGGATCAAAACATTCTAAAATGATTGACCTTTGGTTGTATTGTTGTTAAGTCATTTCAGGTTTTGGCAGAATTTTTGCTTAAGTCCTAAGTCGTAGCCGACTTAGGAGTTTTGGACGAGTTAAGCAACAAGTCTGGGCGAGTTAATGACTAAGGTGTAGGTCGGTGACGACCTAAGGTAGATAGGGGAGTGGTTTAGGTCGGTTGACAGTTTGGGGCGACTTAAAGGTTGTACCGAGTTAACGACTCATAGGATGGACCGACCTAAGATTTAGACGACCTAAGAGTTTCTCCGACTTATTGTAGTTAGCGGTTTATCGGGGTAAGCGAGTTAGTGGGATGACCGACCCATAGGAGTACCGACTTATAAGCGAGTTAAGGATAGGTCGGCAGAGTAATTGAGTCGGTAGGTCACCTCCTGTGTTAAGTCGTAACCCAGTTACGAGTTAAGTCGTAGTTGTATTCCTTCGTATGTCATAGGTCGGCAAGGGCACTTAGGTCGGCAACGACCTAAGTTAAGTCGCGCCTATGTGTTAAGTCGCAGATGCGCATTTTTGTAGGTCGTTAGGACTTGGGTTTTGAGGCTGTATGATGAGTCTGAGACTTCGTTAGGTCGGCAAAGCTTTAGGTCATAGGTCGGCATGGTGTTAAGTCGGCAGCGACTTAAGAAGGCAGCCGAGTTAAGGATTTCTGCTATAAATAGGAGGGGGTTGGCTTCATTTTTGGGATCCGGATTTTGAAGCGACGAAGTGCTGCCATTTTGAGAGCTCGACTTCTACACTTCTTCACTTCTTTTCTCCACTCTAATCTAGTGCTTCCATCCATCCAAATCGAAGATCAAGATTGAAGATTCAAGAGCTTAGATTGAAGATCTTCATCTTTTCAAGAGAGATTTCTTCGTTTGAAGCGGATCCGTGATAGATCAAGCTTCATCCTTCGCTGTCCAGATCTGAAGCGTGTTGATTTGAGGTTGTTTAGGTGATTTGGTGAGTGGTGATTATCTCTCACACGGATCCAAAGGAGTATATCGGATTGTTGGCCCGATTTGGTGTTAAAATAGTGATTTCCATGCATTTTCTTCATCCTATGTGTAGATCCATATAGATCCATTGTTCATGATGATGTTACTTCCATTTTATCATATGTTAACCTATGCAAGTTCATTCATCAAGTTTGTAGAGATATAATCCATGTTTTCATGCTTATTGGACTTTCAACTCTTTAATTACGAAAATGCCATTATTGTTATAATTGTCTACTTAGATCATTTTTGAATGCTTGATTGCTTGGATTGATGTTTGATTTGATTGATTGTTATGAACTAGATGATTGATGATTAGATTTAGATCGAAGGTGATTCAAAGGCTAAGGGGAAGGCTCTTGAATTGGAAAAGCTGCTCGTGGCATATGTAGCGGGATGATGAAGCTCTTATGCATAGATTCGATGATGTGATGATGAGATGAGGCTTCGCGAGGATGTAATGAAGCGAGGCAATCATGTGATGAAGACTTGGTCTAATCCAGACGGGATCATTCCAAGCATGTTGATAACTCGGTGATATGATTCGAGTTGAGGATAATGAATGGATATGAGAATAGTCGTCGAGGAGGATGACTAGGAGGCTTGGATAGCATCGTTGTTGAAGGTTCTAGCATGCTCTAAGCAAGAGTACGTTTGGGCAGATTCGATAGTCCCAACGGCCAACTGTTGATGGTCGAGTACTCTGGGCAGATTCGATAGTCCTAGGCACGGGCTGCGACGACGTGCGGGAGTTATGTCTAGAACCGGGGTTTCCATTAGCCCTTGACGGACGGCTGAAAGAATGTGCCGGTCATTCAATTAACGGTGATATCAAAGCAATGATAACAGTGATAGCCAGAGTCATGGATGTTTGGTTGTATCGTCACTCGGACTCAAGAGCGGTATTTTCTGGGTGCTTATCTGATTTAGGCCTTGGTACTTGGAAAACATCGCCCTTGACTCGAGTGATAGTAGTTATACTTTAAATTGTATGCTCTGCTATGTTTGCTTCTGCTTAGTGTGTGTCTGGGGGCTATCACTGTAGAATGAGGTTGGAGTGGAAGGGTTGTATTCCTATTCCTTTTCCTTTATGCTCTTTTGGTATGTTGTTAGTTAATTTACTGCTCACTAAGACTGTTGTCTGACTCAAGGCTTTATGTTTTTAATTCTTATTGCCTTGGGCTGTTCGTCCATTTTGGGACGGGCAGACTAGGTAGCAGGTGACAGGTGCTGTTCTCTTCTCACGATGCTGATATCGAAGACGAGCTGGAGGGTTGCATATTATCTTCTTATTATATGTACTGGATATTCCGCTGTTTTGTATTCTCTGAGAGATATGTAGTGAGGCTTGATGTATTGACTACTTGGATGCTTGTATTCAACTTTTATGGAGTTTATATGATGTCATTTTGTTCTGTAAAGCTTCACTATACATATGTTCTATTGTATTTTGTCCGTGCGCTGTGAGTAATACGATAGATTCTGTTGTTTTAATCTTACCTTGACAATCGTCCATGGTCGCCTGGCACACTTTACAGCGCTCTATCTTTAGATTCGGTGCAGGGGTCATGGGCGGTCGTCACAACAAATCTCAATCCCTTAACCATCTGCGTTATTTTATTTTATTTATCTAATTAAATGCCCCAAATAATGGTAGTCAAAATTAGGGTCATTACAGACTTCCCTCCTTAAAGAATTTCATCCTCGAAATTATGATAAGATACTCATAACAATCAAACATAAAGGTAAAAAAAACACCATGAAACAAGTCAGGATAAGTATATCTAATCCTGCTCTCAATTTCCCAAGTACAGTCTCTCTTGTCGTCGCTCCATTGGACTTTGAATAATCTGACTTTATTGTTCCTTTTCTCTTCTCATCCTTGCGACTATATGAACTGGTTTTCGAACTATAGTCATATCTGGTTCCACTACTAAATCATCTAACACAGTCGGTGCAATAGTAGTTTCTGGATCTCGAATACACGTCCTTAGATGAAAAACATTGTGGACTCCTACCAAACTATTTGGTAACTCTACTCTATACGCGAGTTTTCCAATCCTTTCTATAGTAGGAAATGGGTCCAACGAACCTCAGTGCCAGTTTCCTTGATTTTCCAAATTGGATTACATCTTTCATCGGTGATATCTTGACGAAAACAAGATCTCCGACTGAGAACTAAGTCTTTCGTCTTCTATCAGCATAACTCTTCTGCCTAAACCGAGCTTCCTTCATTATAGCTCGGATTAACTCAATCTTTTCTGCAGCTTCTCTAACCAAATCCAGACCAAGAACTAACATATCCCCAGTCTCTAACCAACAAACGGGAGATTTACATGGCCTTCCATACAAAGCTTCAAAAGGTGTCACTCCTATACTAGTCTGATAACTGTTGTTATATGAAAACTCGACTAAGTGTAGGTGGTCTTCCTAGGATCCTCCAAAATCTAGCGCATAAGCTCTTAACAAATCCCCTAAGATTTTGTTAACTTTTTCCGTTTATCCATCTGTCTGTGGATGGTAAGCGGTACTCATCTTGATCTTGGTATCCAAAGTCTCCTGTAGACTTTTCCAGAACTTGTAGTAAATAAGGAATCTCTGTCACTTACTATACTACTTGAAATTCCATGCAGTCTAACTACATTCTTTATGAATAATTTAGCCAAAACAGGTGTCGTCCTGGTTGACTTAACTGGAATGAAATGGGCAATCTTGGTCAACCTGTCCAATATGACTCATATGCTTTCATTTCCTCGATTTGACCTGTTGACAGTTCAAACACTGCTTCACCCATAAGCCTACATCTATCTTCATACCTTCCTAAAAGAAACTTCTTTTCATGTTCAGATACATCTTAGTTCATCCCGGATGAATGGTGAACTTTGAACGATAGATTCTCCAAGACCTTCCTTCCTAATGTCTCCTACATTCGGAACACACCGTCTTCCTTTCTTCCTTAACCACCTATTCTGGTCAAAACTGAAATCTTTCAAGTCATCGCTCTCAGTTCCATTCCTTAGTTTTCTAATCTATTCAGCTAATAATGGATCCTCCCCATGCTTAAAAGAAATTCTTTCAATCATCACTGGTCGAACTTCTAAACATGACAACATACACTACTACAAAACAGGCCATTTGCATCGGTTGTTTACCCCCCTTTTGCATCAGTTCAACAACCGATGCATATGCAACCGATGCAACAGGCTTAACACTTTTGCATCAATTCTGAAACCGATGCAAAAAGGACCTTTTTGCATCAGTTGTTACTAACAACTGATGCAAAATATCATGGTTGGTTGCTTGGACACAACCCCCATGTTGCATCGGTTGTAATGAAAACCGATGCAACATAGGAACTTACTAGTCATGTACACCTGATGCAATACATAATGACAGTACTTACTAGTCATGTATAAAATGAACAAAGAAAGTATGGACTATGAACCGATTGTGCCCAGATTTCAAGATTTCTAAGCCAAAAATGCAAGAACTATATCAAGAATATCAAAACAGTATTGTAAAAGGTCACACAAATGAAACAACCACATAACCATAAATTTCAAACGTGGACATAACTAAAATGTTAACAATACAGAACTTCTAAAATAATACCATAGAAACAGAACGTGAAACATAACACACTGGAAACTGAAAAACATCAATGCAACTACAACACTTAATAAGATCTACCGCTTCTGCTACCAGCTACAGAGGAAGAAGCGAGCTCCAAAGTGACCGTGAAAGACGACTTATCAGCTTCTCTAAGGTATCTGACGTCTCCATTCATGAGCTTGAGAAGTTTTCTACATATAAGAAGACTTACACCTTCATTTGTTTGATTTTCTTCACTTCCAAACATTTGAGCAAGCAATTCTTCAGGTATGCCATTCCCCATGTGAGTTATTCTACATATATATAAGAAACTCAGTACCAAGAAATCAATCATATTATTGAAGTGCTATTCTGCTGCTAAAAGTGCATCGATATTATATCATTACCTAAGTTCAAAGTTTATGACGTGAAGACTGCGACCAACACGATCTCTGAATAAATTAGCACCAATCTCAACAAGACCACCACTGGGTGAATACTTGACCGAAACAGCCAAGAAATCAGCAAGAATTTGTTGAAGCCTTAAGCTATCGCCGTAAACACTTTCTTTCATGAATCCATCAGATAAGTTGTATACTATTCTAACTCCCTTTCCAGTGCCTGCAATCATCACTTGACTGATGGTAGTAACCATCACATCATGAAAAAGAAATTCCGACATTTCCAGCTCCAGACAACTGCAAGTTTTTCGTATATCATTTGAGCATATACTTAAGATATAGCACAAAAAACTTAATAATTAATGTATAGTTACCTATCCATAATGTTGTCGATGTCTAAATCATCAATGATCTTATTCAGCTGAAGGTGACATTTTCCAGTTGTACTCAATAAATCATAAAATAGATAATTTAAATCAATAGTTGTACTGTAAGTGAATAATTACCCCCCATGTCCTTTGACGGAGTTCCTTGTTTGGAACATAAGGGGCATGAATACACCAACAAAGCAGCTCAATTTTTTCCAATTGATCAACAACTTTAAATATTCTCTAATAGATCGGCTAGAAAACAAGATAAGCTCTAAAGACATAGATAATTTAATGGCTAAAACTGATAAAATGTGGAAATTATAAACATAATAATAGTCTAGATTACAAAGGTTAATTCTATGAGATTCAACTATTTGGTCTGGTATTATTTTGCATACTGAAGCAAAATTATTTACTATATACTGCATAATGTTGAAGGGCTCAGTTTAAGCTATACCGTAGTTTATTCTTCTTATATAGCTGACCAAAAATTGGATTTATGGGCATATCCTTGCGATCAAGCCAGGAAAATTAACCTTCGTGGATTGTTTTAGGTGATTTTAATGCTATCGTATTCAATCAAGGCAGATTAAATAATGGCATTCAAAACTCAGTGGGTGGTACAGACTTTATGAACTGTACTACTTAAACTAGTCTGTTTGAACAAAACTACTCAGGCAATTGTTACACTTGGAGAAGTGGACTAAAACCATCATTTAAGTTCTCTACTTACAAATCTAACGATAAATAGATAAAAACCTGAAAAGGACAGATGGACTGTTGCAGCTGGTGATTATGGTGGCTTCTACTCTTAAGCTCCAATAGAAAACAACTATTGCAATGATACTCTTAACCTGACATTATAATCACTGACTAACATTAAGAAAAATGCTCATAAGTGAAAACATGGTTAGCATAGTCAATAGAATATATTTTTTACAGTTAATGCTTAACCTGTTAGTCCATCATAAATGTACACTGCATTAACCAAATAGCCATGCTAACTCATAAGGATATAGATAGTTAATTCACATTAAGTTACTGAAAATTCTTCAGTTGGTGTGCACACTGTACATAGGACAATTAGCTATTTCACATGTTGAATGACACCCTTTTATGTTTAACACGTATGTATAAATTAACAGCAAAGGAACATTATCATATAACTGCTCTGTAACATACGCTTGAATTATCAGTTGATTTAAACAATGAAGAGAAAAATGGAAGAAAGACATCAACTATGAAGAACTCCAAATGAAGATTAATAACAAAAGAAAATTTAAATGAAATTACAAAAAATTTGAATTAGTTACAGCTCAAACCCAAGCCACAGATTCATCAGTGTTTACATGTATGCATATTTTTTTTATACTAAGTTTATTTGTAAAAAAATAATACTTGATCAATTTTAAATAGAATAGCCTAATATGGACCAAATTTTGAGATGGAAAAATGCATGCCTTAGAAATTATATGCACACATGAATAATTTAACAATTCATTTAACACATGAAAGTTGTGGTTTTATAACCGACAATAGTTAACTATGTTAAATTGAAATAAATAAGGGAAAATAAAATAAACTTCCTTACTGAGCTATGCGTATGAAATTAGAAATGAAAATTATTATACTCAAATTGCACTAGTAAGCATTGACTGAAAAAACATACATCTGCATATGTTTACCATTTAAAGCCATGCTGAGATGTACCAGAACTTCCTCAATGCATTACCTACATCACCTATAGTTGATACATTAAATGCACAGATTGACTTTCATTTAATCTTCTTTTCCAACTCTTTGCCAAGTATCAGTGTTCCATGAGATTATATATCCACCATGACCTGCAAAATATTCGAAAAAATGAAACAACCAAACAAGGAATTGTCAAAGAGAAATATCACCAAAATATGCATGATGCAAATATTCTGGTTGAAATGGTGAAATTGTAGCATGAATGAAAAGTAATGAATCACCTAAAAAGTTGAAACCGAAGCATGATTGTGAAATTGGTATTGAAATAGCTGGAATACAACAATTCTAAAATGCATGAGGGGCTAATTCTGAAGTGCATAAACCGAGGCATGTAC
This sequence comes from Allium fistulosum, assembly GCA_030737815.1. NCBI lineage: Eukaryota > Viridiplantae > Streptophyta > Magnoliopsida > Asparagales > Amaryllidaceae > Allium > Allium fistulosum. The sequence continues at coordinate 488,858,210 of CM060903.1, read as the reverse complement.
TAAAGTGTCAGACTGAGCATGCATGACAATTTGGAATGTACGTTTAAGCAAACAAATGAGAGCATTTACTTCAAATAATAATGCTAGCTACTACAGTGTATTCATTAGATGGTTGCTGCTTATTTTATGTCAATATTCAAATGGGAGATGCCAAAGGCAAAATATTAAGTAATATTATAAAGAAGTAGCAGAGCTAATATTCAGGGAAGTAAATTAAACCAATATAATTCAAGATAATAAGAAAAGTTGCTCTCTTGACAAAAGAAATATATTTAATAAGACCAAGTGAAAGTAAAGTTCAAATATTTTTCTATAGTTGATTGACTTATTGCATTTAGTTCACCGTTCTCTTTATGCATGCACATAAAAATCTGGCCTTAGTTTGCACTGGTACCATTTTATAGGTCTCAATGAAACTACAGACTGCAAATGCTGCAATGAATCAAGGTATAAACTAATATAGCAGAGTTCTCAGCAAGAAAAATAACGGTATGCTTGAATGTTAAGTTATCAAGTGCAAAATGAAACCAGATGATGATTGCATTTCATACAAAATCATTTAAACAAAACCAAATTAAGTGAAATATACAGCATAACTTAATTAGAGAAAAGCACACACGTGTAGAATGCATTGAATACCTGAAGGGAAAAATAATCTCAAATGCAATCCATATACATATGGTTTAATCAAGTCCCTAAAATGCACTTTCATAAGGCTCCAAAAGTATATTTAAACATCAAAGTTTAACAATTCTGAATATAAGCCTGAATGGGACAAACAAAAGATGGTAGATCCTAAAGAAGACAGCAGAGTGCTGATACCCAAATAGCTAAAACAGTATTGAAGTTGTAGACATAAAAAATCATCACAATCCAATTCAATTGAAATCCTAATCCATACCCTAAATAATCGAATAGGTACCAAACCGCTACATTAAAGAGTTATGAACTTGATAATTTTATCAATTGAATTAAATGAAGTATGAACTGATCTTTGATATCCCCTAAATCATCCTATTTTTTAAAGCATGGTTTAAAATTTAGGCTGGAATTCTGATCATTATAAATGGTTTAAATTCTTATTTTTATGATAATCAAAATGGAATCCAATTCAAGTTTCGATTTTGATATGGATCCTGAATATATATTTATTAAGCGATGGCACTATATTTCTATATTTCTATCAACTCCAGCTCAATAGAATAACATTAGAAATCAATATTCGTACGTACTACTTTTTTCATTCTCCATAAAAAAGTACCAAAATCGTAAACGTAATCATACTCTAAACTTTTGAAATAGAAATTTATTAAACATTCAAAAATCTCAAAGAACGAAGCGTGAAACAAAAACCAAAATTTTGAACATTGGTATAAACAAGTACTTACTGCGGCAATATAAACATTTAATATTTATTATTTAACTGGCGAATTAATTATTTTTCATTGTTGACTATATTTCAAAATCCATTGATTTTGCTAAATCTTCTACACAAACAAACCCAAAAAATTGTACGTGAATAGTATCTGAATCTATATAATAGAACAATAGGTTGGTTCCATACGTATTCAGAATGATGAAAATCAATTAAACGAAAGAAATGAAGTAAATTGCAAAGAAGAAGATACAAAGGATTGAATTACCTGCAGTTTGATAAATTATAAAAAAATCTATAAAAAAAGTTGTTGTTTTTTTTTAAGATTGATTTTGTATTGAATTACAGAAAAAATTTCACCACCTGCTACTTTGCACCTTCTACAACCCCAAAACACCACAACAACACTTCAGGCATCAACATGCTAACCAGTCGCCACTGCTTTCAAACTACAACCGCCTCCATCGTCATCAATCACCTCCTCATACTCAAATTCACGAATTCACGAATTTCCAATTGCATTGTAAGTGGATTAGGGTTCGGGCTTGGATTCAGAGCTGAGGGAGAGGATAATGGAGAGGAAGAAAGAGAGGTGGGGAGAGCTCGAGATAGAGGAAATTATTTACGGGGATGGAGCTTGGGTTTAGCTCAGGTTTTGCCGATTTTGGGAAAGATGAATAGGGGAGAGGGATTTAGGGTTTTCGAGTGAAAATGAGAGGGAGACGAAATAATTTGCCGCCAACTTTTCGGCTTCGAACGTGGGAATAGTATTTTTGCATCGGTTGTAAATAAAACTGATGCCACTAACACTATTTGCATCGGTATATTTTCTTCGGTTGTTGATGATAACCGATGCAAATTGTATTATTTTACTATCTACTGCTTTCCACATACCAAATGCATCGGTTGTTAAAGCGTAATCGATGCAAATACTTCTATTTGCATCGGTTGTTGTAACAACGGATGCAAATGAGGCGAAGCAACATCCGTATTTTGTAGTAGTGATAGCAGTTTCCTTACTAGAACTAGCTTTAGATCTCTACTGTATTCTACATGTAGTCAATGCTTCTAAATCTTTCCACTCAGCTACCATTGCCAATACTGCATTTTGATGTTTCTTGCTAAGTGCATCTGCGACCTCATTCCCTTTTCCTGGTGTGTACTCAATACCAAAGTCATAAGTGGCTAAAAACTCTAACCACCTCTACTGTCTCATATTAAACTTCTTCTGAGAGAATAAATACCTTGGTGATTTATGATCCGTATATAATTCGAACCTCTCTCCCAAAAGGTAATGTCTCCACACCTTCAACGCGAAAATCACCATGACTAATTCCAAATCATGGGTTGGATATCTAACTTCATGCGGTCTAAGATGTCGTGAAGCGTAGGCACTAAGTACACATGCATCCGTGTACACCACTAAGTATTGATTCCCCTCTAGAACAATTAACACACGTGCATTAGCCAATAAGTGTTTCAATTTATGGAATGCCTCCTTCCACTTATCAGTTCAGACATACTTCATAACTTTCCGCTTAAATTAATCATCGGTGTTGCTATCCTTGAAAAATCCTAAATGAATCTCTGATAATAACCAGCTAATCCAAGAAAACTGTTTATCTCAGTCACTGTCTCCGGTCTCTTCCAATTATTCACCGCCTCAATCTTAGCCGGATCTACAGACAATCCTTTTTATGAGACTACATGACCAAGAAACTTCACTTCCTTCTTCCAAAAATCACACCTCGAAAATTTCGCTTTCAGTTGATGCTACCTCAACGTCTCAAGCACCACTCTAAGATGAACTTAAAGCTCTCTTTCATCTTTATAGTGTATCAAAATGTCATCTATGAACACTAACACGAATATGTCCACATGTTCCCAGAAGATTCTATTCACTAGGTCTACGAAAAATGTCGGTGCATTGGTTAGTTTGAACGGCGTAACTAACCATTCGTATGATCCATATCTTGTTCTAAACGCCATTAAAGGAATACAATATTCAGCCACTCGAAGCTGATGGAATCCTGTTGCCAAATTCATCTGGGAAAATACTTTGGCTCCACTTAACTGGTCGAACAAATCGTCAAATTCTAGGTAACGAATATCGATTCTTTATCGTTTTCTCATTCAACTTACGATAATCGATATACAACCTCAGTGATCTGTTCGATTTCTTTACAAACACCGTGGTTGCTTCCCAAGGCAAAATACTTGTCTGATGAAGTTCTTACTTTCCAAATCCACCGACTGCACTTTTAGCTCCTTCATCTCAGTAGGTGTCATTCTACTTGGCGGTCTACTCATCTGTTCAGCTCTTAGTACTAAATATATCTGAAACTCAATAGCTCGTTTTGGCGGTAGTCCTACTACAGGATCAAAAACGTCTATGACTTCTCTAACAACGAAACCTTGGTTTAACATGTCTTCTTCCTCTATAACACCCAACAAAGCATTTACCTCAAAACTAGGGCCTTTTGCGGAGTATATAATCCGATCACTATAGCTAAGGTGTCTAAGTGATATTATTCTAACATGGCAAAATATCCTAGCATCATATTTACCTAACCAATCTATACCTAAAATAATTCCGAACCCTACAGAATCAAATACATGCAAACTGTAAGCAAATATATAACCTAACAATTCAAACTCTAAGTGGTCACATCTCATCCAAAGAGTCGCATATCCTCCTATCGGATTTGCAACCCCTTAAGGAAGTAACTAGGTATGAGGGTTCTAGGTAAAGATTATCAACCAAACAATGAGATATAAAAGAATGCGATGTACCAGTATCAAATAGAACTCTAACTGATACACCACGAATCAAAAGCGTACTCCTAACACAGCTTTTTCCTTCTCCTTGGTTGTCGGTCTTGAGGTAGCTGGTTCTAAAAACCTTTGCCTTATCCATCCTTGGATGTTTCCTTGCACTGGTTCTTATAATGTCCAATCTGATCACAATTAAAGCACCTCGCCTCTTTCTTATCAGCGGCTTTCTTCCCTTTGCATATTCGACACTCGTGAGCATAGTGTCCCTTCTTATCACACTTAAAGCAAACTAGATTAGCCTTCCCCTTCTTGGCAGCTTCTCCCTTTTGAGCACCCTTCTTATGGAAAAACTTCCTCTTCTGGTTCCGCCCACTTTGAGCGTCCCCTACTTTGTTACCACCATGAAAAGCAAGCATCTCCTTCTACCTCAAAGCCATCTCAACAACTACATCACACGGGTCCCTGATATGTGGCAGAGTTGCTTTAGCTAGTTCAGGTTTTAGTCCACGGATGACCTTCTCGTTCCTTTTGATAATTGTATCAACCGAAGCATATCTATATCTTGATAACTCCTCAATTCTGGTTGCATACTCAAGCGTTGTCATGTCTCCCTACTCCAACTCCATAAACTTCCTGAGTGGAGTTAAGTTAGCAATATCCTCAAACCTCCTTATAAATTCAGCTCAAGTCATGTTCTCCTCATTAGCACCGGCCGTAACACCGTTCCATCAGTACAGTGCTGCTCCTTGCAACTATCTAGAAGCAAGTCTCCTCTTTTGCTCAACATTAAGCTCTAAATCAGCAAAGATCTTTTCGTAATGAAGTAACAAATTCTCCACTTCAATTTCATCCTCGGTCCCGATAAACGGCTTTCTTCCAAACCTGGCATAATCTCTGCTTAGTATTTGCATAGTTATTGACCACCAGAGCTCCCTGATTTCCTCCTTCCACATTTCCTCTGACTAAATCCACAACTACCCCTGCTTTCATTAGATTGACGAAGATATGATACATCATCCCCATATCTACTGGCAGGATTCCAGCACCTACGTTGGCATTTGCATTTGGATTAGCATTTTCCTATTGACCCGGGTTTCTCCTATTTGGTCGAGCTTTTCCGTTAGTTATGGTGCTTCCTCCACCAATGTTAACTCTTCCACTCCTAGCGTCCATATTGTACGTCCTTAAAATCTACATTCGCATCTTTGTAAGATACATAAGAATAGTCTAAAAAGATAGGAGAATAGAGATAAGGCATATACTTATATATAGCAAATACAAGTATGTTACTATAGCATTATCCCATACCCCAGTCTTTTCTCTAATTCCTTAGGATTATGTTTCCAAAATCATTTTTAAGTTCAAAATTTCATTTAAGTTTTCATAAACCTATGCTCTAATATCAAATTGTAACATCCCTTATCTTGAGGCCCGAAGCTAAGCGCTATAAAGGCTGCAGTCGTCTATAGTATTAACTTCTGGTGACAAAATATGGTAATGTTAATGGTATCCATAATATCAGAAGCTTATGAATATGAAATAAAATCATAGATTTCAAAACATCTTTTCTGATTACATTTCAAAACCATATTTTATATTCAGTTACATAATCCTAAAACGAGTCCCGGGTTTTGATTAAATATAATTATCACAAATTACGCCAAGAGTGACATATGAAGATGCCCTCTTGGATAATCAAAGTACTAGATAGACCTATCAGTCATAAATACATCATAGTGGAAATAACACTAAATAGCTTCTACATAGCTAACTTTTCCTCTGTACATCTTCGAAAACTTATTCGTCCACCTTACTAAACTTGAAAAACCTTAAATCTCAACCCACTCAAATTAAATTTTGAGCACCCGAGAGTTTAAGAGGGAAAACATAAACTTCGAGTTAGATATAAAACCTGGTGTGAATAATATTATTACATCTCGATTTACTGATATTAAGTGAGACCACGCCGCTTAACAGAACATGTTTCCCCTCACTAATATCCATTTAAAAAGCATATCTTTTGCAAATCGGAATCCTATAATGAAACTGATTATAACAATAATAGCAAGTACATATATGCATAAAAATCAAGAAATCAATGGACCTTATGTCCACACTGTAGTTTTATCTGGCTAACTATTAACCATTGGCTGACTCGGGCCTACCAGACCTATCTAATAATCTAAATTCTATTAGACACAATACCGGCTGACTGCCGTTAACTTTTTTTAGGTCAGCTAAACCTAATGGTTTTGCGGGTTCACCAATAACCTATCTTTACTCTGTATATTCCCTTCTATGTGTAAGTTCAATTTAGTCCCACCTATGACAAGCCCTACACACAGGAATCTTGACTTTTTTTAGCTATGGGCTAATAGCTAAAGTATAAGGGGCAACCCCATACCTGTCCCATCCGGTCTTCTAATATCCGAGTCATAAACTTAGGGTTAACTACCATATTCATGTTTCATTTCTTGTCTTAGGGTAAACTACCCTATTATAATTTCATTTCCTTGCAAATAATCTTTACAAATGACTTACCCATGTAATCATACCTTTATAAAATAAGGAAATCGTATACTTTGCTTTCCTCAAAACACTTATGCCATGATATATATACTTTTCATAAAACATTGTTGATGAAACCTTATTAATGGGATTATCTATCCGTTCCAAGTAAGTTAAAAACCCTCTTTAACTTAGCCAAACAATGCCTTTCGAAATCATTGAGAACAACCATTGTGAAAGCTTTACTAAAACCTTAGACATCCTCTGATAAAACCACTTAAACTTGCCTTCCAAAAGCATTGGAAACCCTCCATTCAAATACTCAAAATAAACCTTTCGAAAACATTGGGGAATCTCCCCTTCGAAACCCATATTATATACCTTTTGAAAGCATTGAAATTCTTCACTTAAAGCATACCTTTTGAAAGTATTGGGTTCAAGTAAAAGTATGTGGAAACATTGCTTCGAAACTAATTAAAATCATTTCTTTTGAAACCCTTTTGGGTTTAACTATTAATATAACCGAGGATCATAACAGAACAAAGGCAAAAGCATTACTTTCGAAATCATATATCCTAAGTAAAAGAAAGAGGATGATTTCAAAACCAACCGTTTCGAAACCATTGCCTCCAAAACCATTTTAAAAGCGGTTAAACTACCATTTCTAAAGCATTGAGAAGGCAACTTCTAAGTATAAAGGCAAAAGCACCCTTTCGAAAGCATTAATTCGAAAGGTTTGAATGCGGCAACATGGGTTTTATCCTTTCGAAAGTTTTTTTTGTAACATAAAGGCGGCAACTCATTTGAAAGCTCTTTTATATAAACAAAGGCAAGTTGATTAAGTCGAAAGCTAACTTCAACCCTTTCGAAAGCATCATTTATAAACAAAAATGGTTCAAAGTTAATAAGTGTAGCTTCTACCCCTTCAAAAGCATAATTTCGACACCATACCTTCCACCTTTCTCCAATTCACTACGTATCAATTGTTTGATACCATGTACATTGGTTTCAAATAGGTTCTCTAACGGAGGTATGGTGTCGAAAGCACTAGGTGGAAGTAGTTGATGCGGTAAATTTAAGCAAAACTGATTATTAACCTTTTAAAGTAATTTCTTTTCAACTAACTTGCCTTATTTGTCAACATATAATTGGTTGCAAACTTTTTTTTTTCAAAATCTTTTTCTAAAAATGATGTTGAATTCAGAGATTGTCAATTTAAAAACATTTAATAATTAAACCCTTCTCCTTGGTGAACATATAAAACGTTTAATCCCTTAATTTTAATAATTTTATAACTATGATAAAATACTTGGAAAATTCCTCAAAAATTACAATAATTCATTTTTAATATGCTTTCTATCATATTTAAATTTCTGACCCAAAACCAATATATAATTGTCGAAAATAATTTAAACCCAATTTTAGTTATTTTCTTTCATAGAAAATTCATAATAAATCCACAATAACTTAGAAAATTATGAAACTTGAAACCCACTTCTAAAATAATAACCATATATCAAAAATGCACATCATTTGGATGTCATTTAATAGATTTTTCAAACCTAAACTTATCATAAAATCTTTATGAAGCAACATAAATCATCAACAAGCATATATATATATCCATTTAAACAATCATATCATGGCATATTATTTGCAAAACTAATTCGGATCTAACTAGAAACCAAAATCAACAAAAATGAGATGTAAGATCGTTATTCACCTTGGCTTGGTGTTAAGAAGGTTGTGATTTGTCCTTTGATTGATTTGCTTAGGCTTTCTACTTGAATTTTATCTTTTCTTCTTCTTGAATCTCTTAATGGTGGTCGGCCGAGCTTATAAGTATTTTAGTTTTGTTTACAACTGTTGAAAATGAACAAGGAATGAAGGTAAGAAGGGTTTATGGTATAAAAACATAGCATATTCCTATTTTGCCCTTATCATATTCCTCTTACTTGCTTCATTTTAATTCTCCTTTGCTTATATTAATTAAGGCACGGCCGCCTTATTAATCTACAAATCTCAATCCCTTAACTATCTATATTATTTTATTTTATTTATCCAATTAAATGCTCCAAATAATGCTAGTCAAAATTAGGGCCATTACAGGTGAATGAGAACGATTTTAGCAAGATGTTAGTTACAATTAATTTAATCTATTTTAGTTGGTTTAGTGTTCTAGAAATCTAATTTGAATTATATAAACCCTAAATTGGACTATGCAAACTAGGCTAGAATTGAACCACAGTAAACTGTTAACTTGAAATTGATATTCACACCTATTTTATAGTTAGACTTGAAAACCCTAAATCATCAAATTGAATTGCCAATTGATACTTAGACTGATCATATGGAAATTAGAATTCACCAATTATTATTAATGACTTGAATTGAACTATAGAATGATTGACATTAAAAATATGCAAAAACCATAAATTGTATTCGCGAACAGTCGACCCTGGACCTCCAACGGCGATCGGTTAGGTCTAGCGGTCAACTGTTCAAAACGAAAATTGCAGATTTGAACCTCAACTTAAGGCCCAAATTTGTTAATAAATATACATATACACAAAGATATGTGTGTGTATACATATATATAACGTTAAATGTTGGGGGCCTATTTAAGGGCAGTTGGATGTGTGTTAGAACTTGTAAGGAAGCTAGTTCCCTAAGAGTAGACATTAGTTCGTTGCGGTGTTTGGTAAATATTGTCTACCTAACTTAGAATCGAGTACGACTAGAGGCGATGTATTTTCGTAAATTGCACTCACAAGAGGTTCCACGGTGGACATACAGCACTAACGAGGATGTTTGATGGAGTGGGTCAAGCACAATGGAAGATCCTGGTATGCATGATTTCTGATGCACGTGATAAAATTAAAAAGGACCCGGAGTGTGCAATAAGAGGCCAACACTACGATCGAGAGGTGCAAGCAAATGTAGATGATGAGACATTCCGGTGAGTCGGCATCTTGGGTTCTTCCTCTCTAGGCATAGTGAGGGGGAAATCGGTTCCCAGTAGCCTAGTGGTAGCGATAGTAGTGCGAATTCATTTTCACAGTAGCCTAGTGCCGGTGTTGTCTATAGTTAGTAGCCAAGAGAGCGGTGTCTTGCGTATTGAACAGCTCTAAGAGCGGTGGTCGATTATTAGATAAGAGATTCGATCTTTAGTTTGATCCATATGTTAATCTGCATAAATTGTAGTGTAGGAAATGTAACTAGAACCCTTAGGTAATAGACCTTAGAAATTCACGGACACTTGTTCACATCCTATATCATCTAAAGTCGTATTGAAGTAAATGCATATTATCATCACATATTAAACTTTTACGCTTTTACCAGACTTTCGTCTGACCCATCCTCTTTTCTTATTTTTTCCCCACCACAAGGGACAAGGCACAAGTGATTAGCTCATTCTTGGTATCTGGAGAGTCGAGCTTATCTTTGGAGACTGCTTTTTACCATATTTGCTCTCCATGTATTTGTATATCTTATCAATATAGTTTACCTCTTTTATCAGACTCGAAGTGATATTTTTTATGTACTCTGTATTGAACCACATACTGATTTTATGAGATTATGATTTGGATATTTCCGAGATGGAATTTTTTTCTGTGTTATATGTTTTGTTCCTTCCACTATGATTTCTAAAAGTATAGTACCTCTTAGATTATATATGTTTGTATTAGTCTTTGTGATGTAAAATGTTATAAACCATACGATCCTCATTTCTCGGCATGATGCAAGTCCGAAAGTCACACTAGACTTTGGATCAGCGTGTCGGGAGGTGCGGGTTGTCATAGCTTAGGCCAAGAATCTAGGAGGAGGCATGTTCTATGTATCCCCCTATATAGGGTACACTAGGCTAACCTCTTAGATGTCATACTCGGCTAGGGCTTCAACTAACTTGTCTTTGTCCTTCGACACCTACGAGGGGATGTCTTCAAACGAGCTGCAAGTGCCTAAGGTCCTTCAACAGTTATTTTGTTTTCCTTAGTCATTTGTAGAAGATAGAAAATACCATCTAATTATTGAACCGTGACACCATAAAACTAAGGGGACACATTAGACTCGGGGGCAAGCGCATTCCTCCATATTAAAATAGGCAGCGCACCCTATAGAGGTGGCATGTAAACACATGATCGACCACCATACTTTAACATCATTACAAAGTCTAACATATGACCTGGCCACACGACCCATGCACTTAAACATGGCTTTCTAATAACTTAATGATCCCAGGCCCAAAACCCAACCTACCATCTTCTTCCTAAAGTATGGGCAGTTTAGTAATTTAATTGTTCTTGAGTTCTATCAAAGAATAACGGGTTTAGTTTGATATCAATAGATCAATGTTGATTCATCGACGTCGATTAAACAACGACCTAGTTTTAACAAACTACCATTCTAATCCTGAAGGGTCGAAGGGAAACAAGAACGAAAATAAGAACATGTAACAAACTTTATTTTTAGCACTGGAAAGTTAGGTATAATCACGAAAAATAATAGAGAAGAAGAGGTACTCACTTTTGTTGAAGATCAAAGTCGAAAAAGAAATCGTTGAAGCATTTGTGTGCAGAGAGCTTGAAAACAGTTAATGAAGGTTTCAAATGTAAGGGCTTGGAAAAAGATAAGAGGAATATATCTGCTTTCTTTTATAGATTCGGGTCTCTAATCTCAACAGCCGAATGATATGAGTAGGAAGCGATGTAGGCTATCGAATTCTATTCGATTACACCATTACATCAATCGACGTGTCCCTGAATCTGTCTCGAGAAAAGAATCACCACACCCAATAGGAGCAAGGCTCGTGTTTTTCGCATTGATTATAAATAAGATGAGTCCATCCCTGCTCGTAGAGATGAGCTTGTAAGGCAAAATGTTGTTCATTTTTCTTGGAAAAGAATAAATCAACCCATCGGATCAAAGCACGACAACATAGGCCTGCACAACGTATATCCACCGACATCATCTCCAGCCCAATAACATGTTCGCCTCGAACATTCCAACCTGAATAGAGTTGGTCGCCCCCACCTTCATTAAATCCTGGACCTTGCCTCTCATGTCCTCTAGATCAATGAAAAGCTTCAAGCCTCACGGACAATATTCCATTGTCTTGAAGCTTAGCGACCAAGCCACGACAAGACAACATTACCTCTTGAAACCCCCCGTCCGTTTGCTGGTCCCGTCCAAGCCTCTCCTTGGTTATCATGGATTTCTCGACGACCAGCATCCCTACTCACCTCGTATTGTCATGACTCGATAGACTTCTAACAAAAGTCATCGGTCGCCCATGCATAAAGAGGCGGGGACCTCGTATTGTTCCACTGATAAAAGTAGTTCAACTTCACTTCCTACTGGCAAATGCGTCACTGTACAACAATCACTTTACGTACTTCACTGCCTATTAGGTAAAAACGTCACTGTACTACTCCCTGCTCCGTGCCGTCCTTCTAACATAAGCACGCTATGATATGACCTGCCAACTAGCATGCAACTGGGTCATTCTCTTCATGTATAATCCAAGCTGGATGCTCTCTTAACTGCAAATCGTGATTAATGGTCATGAGGAAACTTAGCACTCGGTGCATTAATCTAAGGCCTTCATGGCACAATCTCTTTGGCTATAAGTAAGAGATCTCACGCTTTTCTAAGATGATCAAATTTTCTTCTCTCAAGGCTTATATTTTGCTAGCTCGATCTTGTAATAGCCATTAAAATTTTCTTACAACTATAGTAAGCATTAAAAATACCAACCATAGCGTATGTCGACCTTGGCTAAGGTTGAACTACTTTACATCTTGTTCGTTTACTTTGATCGCATTATGTATTGCTCTCTTGTTCATTCCTCGTTTTACATTTTTTGACTAAGATTTTAGCAAATAAACTTTGTTCAAATTGTAAGGCCACATCCAGCCATATTTTGGAAGTCGACCAAAAAGCCAACACTCTTATATCCTTTATCCATTTTAAAGCTTATTTGTGCTCGATCATATCAACTGAAAAAAAAATTCTATTGGAAAAATAATCAGTCTAAAATTCCTTATCAATCAAAAGTTCTGACTGAAACAAGTATTAAGATATTCCATGACTTAGAATATTTCACTATATTTCATAATATTTACACAAAACTACGGATCATTACAATCTCAATCCCTTTAGTATTATAACTGACCTCCTGGGTATTTTTATGAGTAGATTGGAAGTAACAGGATTAAGTACTGAATTGTTTTCACTAACATATGCAGCACCCTAGGAATATGCAGAATGTTTTAATCTTGACAAGAAGCATCAAGATACACTTACACCGTTGAAGATTTTTACGAAGTGGGAACCAAGTAAAAATATGGTAAAAATTCATATTGTGTATGCACAAGACCAGAAAAGAAACAAGAAGTCCAGAAAGCAACTCGCAACAGTGTATAACACTTGCACATATAGTGTTGTCTTTGACAAAATGGACATGGTCCTATTACGCGCTAAAAACAAGCCGCCGCCCAAAACACAACACATAATAACACTAATAACCCCACTAAAACATGGTATTCCCCTCGTATACATAAACACGTCACAGTACATAAACCATTCCAACCTCCAGCAAGGAAGCGGGAGGCACTCTCAAAGCCACTTCGGGTCCTCTGCAGTTCCTCCTCAAGAAGTTGTAGATGTAATCAATGGCCATTCTTTTGAGAAAAGACGACCCAGGCTTGGCTTTCACGTGAGAGTGTCCTAATATAAAGGCTATCCCTGCTTCACGCGCTTCCACCAAATCATCCAATTCTTCCTTCACTTCCTTCCCAACCATCCCACCCCTTTCCACTCTCTCCTCGATCAGAAACCGAACACGCTTCCCACCCACTTGGTTGATGGTCTCGTTCTTTGATCCGATGACCGCTAGACTCTCGTCCTCCTGCCAGTCCCATTCCATCTTTATGAACTCCGAAAGCCTTGAAACCAGCTCCTCCTCGAAAGAATCCACGTCCTGATTTTGAAACCGATATCAAAGTATACAACAAAATAAACTGCAATATCATTTAAGTCATAATCGTTTGGAATGCCACCCTTCACTCTCATACTTTAGACCTTATTATCAAAAATCTAACCGGTGCATTTTAGCAATTCGCAATGGTTGCTAAAATGCACTGGTACTATTTGTTGCTGTACATAGAACAAAACATTGTTGTTATTTTGGTAACATTGATGTAGGTTGAAATGCATTGATGGAAGGTGATGAGCTTTAGATGAGGCCTATTCTTGTAATAAGGCCTATTGTTGATTTTTTTTTTCGTAGGCCTATATTTAAAAAGCACAAATTTTAAATTAGGCTTAAAAATAATAATTTAATAGTATCTGTTTGAAATTCAATAGCAAAAAAGTTCTGTAATTCACCAAATCAACTTTTGTAACTGCGCACTTTAAGCACTTTTAAAATGCGCAAGCACAAAATTTCCAACCTGATGAAAACCAAATCTACTTTTGTAATAAGTTTCAAAGTGAGCCCATGGTTGAAAAAAAAAATTTGTTCGATCCTAATTATAAAATTTGTTCAATATAAAATGAGTCCTATATTTAAGCTACGTCAATGTTGTCAATGATGATTTTTTAGCTTATTTCATCTTGATAGCCAAAATCTGGATGAAAAACTTCATCGTAGGTTTTCAACACGGTTAACAGATATATTTTATAGGTTAAGTTAGAGATACTGAAATTAAATTAGCAAATTCTTCGCTGAGAGAGTTATTCACTCAATCAAAATGATATATCGAATGATAAATCTTTGTTCTACGAGTTGCATCTCTTCCATCAAGAGATGTTTTTTTTAAATACATATCCATTCACTAGTGGCGTATATGAACAGTTATGTATTTCCATCCTGTTTGTATCTGATAATTGTGAATATAAAATAATTATGGATTATAGTAAGTCCAGTACCTGATGCACGTCACGGTACCCGTATCGTACAATGCAACGATATGAACGGTGTGCAGGTGGACCCACACGGCCTACTAGGTACCTTTCAGCTGGTGGGACATAGGGCACTGGGACAGATTTTACACAGAGGAATACAAGGATTTTATGGAAGGCTGGTAAGGTAGAGACAAAGCGGAAGAAATTGGAAGGCACTCCCGAGACAAGGTTGGAGTACACAAGGCCAACACCTGGCACACGAACAATGCCAAGGTTAGGGGCTAGGGTCAGAAGCCAATCTAGAGATACTTTGTTGTCGAGGTCCGACTGGTACTTTTTGATGGTGGCGTAGTGCCATATGAACATTATGGCCATTAGTATTAGGGATAGGAGAAGGGGAAGCCATGCTCCTTCGAGAAATTTTATTAAGGAAGCGGAGAAGTAAAGTGCTTCAATTGACCCGAAAAACAGGAGGAAGGCTAAAGCTAGAATAGGTGGTTTGCGCCAGCAAAGGATCATCACTAGGGAGGTTAGACATGTGGTCACTAACATTACTGAGATTACAGCAAGCCCTGCATTCATACATCATATATGTTCAAGTGGTTACGTATGCATATGATACTGAAAAATGTATGTTTAATTTGTTAATATCATACCTGATGCATTTCCTAAGCGCTTTGTGTCTCTGAATCCAACTGCGACAGATATACAGAGGATCATGAGCATCCAGTTGATCTCTGGTATGTATATCTGACCATGTATTTTCTTGGAGGTGTGAACTACCTTCACTTTGGGAAAGCAACCCAGAGATTGGCTTTGGTTTATTATAGAGAATGTCCCGCTTATGATTGCTTGACTTCCAACTACTGATGCTAATATTGCTATTGCAAGGACAGGCCATCGCAAACATTCTACAGGAAAATAAAAAAACTGCTGTGTTATTGTGTAAACTAAACAGAAATATTTAATATGCAATTGATGCAAGGAAGATAGTTGATGACGTGTTTAAGTCAGAAACGGTAGCAAAAGTTTAAGTTATTAGACTCTTCCCTTGACACAACATTAGCTGGCAATATCTAGGATAAGGAAACGTAGGAAGAAAGGAAAAACACTGTTCCGGCCATACAAACATTGATAAAAAGGTATGCATAAAGATATAGTATGTATTGGATGGAAGGAAGATGTTTGATTGACTTTTAGTATGTCACAAAACTTGTGTTAGCAACAGTTATTTAAGTTCTTCCCTAGTACAGCAGTAGCTGGCAATATCTAGGATAAATGTGGAAAAAAACTCTGTTCGGGTCATACATTAACAAGTCACTGACTCATAAGGAAAGGAATAAGGATGCTGATGTTCCTATCCGAACATTTTGACTTACCTCTAATACACTTGTAACCGTCCAACTAGATGGTACCCACCCTAAAAACAAGCTTGTATGAGAAAGATGACTGACGGGTTATATACTCCTCGTCTACTCAATATTAGATGATATGGGACTTCATATTAGTTACATGCTAGTAGATTATGGTACCAATGCTATGTTAGAATGGACCCTTTGCACTAGCTGTTAGATTTCATTAATACAATTTTTCCAAATTGAAGTAGGTTTTAAAGATATTTTGAGTCGAGGTGGAATTGTGACTCAAATATATTGCATTTTTTTATAGATTTTGTAAATTTTGAAGAGCAACTAAAGAATATTAATTGACTCTTTTATTGCATTAAAGAAATAACATTTTATCAAGGCTGTTATAAATAGACGTGTATAGAATTCAATGTAATTAGAGAGAATGAGAGCCATTGTTTTAAGATTTTGGGGATTGAGATTTCTTCTCAAACCTAAGGCTTTCTCTTGTAATATTTTTGAGAAATAAATAAATTTGTTCGAAAGAATTTATCTATGTTTGAATCAAAAATAACACAAACATCCAATAGATTGAATAGAGAATAAAGAGTGAAAGAAGTAAATAAAAAATGAGTAAGAAATAGAACACGTAAAATTTATAGTGGTTCGGCGTATTTTGACCTACGTCCACTTCAAGTTTCCTTTAATTATACCGTGTTTTTCAAGTACAGTTCTTACGGATCGGTATAAATCCGTGAGTGATTACCAAAAATTATAGTAAAAGAACAAGAGCTGAAAAAGATCCTTAGAAATGAGCCCTACCCTTCTATTTATAGAGGTCGGAGGCCTAAAATCTCGCCCAGAAGATCTCCACATCGTTTTCCACGCAAAAGACTAGTTTTCCTGAAAATTTGGTTGCTACCCACGCCATCAAACATTACGAATCGGTACCGATCCATGGTCTTAGATCGGTACTAATCCATAAGTTTGACTTATGGATCGCTTTGAATTCTTTGCCCAGGTGTAACTCGTGGTTAGCTTCGTGATTCCAATCTTGTTTGTATCTTTAATAGCTTGTTTCTGAATTCAAAAGATGGATCTGCAGAAGAATGGAGTTGTTGATTCAAGTGTTCGTAGAGATCGATATAAAATTGCATTGGATCGATGAAACGGAACTTGGGGTAGGCTCCTGGCACCAGCGATTGTGAGTAATAGGATTGAGGACAAAAATTGATCAAGTGTCGTGGATCGGTACCGATTCAAGGTGTTGGATTAGTACCGCTCCAACACTTTGTTGGAATCGGGTTCGTTGATTCTTGAAGTGAACTTGTATCTGCTTTGCGATCTCGGTTGCACTTGAATTTTGGGTTTCGCAATCATCTCTCTAGGCTTCTTTTCTTGATAACTTTGAAGTTTAACTTGTCAAGCTCGTCCATATACTGCCTGGTCAAAAGGCGGGATAACACTTGCCCCATAAAGCACGTCTTGTGAATGGAAGGTTTGTATTACTCAAGAACAAATGTTGAAATCGAAGAAATATCGGTAATAAAATCTTCTGGTTATCAGTCGATCAAGCTGTTATGAATCATTATGTTCCTTTGAATTCTCTTGTCAATCGCGAGTCATTCCAAACCTGTTATAGCCTAAGACTCTGCCTAAGTGTAGTCTATACATCATCATTATTCCAACTTGATTTGGAGTTATTACATCACATATCAAAATTATATTGTGTTCATCCGAGATTTGTTAGTTTTACTCTAATTACAAAGCGTTCAAATCCTTTTATCAAATCTGTATCTGTTCTGAGGTTCGATCTCTCCGGATCTTTTATATTCAGTTTAATGCACGATCTCTCTAGATCGATTTGTATTTAGTTTAATGTGCGATCTCTCCAGATCGTTTAATGCTCAAGTTAAAAGGACGATCTCTCTGAATCGTTAATCAAATCGGTGGCCATTCAGGGCCGATAGTTAAATTCATGATCTCTCCGGATCGTTAATCGAATTCGTGGCCGTTCAGGGCTAATAGTTAAGTGAAGCTATGGTCTCTCCGGACCGTTAATCAAATCGATGGCCGTTCGAGACCGATAATCAAATCCATGATATCTTCGGACCGTTAATCAAATCCATGGCCGTTCGAGATCGATAATTAAATCCATGGTCTCTTCGAACCGTTAACCAAATTCATGGTCGTTCGAGACCGATAATCAAATCTATGGTCTCTCTAGACCGTTAATCTAATCCATGACCGTTCGAGGCCGATAATCAAATTCATGGTCTCTTCGGACTCTTGCCAAGACCAATCCGCTTGCTCTCCGACGAGAAGACTTGACGACAAGGAAGCTCATCTGCTCACTCTTCGATGAGGGGACTTACTTCTTCTTGCACTTCGGTCTCATCTTTCCCGATGGGACTTAAAGCAATCAATATCAGTCATCACATTCAATGTGGATTTTAATAATTCAACTCAAACATTAAAAACAGCATAAAGTCTAATATCAAGATAACTGCCTCATCGAGCATTAGTCTAGCATCCAGCTCAGAGCATGTCTAGGGACCGACCGAGATCTCATACACGAGTAAGTGGCTAAACTGTATTATTGCATTTTTTTTATTGAAAAGGGGAATAGAGTGCAAGAACCAAACTTGATTTAATGTCATCCCTATCAAGAGATGACTATCTTTCATCTTGATTCAGAGTCATTTCCATTAGCTGCAGTTGATGACTGCTCTAGTTCCACCACCATAGTTCGACTCTCATATATACTGTAGTTGGTTGTTTCTGACATGTTCCTCGATCAGATCGTACAAGTGTCTGCAATCATTGGTGTTATGCTCATCCATCTCATGGAATATGCAATATTTTCCCGACGTCCTCTCACGGTTCGTGGGCTCTCTCCTTGCTGGTTTCTGATAGGGGATCTGGACCCTAGTATCAAGATAAATCTGCTCCAGGGTTCCATCCAAATCTGTGTAAAAACGGATTTTTGCTTCCCTCCTTTGTCACTTTGATCCTTCAAAGCCATCATCTGTCTTTCATTTTCCTTTGCCTTTATTGGATGTTCTCCGGACAGTCCTCCACCATCCACAGCATTAATCTCTTCCTGATCAACCTCAGTGTCCTCCTAACGTAGGTATCCTTCGGTCTCGTAATAAAATTCTGCGAGATTCATCGAAGGATCCTGTTCCGAAGCAACCTTGAAATCCGTCTTAGCAACTATCCCTGAAACTACAGCCATCAAAACCATTGAAGGGTCTGGTTTATCGACTGCGGCAGCTGCCGCATTGAACCATATCAGAAAACTTCTGAGGGTCTCTCCGACCCTCTGCTTCATACTCGCTAGTAACATTACATTCTTGGGTCGTGAGATATGGACCAACTGTTTCACGAATTCGTTTACTAACTCGGTGCATAAGCTAATGGAACCGTTCTCCAGCTGCCTAAACCATAATGCTGCCAAATCCATCATATATAAAGGAAAACACCATCTCATGACCTCTTTGGACGCATCCAACACCTCCGTGTGTTGGATGTACCTCATCAAATGAACCGTTAGATCCGTCTTTTCATCGCATGTTTCAAACGTATGTAACTTGAAATTGGATGATTTCCTAGCGTTCCGAATGTTCGAAGTGAATGAACTTTTGTTCACATCCTCTAAGCTCCGGTTAGACAGTCCACCCCTCATAGCTCGTCTCACCATCTCAGCAAATCTGTCGTTGCCATCCAAATGAACTTCCAAGTTTGCATTCTCAGTCTGCCCTCCCCCCACTCTGCGAGGGAATTCCGGCACGTACACCTCCGGTCGTGCTTCTGCATTCTGATTCACATTCAAACACTCCGCATCATTTTCAAGACGCACTTCATCTCTTCCTGGACCAGCAAGACCCATGCCCCCGAATCCTTGTGGATCGATATTGATCTGTGCTTGTGGATCGGTACCGATTCGTATAATTGGATCGAGGTTTGCTCGGGCATGTTCTGCTCCACTTCTAGGTATGTTTGCTTGTACTCCAGGTCTTTGGTTCTGATTTGCAGCGACTCCGGCTATTCCTGTTTGTCTCATTCTCCTGAAAAAAATCTACATCATTTCCTCTTGGTGAGTCATCATCATTTCTTGCAATCCATTCATCATAGTCTCCATCTCATCTCAGGTTATGAAAATGGATGGGGGGTTAGCTTCTGAGGACGCCTTTGGCTACCCCCTTGTCGATTTCCTCCAGTAACGGCCTTCCTAATTGATTGTCTTATCATTTTGAATCTTTCCAAGTCTCAAATTGATGAGTTCAAGTGGCCTTCTCGATGAAAGCACCGAAATGTTTGGACCAAAAAATGACATACACTCAATAGATTGACTAGAGAATAAATTGAAAAAAGTAAATAATAAGTAAGAAATATAACATACAAGATTTATAGTGGTTCGGCGTACTTTGACCTACGTACACTTCAAGTTTCATTTTATTATACCATGTTTTTCAAGTACAGTTCTTACGGATCGGTATAAATCTGTTTTGGATCGGTATAAATCCGTGAGTGATTA
Organism: Allium fistulosum; assembly: GCA_030737815.1. Lineage (NCBI taxonomy): Eukaryota > Viridiplantae > Streptophyta > Magnoliopsida > Asparagales > Amaryllidaceae > Allium > Allium fistulosum. Next base: position 488,837,758 of record CM060903.1, on the reverse strand, counting down.
CCAGAAATCAGAGTAAGAGAACAAGAGTTGAAAAAGATTCTTAGAAATGAGTCATACCTTCCTATTTATAGAGGTAGGAGGCCTAAAATTTCGTCCAGAAGATCTCAACATCGTTTTCCACGCAAAAGACTAGTTCCCTTGAAAATTTGATTGTCACATCATCAAAGGGTCGGTACCGATCCATGGTCTTGGATCGGTACCGATCCATAAGTTTGAATTATGGATCGCTTTGAATTCTTTGCCTAGGTGTGACTCGTGATTAGCTTCATGATTCCAATCTTGTTTGTATCTTTAATAGCTTATTTGTGGGTCCAATTGATGGATATGTGGAAGAATGAAGTTGTTGCTTCAATTGCTCGTGGAGATCGATAGAGAATTCCATGAGATCGATGAAATGAAACTTGGGGTAGGCTCATGTCACCATTGATTGTGAGTAATAGGATCGAGGACAAAGATTGGTCAAGTTTCATGGATCGATACGGATCCATGTTGTTGGATCAGTATCGATCCAACACTTTGTTGGAATTGGGTTCGTCGATTTTTGGAGTGAACTTGTATTTGCTTTGCGATCTCAGTTGCACTTGAATTTTGGGCTTCGCGATCATCTCTCCGGGCTTCTTGCCTTGATAACTTTGAAGTTTAACTTGTCAAGCTCGTCCATATATTGTCTGGTCAAAAGGCGGAATAGCATCTGTGTATTGTTTTAATTTTTTTTTTTTAACTTCTTATCTCTTTTTAAATCTAGATGTGTAGGGATCCTTGGGATAACGTTAACACTAGCATTCAAATAATACACTAATTACTCTCTCAATATAGGGTAATAAAATATAGTTTACAAAATATATAGAAGATAACTATAATATTTGAAAGCAATGTTCTTTTTATTCTTAATAAGATGACAATAATTCAAATATTATTTATTGAGGACGTTTCATTTTACAACTAAAGGAGATGAATAAAAAAATACCTCAGCCTAAAGTAAAGTTTTGTTGCCTTTAAACATAAATTTATGAAAACTAGCCAGACCACTATCTCAAGTGGTTGTTGACCTTAGAGTTTAAGTTGTTGCTAGGGGTCGTGGGTTCACACCCCTAGGAAATATAAAATAATCAGTTCAAAAAAATTACGAAAATTTTGTAATCGATAAAAAATATAGAAAATGAAGAACATCTCTAAAATTAATTAAATGTTGTAATTCCTGCATAATTTTCCACTTAAGTACTAACTGGGACAGCTCTAATAAACAAAAAAGAACTGAAGTGCATAAATTCGTATTATAAAATAAAAATAAAAAACTGTCAAAAAATGAACAGAATTTGTCCAAAATTAGTATAGAAATTACAAAAAACTGAAAATGGAAAGCTGAAACTTGAGTTCAAGAGCATTAAAGTACTCCATTTGGGGTTACAAAAATCGATTGCATGCGACATTGAGGAGAGATAATCCCGTTAACCTTGGTTAAAAATCAGAACAATTTTGGTTAAGAGCACGAATTTTTCTAATGCATTCCACATTAACCGTTGATGATTATACAGAGGGCGCGCTTCCTTTTCTTCTTTGTATTTTGTAGTCAATGGTATACACCTAGCACATGCAATTTGTAAACTGCAAGTTTTATTGAGCAAGTTCACACTATACCTGGCACAGAGACATAAAAGCTAATGTGGTAGCTAGTATCATGATGCTTAGAAAGGTAGGCAGCTTGGCCCATGTATGCCAATATTAGTGCCGGGTAAACCAAAAAGGTGAAAGCAATCTACAACAGGGATACCATAAAGAACATTAGTAACCGTTTAACAAATAAAGATCTTGAGTCAATTCACTCTACCTGTATTGCTGTGTATGAAAAATGACCAAGATCTGCAAACATTGCCTCTGAACCTGCATGTGGTGACCATCATCATATATCAACTTATTGAGCTCAATTGTTCGACTGAGAAATGTTGAATAAAATCAATTTCCAGAGCAAGTATTTAAATATGCGTGTTAGCCAAGATACCAGTAATGCAAAGGAGGATTCCTCCTAAAGACATCCATCCACCTTTCTTGGTCTTCTTGAGAAATTTAAACATGTAATATGGAGAAAGAGCTTGGTAAACTTGTGGGTTGCAGTGAGCAATATTGTATATGCCAAGGGCACTAATGCATAAAAGCCAAGTTATAATTACTGGTGCGAAAATAAATCCAATCCGATGTGTGCCATAATGTTGAAGTGCAAACAGGCACAGCAATACAAAGCAAGTAATGGGAACCACAAAATCTGCAGATTCACATATACGAGCCACTTACTACAAGATGCAATTACAAACAAACATTCAAAATTATAAAGTATGTGAGGCTTACATTCACGATGATCTTTTGATACTGCAAATTCAAGACCTGAGACTGCAGAGAAAACTGAGTTGAAAGAACACAAAAGCAGCATCAGCCATCCAATAGATAAAAAGCTCTGAGTAAAAATAGCAAATAATTTGTGATCAATCTACGAAGCTACCTGATATAGCTGGTGTTAAAACTCCATCACCAATCACCATGCAAGTACCAAGCATAACAACAACTAGAAGAGCAACATGCAAATACCTATGTTTTTCAAGCAAACTTTTCATCCAAGATTTACTCTTATCTTCTGGTGGACTTTCCAGTATATATGTAGAAAGCTCCTCATCTGCCACTTGTCTATTTGGCAAAAGACTGACATTTGCATGCCTGCATATAGAAGAATACAGAGCAAACGTACCACCTGCATTGAACAAATATTGAAGGCAAATATAGAGTTTGCTAATGTATAATGTACGTGCACCTGGTGACTCAATCCTAAATACCAAGGAAGAATTTTGGTTGGTAAAAAACGTGACACAACTTTCAAAATATGCCAACTGATCAAAGTAATATCATGTTTACAACTAGTCCTGGAAGACTGAGAGGTGTATGAGGCTATAAGCTCGGTCGCACTTCTTAAAAAGGGTAAATTCTATTCCAACCCACAAAATAACTTAGCAGCCCTCTAGAATTTAAAAAAATTTGTAAACCCACAGAATTACTTAGTAGCCTCCTGTTTGTTCCAAAATTACCCATAACCATTGCCGAAAACATTCCGTACGCAAAAAAAAAAACAGCGGAAGACGCGAAACAGTTCCTCACCGCGCCTCTTCCTCGCACCTTCAACCTCTACAGCAACCGACGAAACAAGTATCTAACGCTAAATTTTTATAAAAAAGAACAAACTGAACAACCACGCAAGGCAACTACGGGGTTAGTGTCAATACCACGCTGAAGTTTTGCGTGGTTGTGTACAGAATCATGCAGTATGTTCGCGCGGTCATGCTATGAACCTAGTGTTGGAATTCCTAGTGTAAATGAAATATACTTGTCCCACATCGCCAAATTTGCAAAGCCATTCCAATATATATATGGTTTTGCAATGAAGGTGTTGGGGCCTAGAGGCACCCAAATGTATGTTTCGTTGTGAGGAGGGAGATCACGCATCTCCACCACACACGCGCGCGCGCCGCCGTCCGACCGAACCGGGCTCGGGTACGGGTCTTAAATGACCATTCTTTTTGTTAGGCTATTGTTTAACGGTTTTGGGCTTCGGCTGAAAACTGGGCTGGGCCTGGAATTTGAAGAGAATCGGGTTTTGGACTGAGGAGGCACGGCTTCTGAAGCGGACGCGGGTTGAATAGGTGCGAACATTGGCGGGTGCGACCCGACTGAAGCAGACGCGGGCGAATGGATGCGGCATGAGCGGGTGCGACCCGTTAAAGGGCAGCGATGACATAAAAACAGATGTGACTGTACGAAGAGGTACAGACGCGACTGTTTGAGCGAACGGGTACAAACACGACCGTTCGGAAGAGATACAGACCAACTGATGCAGAGCATACCATAAGTCGAGATGATGCAGAGCATTTCCGATTCCCCTCCTTGAGTCGCCGCTCCATCTTAAGTCGCCGCTCGTCCTTGAATCGCCGCTCCACCATGAGTCGAGCTTCCCCTAAATCGCGTGCCGCCATCCATAAGTCGCTGCCGACTTATCTAGGGTTCAAACAAAGAGGAATTGTCACCGCGACCTATCGTATGTCGCGAACGACTTATGCTTTGAGTCGCGAAGTGGTGCCGTGCGCCATTCTTAAGTCGCGAACTTTAAGTCGTTGCCGAGATAAGCTGTTGCCTTCTTCATCAAAGTCGGCGACGAGATACCCCATAAGTCGGCGACGAGATACCATAAGTCGGCAACGAGATACCATAAGTCGGAACCGAGATAGTTCCCATGAGTCGATTGCCGAGTTAAGCTAAGTCGTTGCCGAGGTAACGTGAACCACTGCAGATTTTTAAGTCGCGATTTGTTGAAGACGTTGCCGAGTTATTTGAGTCGGAGCCGAGTTAAAGGATTGTGTGTTGTAACTTGTAGTGTTTCTTTGTTACTTGTTATGTCGTCTGTATTCATGAGTCGTTCTATTTGTTAAGACGTTGAGGCAAGTGCTGTAACTGTTGTACCTTAAGTCGTCACCGAGTTAGCCTGAGTCGTAGGTCGTAAGTCGGTTGCCGACTTAGGAGTTAGTGAATTTTGTGTTTTTTTGTGTGAGTTGTAAAACGCCTATAAATAGGCCGGGTTTCTCATTTGTAAAAGGTTGTTGAAAATTTAATAAAATTCTCTTTTGTTAGCTTGTTGCTTTCAATTTCAATTGGTAGTCGAGTGTATCTCCTATCTCCACTAACGTCATTCGAGTGCGCTCGGATCATCGTTTGTTGAAGCCGATTCACGGTATCTTGTGCGCAAGATCAACGTTGAAGAATCGTAGATCTCTTTCCCGGTATCTTCGGATCAACGAGTCGGAGATAGCTAGAGTTCGGCATCCTCGGATCAACGAATTCGGGCATTCCAGTATTCATCATTCCATCGACTGCTACTTTCTTCGATCGAAGATCGTTTTGAATTATCCGCTGCGTCAGTTTTGGTATCAGAGCTTGTTTTAGCCAATCATAGCTAAATCGAGTCTTGGAGCCGAGAATTTGAAGTGTCGAAGTTGTGTTCATCGTGTTCATCATATTTTTGCAACAAAGTTGGAGTTTCGATCCATTTCATTTTGGATCAAAGTTCGAAAGGTGTTTGAAACTTGAAGTGTGAATTTGTTGAAGTGTTTGGGAAGGATTCAATCATGCCGCCAAGACGAGTTCAACGTCATCGCAATATTAATGCTTTATACGGAAGAGAAGAGGCCGATGAAATGGAGCAACGAATCAACGAGAATTTCAATGAGAAGCTTACGGAAGGGATTGGTCGATTAGAGAGGATGATGTTGGAAATGAGTCAAAATCAGAGAAGAGTATCACCTGAATCGAGCCATGGAAGAAGCAGGATTTCACCACATTCAAATCGAGAGAGAAGTGTCGATAGTGATCATAGAAGCGTGGATCGAGATTGTGATAGAAATGTTAATGATCGAGATCGTGATAGAAATGTGACTGATCGAGATCGGAGGAATGTGGATCGTAGGAATGTTGGTGGAAGACGTGATGGTGGTAGAGATGTTGGTGGTCAGGATCGACATCGATATACATCGGATGGTGAAGAAGAGTATGATGGTGGTAGTGTTCATGGACGAGGACGTGGACGAGGAAGGAATCAGTCGGAATACGATCACAAGTGGGAATCTGGGATGAAGACAGAAATTCCAGAATTCAAAGGTGGTATGCAGGCTGAGGAGTTTTTGGATTGGATGGCTAATGTTGAAGAAATTTTTGATTTCAAAGAAGTTCCAGAACGTCGTAGAGTGAAGTTGGTTGCTACAAGGTTAAGGAGTAGAGCTTTGGCATGGTGGCAGCAAACTAAACTTACACGAGAACGAATGGGGAAGTCAAAAGTTGAATCTTGGGAGAAGATGAAGAAATTGATGAAAGCAACGTTCTTACCTTACAATTATCAATCTTTGATGTATCAACGTTTGCAGAACTTGAGGCAGGGCACAAAGACTGTTAATGATTATGCGGATGAGTTTTACCAGCTTATTGCGAGAAATGATATTATGGAAACGGAAGAGCAGCTGACATCTAGATTCATTGGGGGATTGAGAATGCAGATCCAGGATATGGTTAATATGTTCGATCCAAGATCTGTGGCGGAAGCACATCAGAAAGCGTTGGCTTGGGAGAAGCAGGGACGACGAGGAGGTGGTGTGTTTATGAATTCCAATAATCAAGTGAAGGGTGTTGGTGGAAGTTCTAATGTGTCTAAACCTATCAGCAAACCAGTGATGAAGGAGGTTGAGAAGGCAAAGGTTAACAACGGTTTCAAATGTTACAACTGTCAGGAGTTGGGTCATAAGAGCAATGAGTGTCCAAAGCCAAAGAAGCGAGCAATGATTGCTGAGGTTGAGGATGAGGATGAAGAAGCTGAATGCTCTAATTCTTTACCAGTTGAGGAGGAAGATTTACTGTCGGGAGATGACGGGTATGCATTGATGATGAGGAGAAGTTGTTTAACACCGAAGCAAGAGGAGGAAAGTAGTTGGTTGAGAAACAATATCTTTCAATCTACATGCACTATTCTGGAAAGAGTTTGTAAATTTGTTATTGATGCTGGGAGTTGCGATAATATTATCTCTACAGAAGCAGTGAAGAAGTTGGAGTTGAAAACTGAGAAACATCCTAAACCATACAAGTTAGCTTGGTTGAAGAAGGGTGGTAAAGTGAAAGTTGGACGTAGAGCTTGTGTGAAGTTTTCAATTGGGCAGAAATACAAAGATGAAATATGGTGTGACGTCGTAGATATGGACGTTTGTCATTTGTTGCTGGGAAGACCGTGGCAGTTTGATAGAGCAGTACAACATGATGGACGGACCAACAGTTACAGTTTCATGTTCGAAGGTACAAAGATTACTCTGGTTCCGAAGAAACGCCAACAGGAAGAAAACAAAGTGGAGGAAATCGAAGAGCTGAAAACTTTATTGACTTTGAAGGAGTTTGTTAAAGAAGTTGAAGAAGAGCCGGAAGTATTCTTGTTGATTGGACAAGAAAGCAGTGAAGAGATTGAAATTCCAGAAGAAGTTAAACCAGTTCTGAAAGAATTTGACGATGTATTTCCAGATGAGTTACCAACGGAGTTGCCACCGTTGAGGGATATACAACATCAGATAGATCTTGTTCCCGGTGCTGTATTACCACACAGACCACATTATCGAATGAGTCCGAAGGAACATGAAGAATTGCGAAGGCAGGTAGAGGAATTGCTTGAACAGGGGCGTGTGCAGGAGAGTCTGAGTCCTTGTGCTGTACCAGCTTTATTGGTACCCAAGAAGGATGGGACATGGAGAATGTGCACTGACAGTCGAGCATTGAATAAGATTACCGTGAGATATAGATTTCCAATGCCGAGGTTGGATGACTTGTTGGATCAAATAAGTGGAGCTACTATCTTTTCGAAGATTGATTTGAAGAGTGGATATCATCAAATTCGTATCAGACCAGGAGATGAGTGGAAGACTGCTTTTAAAACTAGGGAGGGTCTATACGAATGGTTGGTTATGCCATTTGGTTTATCCAATGCACCAAGTACATTCATGAGGGTGATGAATCAGATTTTTCGACCGTTCATTGGGAAATTCGTGGTGGTGTATTTCGATGATATTCTTATTTACAGTGGAAGTCCAGAGGAACATTTGAATCATCTTAGAGAAGTGCTGATGGTATTGCGACAAGAACAATTCTATGCTGCAACGAAGAAATGCGTGTTCATGACGCATAGTGTTTTATTTCTGGGGTATGTTGTTTCAGAGAAAGGAATACAGGTTGACCAAAGTAAAGTTGAGGCGATCAGAAATTGGCCGCAGCCCAAGACGATAACGGAAGTTCGTAGTTTTCATGGGTTGGCTTCATTTTATCGAAGGTTTATCCCACACTTTAGTAGTGTGATGGCGCCTGTTACAGATTGTATGAAAGGCAAACAGTTTTCATGGTCAGAGGAAGCAGGGATTGCTTTTGGAAAAATCAAGGAATTGCTGACGTCCGCACCAATCCTAGTGCTACCTGATTTTCAGTTGGTGTTTGAACTACATACTGATGCATCCAAGGTTGGGATTGGAGGGGTGTTGAGTCAGAAGGGGCGTCCAATTGCCTATTTCAGTGAGAAGTTGTCAGGAGCAAAGATGCGATACAGTACATATGATGTGGAGTTTTATGCTGTTGTACAATCTATTAAACACTGGAGACACTATCTATTTCAGAAGGAGTTCGTTCTGTATACTGATCATGAAGCATTAAAGCATTTGCAAGGGCAAGACAAGATTTCAGCAAGACATGCATCGTGGATTGCTTATTTACAGCAGTTTACTTTTGTCGTTAAGCACAAGTCAGGGGTAACCAATCGTGTGGCTGATGCCTTGAGCAGAAGGAGTCATTTGTTGACGACAATGAAAGTTGAAGTGACAGGGTTTGAACTATTGCCAGAATTGATTGAAGAAGATCCTTACTTTGTGAAATTTGTTGAAAAAGTAAAGGAAGGAAATACGGATGAATTTGTGTTGGTGGATGGTTTTCTGTTTAAGGGAAATCGTTTGTGCATCCCAGACTGTAGCTTGAGAATGAAGATTGTTAAAGAACTACATGAAGAAGGCCATGTGGGTAGAGATCGTACGTTGCAGTTAATTTCTCAATCTTATTTTTGGCCGTCAATGAGGAAAGAGGTAGAAAGATTTGTGGAGAGGTGTCATATTTGTCAGGTTTCGAAAGGAACAGCGACGAATGCGGGGTTATATATGCCGTTACCCGTGCCTACCAGACCATGGGTTGATATCAGCATGGATTTCGTGTTGGGATTGCCGAGAACTCAGAGGGGAAATGATTCTATATTTGTTGTGGTGGACCGGTTCTCGAAGATGGCACATTTTATAGCCTGTAAGAAGACAGCGGATGCAGTTCGAGTGGCACAGTTATTCTTTAAAGAAATATATCGTTTACATGGTTTACCCGAATCTATTGTTTCTGACCGAGATACTCGATTTCTGAGTCACTTTTGGTTGAGTCTATGGAAAATGGTGGGAACGAAGCTGAAATTTAGTAGTGCATATCATCCTCAAACAGATGGGCAAACAGAGGTGGTGAATAGATCGTTGGGAAATTTGTTACGATGTCTTGTGAAAGACAATTTGAAAAGTTGGGATTTGAAATTGTGTCAAGCTGAGTTCGCACACAATCACGCAGTCAATCGAAGTACAGGATTCAGTCCATTTCAGATTGTATATTCAAGTTTGCCAAAGGGACCGTTGGATTTGACAATAGTGCCACAACCGAAGGGAACAGTTAAGCGGGCAGCTGACTTTGTTGATGGGTTGACGGAATGCCATAGAATCGTTCAGGAACGATTGGAAAAGACAAATGAGAAGTATAAACAAATGGCGGATAAGAAACGAAGAAGTGTAGTCTTCAAAGAAGGTGATTTTGTTTACGCGGTTTTGACGAAAGATCGTTTTCCGGTTGGAACTTATAACAAGTTGAAGGCTCGAAAGATTGGACCCGTAGAAATTATGAGACGGATCAATGAAAATGCTTATAAGTTGAAGCTGCCAGAGAATATTTACACTTCTGATGTGTTTAACGTGAAGCACTTAATTCCGTATTATGAGGAGGAACCTATCAAAGATGATGAGAGTGTAAATTCGAGGACGAATCTCTTTCAACAGGGGGAGGATGATGCAGAGCATACCATAAGTCGAGATGATGCAGAGCATTTCCGATTCCCCTCCTTGAGTCGCCGCTCCATCTTAAGTCGCCGCTCGTCCTTGAATCGCCGCTCCACCATGAGTCGAGCTTCCCCTAAATCGCGTGCCGCCATCCATAAGTCGTTGCCGACTTATCTAGGGTTCAAACAAAGAGGAATTGTCACCGCGACCTATCGTATGTCGCGAACGACTTATGCTTTGAGTCGCGAAGTGGTGCCGTGCGCCATTCTTAAGTCGCGAACTTTAAGTCGTTGCCGAGATAAGCTGTTGCCTTCTTCATCAAAGTCGGCGACGAGATACCCCATAAGTCGGCGACGAGATACCATAAGTCGGCAACGAGATACCATAAGTCGGAACCGAGATAGTTCCCATGAGTCGATTGCCGAGTTAAGCTAAGTCGTTGCCGAGGTAACGTGAACCACTGCAGATTTTTAAGTCGCGATTTGTTGAAGACGTTGCCGAGTTATTTGAGTCGGAGCCGAGTTAAAGGATTGTGTGTTGTAACTTGTAGTGTTTCTTTGTTACTTGTTATGTCGTCTGTATTCATGAGTCGTTCTATTTGTTAAGACGTTGAGGCAAGTGCTGTAACTGTTGTACCTTAAGTCGTCACCGAGTTAGCCTGAGTCGTAGGTCGTAAGTCGGTTGCCGACTTAGGAGTTAGTGAATTTTGTGTTTTTTTGTGTGAGTTGTAAAACGCCTATAAATAGGCCGGGTTTCTCATTTGTAAAAGGTTGTTGAAAATTTAATAAAATTCTCTTTTGTTAGCTTGTTGCTTTCAATTTCAATTGGTAGTCGAGTGTATCTCCTATCTCCACTAACGTCATTCGAGTGCGCTCGGATCATCGTTTGTTGAAGCCGATTCACGGTATCTTGTGCGCAAGATCAACGTTGAAGAATCGTAGATCTCTTTCCCGGTATCTTCGGATCAACGAGTCAGAAATAGCTAGAGTTCGGTATCCTCGGATCAACGAATTCGGGCATTCCAGTATTCATCATTCCATCGACTGCTACTTTCTTCGATCGAAGATCGTTTTGAATTATCCGCTGCGTCACCAACTATAAATAAGAAGGAAAACTGATCACTTTCTGAACCAATTTTAAAATCCGAATCTTATTCTTCTCTTCTGCTGCTATACTCTAAATCACAGAGTGATATACTCACTACAATCTCGAGCAGAATACGTCTGTTATATCTTGGGGGAATTTTGAAATAAAATTTTTAAGGAAATCGTTACGACGAGCCTCAGACATAATCGGGTTAGATTTCTAGTTATTTGTATATACATATACTATATTCTACAGTCTTTCCGTTTGTTAGTTGTGCTATTTCTTGAAATAGTATAACGTTGTTGTTGTAAATTAATTACAACATACTTATTGTTCAAATAATCTAATACAGAATTCCAGAGTAGTGGAAATCTGAGTTATAAACTTGTGCGACGAGTTTATATTTGATTATTCTCTGTTTTGGTATACTAGACATATAACACCTAGTAGTGATCATGCGTGGATTATCACCAATCCCCGTAATCGACAGTCTGCGAATGCATTTGCAAAAAATTAAAAACTTGTTAATTTTTTTTGGAATTACCTGCTATGATTGCGACCGAAGATCATTCTCCTCTGTAGAATCATCATCTAGTAGTTTAAAACGAAATTTTTCTTCAATGATTTGAAAATTAGGTTAGGGTTTTGAAGATTCTGTGTTTTAGACGGTAAAACTTACTTGAAAAATAAAGAATTGAGAAAAAAGCTTTCTAGGGATACTTTTGTCTTAAAAATTTTATTTTTTTAAGGGGGACTGCTAATTGAAAATACGGATTGGAATAGAATTTGCCCTTAAAAAGAGAGCTTAGCATAGCTCGATACTGAATTATATAATTCTTCTTCATCTTGTCGCAATATAATCCTAACCCAATGACTGACATGCGAAAAACTTATGCCTCAATGTAACTCAACATACGTGCAAGGTTTGTAATAATAACTAAATGTGAGTGGCAAAATTATCAGGTATTCATGAAATTTAGTCCATAAGTTATCGAATTTTACATTTGTAATTTATCTTATTTGTGTGTATACATATATATATATATATATATATATATATATATATATATATATATATATATATATTTGACACCCAACATTAAATGAACTGTTGCAGTCACTTCAACGTCACATGCACATAATACAAAATAAATTAAAGCAAAAATAAAGGGTATAATGATATATACCTTCACCATTATCGTCAGCTCTAAGAACTATGAACACGTATTTGAAGAGAGGGACAAGTGTCAAAGTCCAAAACACGAAAGACAGAACACCAAAAATTTCCTCATTCGTCTCGGAATGTGTAATATCCTCTGCAAAAGTGCTTTTATAAACATATAATGGAGAAATGCTTAAATCTCCATAAACTACTCCAAGACTTTGATAGGCCAGAAGCAATGTAGACTTCCAAGAATCCCTCTGATACAAACACAACTGTTATTAAATATATCATGAAAACATAATTTTCCATAATAAACAAACCACATACCTTTTTTGAAGCTACAACTCCAATCTCTGGATCCATTAGTTCTCAAGCTAAAACTTGGATCTGTACGCTATTTAGAGAAATTTATAACAATTCACAAATGGACCTGCGAATAGCAGAAAATTATCAAGCATGGTACTAAATGAAAAAGAACAAAATATCAGTAGTCACACACTCTACTATATAAGATACATACCTTACCTAAAAACTGGCACAATTAATCATTCACCTCACAAATTGATTAGGCTTCAGAGTAAAGTTTATATAGATGCAGGCATGCCAATTTCCTACATTGACCCACCACTTTCATAACAAGACTCTTCTGTTACTAACTTCCAGTAACTGAAGAAATTAAATGTGGTAGATGAGCAGGACAGAACCATGTGGAGAACTAATATGTGTTCAGCTACAATTTAAAGGGAATGTAACCCCACATGCCAAAAATACTCTAACTGTGGTAATTTTTGCTGCTCCACTTGTAGCAGCGAAAATCCTGCTCCAAACCTATATCCATGTGTTGAAACCTTTATTTTTATTTTTTTATTTTTTATTTGCAATCTACTAATTATCGAAGGGGTTGTTGTAAAAGTAAATTATCATGGAGTGAAAATAAGGGGTGGTTATGAATAGGCCTGTCAACGGTACAGGTTTCAAACCAAGCCCAAACATGCCCTATTAATACGGGTACGGGTTGTCTTTACTACCCAAGTCTGACCCAGACCCGACCCGGTTACTATTATGATCGGATACGGTTTTGTCAAATCCGGTCATGTTAGGGCCCGAACAAATTATTAGTTTTTCGTCGTATCAAAACATGAGTGTGTATGATGTTTATTTACCATTTTGTTTGTTTCCATGTAGATGTTTCTACAAACTTTTGTTGTGAACTTGGCTACAACACCCTTCATTTATATGTTAACATTGTTTGTATATAAATTTTACAAAAATTGCAACATAAATATTATGAGTTAGGTATATGGGTATACCCAACGGGCTTAAAAAGCCTAACGGGCCGGGTTCGGGCATTGGTTTTAAAATACACTGCTGGTTCGGGCCAAGCTCGGGTTATAATTATTGTAATCAGACTTGGATTTGGATTTTATGATATCCGGACCGAACCCGGCCCGTTGACATGCCTAGTTATGAACAAGGGAAGGTTAGTCAAACACACTTCAAAAGTTTCAAAATATATCGAATCTCACTGTCAAAAACACATTCCACAAACCTTAATTTAAGCAAAAATAGAAAAAATCAAGAAAAAAAATTGAAAATTTGCATATCTTAGGGCAAATGTTTGCAGAAAAAATGCAAACATTTGCAAAATATATTATTTGCACTGAAAATTGCAAACAGGAAATTATTGTCAAGGACAAAAAATTTCAGCGTTTTTACCTCAAGGACAGACCTTCAATATTTTATCCTGAAGGACAACTTTCTTTAGGTATCAGTTTTTAGTCATTGATAGCAGTTTTTAGGTATCAGTTTGTAGTTATCGGTAGCAGTTTTTAGGTATCAATTTTAGCTTGGTAGCAGTTTTGTTGTCCTTATAAATAATTTTGGAAAATATTTGTCCTTATGAATAACTTTTAGAAGAATGTTTGTCCTTATGGTAAAAATATTGAGGTTGTGTCCTTGAGGCAAAAAATATACAAATCTTTGTCCTTTAAATTAATTCCCCCAATTGCAAATTGTTATGAGATAATAGCGACCCGATATAAATTTGAATTGCTGAAAAATGACAAAAAAATATCGAAAATGAAAGGGAGTGGAAGAGGATTAGATTTGGAAACAAGGTTGTCTCACTAATTCCACTATCAACAGATGGTCTAGTTTTAGGATTGAAGCGGGGTTTTTGTTGCTCCGGACGGTGGAGCAAAAATTATTTATCATAATGAAAATAAAAAATAGTGAAAATTTGTCATACGTCCGTCTTGCCTAAAATTATCTATAATATATCTTCCATTTTTTATCATTTTTGTCTCCATAATTAGCATCGTCTACGATCCTAATTTTGATCAACATTTAACCATCAATTTTCATCTTCATAGTTCCAACCAGCATTAGTCGGTTTCTCGTCAGAATCTGCAACTTCTAGCACCCACCTAAACTTCTCCGATCATGGTTCGTTGGTGATCAAATTCTAACTATTTTTGATCAAAACTGCTAATTCTGATTACTAAAGGTGTTGCTATGCCGGGGACAGCATCAATGCCCCTTAAAAATGACTAATCAAAAGTTTCAAAACTCTAGATGGAAAGTGGGTATAGGAAGAAAAAAAGAAAGCAAAAGAAGGGAAGCATAAAATAGCTACCACTGTGTACCAGCTATCTTGCAACTAAATTACATAAGTAAGTTCTAAGACCAGTAAAAATAGGTAAACAAAATAATACATAAAATAGCTAATATTTTGAATAAGATTATCAGGAGGAATGAAGTAAACGAAAAGGAATGTGCAATTTGTGAGAGGTGTTACTATAAAGAGCAGAAAATATGAGATATGGAATGGGCGTAAATCTTCATTTAGTAATAACGGTACTGCCAATAAACAGCCAGCTGTAATTGATACAATCCACGAAACCCTTGCTCATTTTAGAAAAAATGTACAACGATCCAATTTAAGGGCCGGGGCCACTTTTATCCAAGTTCATTACAAGACTATGGGCTTGTATGAGGACAATCTTACCGGTTCACCACGTCCAATGCAGACATATATTGGATGTAAAATTTTGTTAGGTCAGACATGAACTCATTTCATGTCCTGTTAGAACCATGGTTAATTAACACAATTTTTGTAGAGTTCATATCTGACGGGCATAAGCTTACTTAAAATGCAAACTCTTATAAACCTTTCTTCAATATTTTATTTTTCAAATATTGTCTTCTCATGTACATACATAATAAAATAAAATAAAATAAAGAGTCTAAACAATTTGTGATGGCAAAGTTTAACGAGATGAACGACTCTTTTTCTTTAAAAAATTGGTAAGCAATATCCAGAGGATTTGAATCTAAGACCTCGTGGTCCACACTCAAAAGGCTTTACGAAGAAGGGATATGAGAGCTGACTGGGTCAAGCGACCACGTCAAGTTCCCCGGTATTTAAGACTAATCGGAAAGGAAAAAAATTGGAAACATCAAATTCTTTTCAAGGTTTTGTTTAAACAGCAAAGGCTGAAAATGAAGTCATGATACTCTATTTTACTTTTTACTGGATTAAACAAAGTGGGGACCATGTGATTATTCTTTATTTATTTTTAAATTCGGTTCATTAACAAGAATTCCGTTTTTAAGTCAAATGTTAACATATGCCTAAGATTGTATAATTATCATACTAAACCCCCCCCCCCTCAAAGATTCCACATCTTTATTTTTGTATGACGATAAAATAAATATTTGAAATAATTTCTTTGTCTTTTAATATAAATTAATGATGGCTAACATGTGTCCTTAGGACACATGATAACATCATCCTTATTTCTGTCTAGATCCAAGACCTTTTCTTTTTATCTTTGTTATCGATACCTCAATGAGAGCATCCCAACCATGAGTATCATGTGTTGGGTATGTTCCTATCCGGCAATTTTGATATTCACCACTACCCCAATGCGGGTAAGAGGGTTTGCCACTTGCTCGATATTTACTTCATTGGCAAGTGGATAATATCAATGGTTGGTCTTTTGAAATATTTAAGTTTACTATAAATAATTTATTTATACATACATACATACTATTTTCCACCATTTAATCACAATACCAACCAAATTTCAAGATATTGTGATACAATAAATTTCAGGTACATTAATTTCAAGGTACATTAAATTTCATAATACATTATATTTTAAGACATGTTAAATTTCAAAATACATAAATGACTAAAATTTACAATATGCGATTGGAATACAAGATACTAATTCATTCACTTCTTTGAAGACTAAATCACTAATTTGAATCCGAATCAGAAGCAATTCGATTATCAGCCTCTTTACTTGTGACCAATTATCTAAAAAGGTACTCGGATAATCAGAGTTGAAGTCTGATCAACTTGCTTAAATCAGTACTCATTAATAAAAGATCGTCTACATCTTGCTTTTGTTTCAGTTTCTTTTCGCAATTCCTGCGCAAAGATTATTCGTTCATTCTTTGAACTCTCAACCATTATTTGTTGGTCTTTGTGGAAGATCTTGAAATTCCCATCACATTCATTCAACGCAAAGGAGCTACTTCTTTGTCCTTGGTAGCTTTAATACCTCTAGGGTGACTAGCTTGATAAGTGATTGTGACCACTATCGAATTGTTGTGTACCCAAGATGACTCACAACCTGAGATTAAATCCATGATGTGTACCCAAGGACTAATGTCATTAACCATCCAACCATTTTAGTACAAATATTCCACTTTTGATGTAGCTTTTGTACGCCTATTATGAATGATGTATTTATCTTTGATTATAATTGATGATGTTGTGATACATTGATCATTTGACATATTTGATTAAATACAAATTAGACCGACTTTAAAAACTACGACCTTAAAAGCTAAGAGCATCATACAAGTATTATTCACCGCCTCTATTACTTATTATAGGCCATTTATGTTAAATTTTGATGATACAAAATCACAAATAGAAGGAAACAAATATGCAAAAGGGAAAGTAATCACGTTTGTTCATTATGGAAATGCATTAATAATTGGATTGTATTTGAATGAGATGGCAAGGAAATATATGCATGCGCACGTTATGGAATAATATATATGCAAAAGATATGCATATTATTTCTTTTTTCGTAATCGCATTGCTTTGGGATTATTTTCTTCCATCTTTGGAATGAGTGATTTACTTGCTATGTTTGCGCAATTTGTTACCATTGTAATTTGCCTCCATTATCTTCTTACCATATTTTGGTAATTTGATTGATGACTCACATGAACTTATATTGGCTATATATTGAGGGTAGACTTCATTGTAAACTCATCCTGGCATTCAGCCAACGATCTCCAAATAGAGTGTCTCTTTATTCTTGTTATTCCTAATTTGGGGCTTTGGTATGTAATAAAATCTCTTGTAATTCTCTCAAGTGTAATAAAATATCTCTCCTTTGGACTGGACGTACACTATCTAGATGATAGTGAACCAGTATAAATTTTGTGCCTCTCTTTTCTTCTTTATAGTTATTTACTATTTATTTGGAGTATAGAATAATTGCTGCTAGATTAAGTGATGTTCAAATTGGCAAATCTAGATCATGTTTATTGTTTTTCCGCATTTGTGCAATTTCTGCGCAACAGATTGGTATCGGAGCTAGACGATTTGTTCAGATTTGTACATCAATGGCTTCTAGAAAGAGCGGTAGATCTGGTGATGATTATGCTATTACTCATTTGGATGGAAAAAGGAGATTTTGTACAATATGGAATGGAGGAGATTATGTTGAGAGAGAAGAGTGTTCCAGTCTTGGAAATTTGATGATAAGGAGTTTACTGTGTTGAAGAGACATCTGGATTTGGGAACTTGTATCTGCTTTATGGCTCGATGTTGATGTGAGAGTCTTATGTTGATTTCCATGGGAAATTTGTTGTTTGGCAGATAAGGTATGTGGAAGGAGAGAGATTTGTCTTGTATACAGAGATTTGGATCAGCCTTGTTATGTCTGTTGGTTTTTTGTTTTCTAGCTCTGTATTTGATTGGTGATTGAGAGAATTTTTTGGCCTTGGTGGCTTTGAGATTATTTTGATATCTATCTTCTTTTGATTTTGGATATTTGCAATATTTTGTTGGCGGGCGGGGACATAGTCTGAGCTCGTTAGGAAGGTATGATGGGGGGTGGCCTTGCCGGAACCCATTAGGTAAGTATTCATTTTTGGTATCCATCTCGTTAAGAGATTTTGGTTGAAGGTGGAGTTTGATGTTAAGAGTTTTATGTTGAAAAGAGAATTTGACTCGAGGTGGAGTGTTGGAAATATGTGATTTTGCATCAAGGTGGAGTGTTAAATTTTGGTGATACAAAATCACAAATAGAAGGAAACAAATATGCAAAAGGGAAAGTAATCATGTTTGTTCATTATGGAAATGCATTAATAATTGGATTGCATTTGAATGAGATGGCAAGGAAATTTATGCATGCGCACGTTATTGAATAATATATATGCAAAAGATATGCATATTATTTCTTTCTTCGTAATCGCATTGCTTTGGGATTATTTTTTTCCATCTTTGGAATGAGTGATTTACTTGCTATGTTTGCGCAATTTGTTACCATTGTAATTTGCCTCCATTATCTTCTTACCATATTTTGGTAATTTGATTGATGACTCACATGAACTTATATTGGCTATATATTGAGGGTAGACTTCAATGTAAACCCATCCTGGCATTCAGCCAGCGATCTCCAGATAGAGTGTCTCTTTCTTCTTGTTATCCCTAATTTGGGGCTTTGGTATGTAAACTCTTATTTTGTAATCTCTTGTAATTCTCTCAAGTGTAATAAAATCTCTCTCCTTTGGACTGGACGTACACTATCTAGATGATAGTGGAACCAGTATAAATTTTGTGTGTCTCTTTTCTTCTTTATAGTTATTTACTATTTATTTGGAGTATAGAATAATTGCTGCTAGATTAAGTGATGTTCAAATTGACAAATCTAGATCCTGTTTATTGTTTTTCCGCATTTGTGCAATTTCTGCACAACAATTTATATGTTTCGTTTTCCTTCTACAACCATGAAAAAATGTGATGGACATTGGTTTTAATGCGAAATACTAGTGTTGTAAATAGTGAGATTTTACATTTCACCACATAACTGCTGTATGCAAGACATTATCTTCACATTCAAGAATTCGATGAAGATTAAGTGTCTCATTTTGAATTTGTGGTGTTGGAAAGAAACTTTGAATGGATCGATTTGTAGGAAAATTTTGAAAACGAAAATTTTGATTACTTGAAAATAAATATCATGCAAAAAGGGAAGGGGGTTTTAGGGGATGATCAGTTCAAAAAAAAGGTCATGCAAAAGGAGTGCGATGGGTTGAAATTGTGATGAATTTGAGGAAAATGAACGGTTTGAAAATTGTGGACTTTGAGTGGTTAGATGGTTTTGATTTTATTTTATTTTTTTGTTTGCCATTGGTTAAAAAATTGAATGTAAAATTCTGAGAAGTACTGTATGGAAAAAAGTTAAAATTTCTGTGTAGAATGGTAAAATAAGAGGGGATACTTGCATGAAAGAAGATTAACTGTAGTCATTGCAAGGTACGACTACTACATATGGACTTGGTCGATGTTTTGAACATTAGGAGAACATCCTCCCAATTAGCATATTGTCGCTAGCTAGTAACAGTAGCATGGGGCTAATACCCACAAAAAACAACTATTGGGGTATTTTCTAAGTACCAACACTCATAAAGTATCCCTATTCGAGATGTTCTCAAACTGTGTAGCAAGAACTAAAATTTCCCGTCTTTAAATTAGATGATCAAATATATTTTTATAGTTATGTACCATTTATTTATATTACACGTGAAACTTTGTTCAAATTTGTTATATTTGTAACGATGTTAATATTTTTAATGATACACGATGAATAAAAATCATGTCAAGGATTTTATGTCTTCAATCTTTTTTTTAATCTACAAAGTTTCTACCTTAGCGCTTTCGATGCTCCGATTTTGGTGCTTGCCAACCTTACATCATATGGGTAGGTCGAGTTTGAATTTGATATTCGAGCTAGATCGAGAATTCAACTTCATGCAAATTCAAATAATTTCATTACAGTGTTTTTTTGTGTGTGGGAGGGGGGATAAGGGATATCATTGTCAATTAATTTATACAAATCGTTGGTTTGCCGATACATTTTTTAACTACTACCACCATGTTAGTTGTCTTAAACATAATTCATTTTGTTCTTGTATTATTCATTAAATTCTAATTACGACATTTTATAATTCTAAATAATAATACATAGTATAATTAAATACATTCAATAAATAAAACTATTACACAATTATATTATTATATAAATAATTGTTACAATTGTTCAACAACAAAACTTACCGCTACTACTACAAGAGTAACTCGTATTGGCAAAGTATCAACAAGGAAATAATTTAATTTCTAGGCATTTAGATTGATCTAAGCTCTAAGATCACTCACACTTTGGTTTCATATGTTTTTTATGTTGTGCAAAAATTGCACAAATGCGGAAAAACAATAAACAGGCTCTAGATTTGCCAATTTGAACATCACTTAATCTAGCAGCAATTATTCTATTAATCCAATAAATAGCAAATAACTATAAAGAAGAAAGAGATGCACAATATTTATACTGGTTCCACTATCATTAGGATAGTGTATGTCCAGTCCAAAGAAGAGAGATTTTATTACACATGAGAGAGTTACAAGAGATTACAAGATAAGAGTTTACATACCAAAGCCCTAAATTAGGGATAACGAGAAGAGACACTCTATTTGGAGATCGCTGGCTGAATGTCAGGATATATTTACAATTAAGTCTACCCTCAATTTATAACCAATGTAAATTCATGTGAGTCATCAATCAAATTACCAAGATATGGTAAGAAGATAATGGAAGCAAATTACAATGGTAACAAATCAAGCAAACATAACAAGTAATTCACTCATTCCAAAGATGGAAGCAAATATTCCCAAAGCAATGCGATTACGAAGAAAGAAATAATATGCATATCATTTTGCATATATATTATTCCATAACGTGCGCATGCATATATTTCTTTGCCATCTCATTCAAATGCAATCCAATAATTTATGCATTTCTATAACGAATACATGTGATTACTTTCCTTTTTGCATATTTGTTTCCTTCTATTTGTGATTTTGTATCACCAAAATTTAACATTTTATTTTTCAAATATACTCCTACATTTTTTAAATTTTCAAATAAACATTTGAATTTTCAGAAGTTTTTAAAATAATTTCTGGACTCCTTGAAATGGGCTATAATAACCAAAAATGGAGAAGTTGTGAAATGACCCTCCTATTTCCACCCTAATTTCATAAGGATTTTTTTTTTGTTAAGAGATGATATATAGATATATCATTCATTACAAATATATTTCCCAGGGTCATTTTCTTTCTCCAATAAACAAAATATATCCAGGATCAAAATAATTTACCAATATAAATATATCAGTGTATCCCTAATAATATACACATACATATGAAGATGTACGTGTTCCTCTTGTTTAGATTCAAAGTATAGATTTTTTTTTTTGTTAAACAAGAGCATTCTGTTTAATTTGGATTCTAGCAATTCTGACTATAGGTAATTACTGTATACTTTTGAATATTTGTAACAAGTCAGTAAATCCTTTGCATATTTAATCTATATGAACTTGCTCATTCTAATTGATAGTTTTTAATGTCAATTTACAATGACAGTTAAATCTCAAGATCCTTGAGATTTTTTTTTTTTTTTGGATCATGGATCAAAGGTATTGATATTTGGCTAAGGCCAGAAATGATATATTCATTTATCATTTTTACACTTGCATACATAATCATGCAAACATAATTATCTATTTGCAACATTTGCATTCACTAGAACCATCTTGGTTCCATACCATTCAACCTAAGAAATATCCATATTCCTATTTCTTCATTTACAGGTTGTATAATTCAATTTAAATTCCTGCCTCATCTGCTATTAAGGAATCACAGGGACACATTGCAATGAACTAATTCACATCATTGCACAAAGATCTCAGGGCTTAAACAAACCATGTGCCAACTTGCATACTTCAAATATGACAAGCATTCCAGCAGCCTTCTTGGCCTTCCCTTCCCTAGTTTATTTACTAGTGTATTGACTTAAATCCTATCAAATATGCTAAGTGAACATGTCACTGCAAACATGGAAACATCCATAATTTTTCTAGCATAATTCTCCTCAGAAATAAGCAGACAGTTATTTCCTAAATGGGGTCAATATGTCTCAACATCTCAGTAAAATATAAGAATATTTTCAACTGTAAAAGAGGCATGGCATGTTCTTATTATATTGATCTGCAAGCCTTTATGACTGATTCAGATTCATGATCTGGTTCAATCATAATTTTAGCTTGTGAGCTTTTTTTTTTTTGATTAAGGGCTCAGCACTTAGAAAATTTCTATTGCACCCTTAACATCTTTCTTCTCAAGCCTCAGCACTTATACCAAGTATAATGCAGCTCCCAACATTTTTTTGTAAAGTTTCCATGCCATAGATCTATAACAGTTGAGAGTATTCTCTATATAATTTTAAGATTCTGGACTTTAACATTTTTGAGTAAAAATAAAACAGTAATGATACACATCCAAAGACAAATGTCTCAACAAAGCAAAGATCACCAAAAACATCCATATCAAATCATATCAGATTTAAAATAAGACATCCAAAAAGCATTGATGAAATCATATATATCAAAACCAGCAATATATAAATGGCAATATAAAAAGTGGCTGCCTCATCTCAGGTCTTAATGCCATGAACTCAGTGAGGTTACTCACCTAAATATTTCTTCTTATTAATCCAGAAAAATCCTTGTATGGGTGTTTTCTCCTTCCTTCCAATATTTTTCTTCCTTTCTTATTTTTGTGCAGCTCGGGGTAAAGATAATTTTACTGGCTGAAACTGCCTATTTATATGCATTTTTCCACTAGGGTTTTGTTAAAACAAAATTCCATTTCTGACCTAACCATCTTCATGCATTTTTCATTCATTTTCCTCCTTAATACCCCGGCCATAATAATTAGTTGAAGGCAGTATTTTCTTCCCTTTACTTTTTCAGAAAAATGGCCACTCACCTAGTCATGTTAAAAGTGTGACTACCATATTTTATATTTATTCATTTGCTCATTTTTGGAAATCCCCCTTCTTTCTATTCCTGTCTATACATAACATACATACCTGTTTTATGCTTTATACCTATTTAATGTTACTCTTTTGCTTAGCTTGACATTTTTCTGCTCACAGAATATACAAGTGAAAACATAAATAAAAATATTTATTTATTTAATCTCCCCTTGTTTCACAGAAAATACATTTAAGCATATACTTCATTTTTAACTTTATGCTTAAATTACAATCCAATGCTTTAAATAAGGAATTTACTTTCCTATATATATATATATATATTTCAGAGATTTTTAAATCTCTTTCTTGTGCTATTTTCAATGTACATGTGCACACATATACTTGCACACTATTTATTCCAAAAATTTCACCATATTTAAATCTAAATATTTCAAAAATTAAATCATTTTACAAAAATGATTTTTCACAAAATTTTGGGGTATTACATTCACCCCTCCTTTTAGGAATTGTGTCCTCACAATTTTTCTAACATTTATAACAAGCATCATTTTCTTTTCTGAAAACTTATCAAACATATGCATAAGCAAACAAATTCAACCATATCAACCATGCATAACAAAATTTTTCCAGAAAAAAAAAATTACCTTTTAATTTGCAAAAAGCTTAGGATAATCCATTCTAATCTTATCCTCTAACTCCCATGTGCAGTCATTAGGATCACTACTCCAGTGGATCTTAACTAGTTTCAAGGTTTTGCTCCTTAATTTCTTTTCTTCCTTGGCCACAATCCCCACTGGCTCTTTTTCATAAACCAAGTCAGGATTTATTTGAATTTTGGTAGGCTCTTCCAAAATGTCTTCTTTATCATGTACCCATCTTCTAAGTTGGGACACATGAAAAACATTATGCATTGCTTTCATTTCCTCTGGTAATTCTAATTTGTAAGCCAATGAACCAATTCTTTCCAGAATTTTATAGGGTCCAACATACCTTGGTGTGAGCTTACCTTGCTTGCCAAATCTCAAGACTTTCTTCATAGGTGAAATCTTGATGAAAACAAAGTCTCCCACTTCATATTCCACTTGCTTTCTCTTCCTATCTGCAAATTTCTTTTGCCTATCTTGAGCTGCTGCTATTCTTTTTCTTATTAACCCAATTTTCTCTGTAGTTTCTTTAACATATTCAGGTCCTAGAACAGCCCTTTCTCCAGTCTCTACCCAGCATATAGGTGATAAACATGGCTTGCCATATAAGGCTTCAAATGGTGCCATCCCTATGGTGCTTTGGTAACTGTTATTGTATGTGAATTCAGCTAGATGGAGGTGGTCTTCCCAGTTGCCTCCAAAGTCCAGTGTACATGCTCTCAACAAATCCTCTAAGACTTTGTTCACCACCTCAGTTTGACCATCTGATTGTGGATGGTAGGCAGTGCTTAAGCACAATTCACTCCCCATGGCCTCTTGAAAACTTTTCCAAAACCTTGAGGTGAAGATGGTATCCCTATCACTCACAATGGTTTTGGGTATGCCATGCAACCTTACTACCTCTTTCATGAATATTTGAGCCAATTTTGGAGCATTTCTTTCTGTTTTAACTGGGATAAAATGTGCTACCTTAGTTAGCCTATCCACTATTACCCATATACTTGTGTTTCCCTTCTTAGATCTAGGCAGACCATCTATGAAATCCATAGATATATCCTCCCACTTCCACTGTGGTATACTAAGGGGTTGCAATAGTCCTGATGGCCTTTGTGTCTCTGCCTTGACTTGTTGGCAAGTCATGCACCTTGCAACATATCTGGCCACATCTGACTTCATCCCCTTCCACTAAAGATTTCTTTTCAAATTTTGATACATCTTGGTGCTACCTGGGTGTATGGAGTACTTACTCCTATGGTATTCATTTAATATTTCCTCTTTCAATTCTATATTTTCTGGAACACATATCCTATTTTTATTCCTTAAATAACCATTTTTATCAACTTGATAATTTATTACTTCCTCCCCTTTTGATATGAGCATTTTCTTTTCCACCATGTTTAGGTCTTGTTCTTGCATTTTCCCAATCTTAAGAAGTAAATCTGATTGCAGAGATATCATACTTAATTTCCCTTTACCTTCACCTTCTTCAATGGACATCATTTGTACCCCACTGTTTTCCTCAATTTCCAAATCAGTAAGTATAGACAAATCCTTAAATTCTTCCATCATCAACATGGCTACTTTGGCATGTTGTCTACTCAAGGCATCTGCAACTTTATTTGCCTTGCCTGGTGTATACAGTATATCTAGATCATAGGCAGCTAGGAACTCTACCCATCTATGTTGCCTCATATTCAAATCTTTTTGTGAGAATAAATATTTCAGTGCCTTATGATCAGTGTACAAAATGAATTTGGCACCTAACAAATAATGTCTCCAAAGTTTCAAAGCATACACAACTGCTGCTAGTTCAAGATCATGGGTTGCATATCTGGTTTCATGTGGCTTTAATTGCCTAGATGCATAGGCTATCACCTGGTCTTGCTGCATCAACACAGCCCCTAACCCAGAGCCACTTGCATCAGTGTACACAACCAAATTTTCATTTCCTTCTGGCACTCTCAATACTGGTGCATTAATCGGGGCTTCTTTTATTTTGATAAAAGCTTGCTCACATTTTTCTGTCCATACAAAGGCTTGGTTCTTTCTAGTTAAATTGGTAAGTGGTGATGATATTTTTGAGAAATCTTTTATAAATCTCCTATAATATCCTGCCATCCCCATAAATGATCTAATCTCACTGATGGTACTAGGCCTTTTCCATGCTTGGATTGCCACTACCTTATTAGGGTTTACTGATATTCCTTTGGCAGAGATAACATGCCCAAGAAAATGTACTTCTTCTTTCCAAAATGCACATTTTGAAAATTTTGCCTTTAAATCATTTTCCCTTAGTCTTGACAAAACTAAATGCAAATGATTTTTATGCTCTTCCACTGTCTTAGAATAAATCAAAATGTCATCAATAAAAATCAGTACAAACTTGTCTAAATTATTTCATCCAAAACAAACAGACATAATACATTTCTATAATACTTAACAATCAATGCAACCAAGTGCTCTGATACCAACTGAAATGACCCTCCTATTTCCACCCTAATTTCATAAGGATTTTTTTTTTTGTTAAGAGATGATATATAGATATATCATTCATTACAAATATATTTCCCAGGGTCATTTTCTTTCTCCAATAAACAAAATATATCCAGGATCAAAATAATTTACCAATATAAATATATCAGTGTATCCCTAATAATATACACATACATATGAAGATGTATGTGTTCCTCTTGTTTAGATTCAGAGTATAGATTTTTTTTTTTGTTAAACAAGAGCATTCTGTTTAATTTGGATTCTAGCAATTCTGACTATAGGTAATTACTGTATACTTTTGAATATTTGTAACAAGTCAGTAAATCCTTTGCATATTTAATCTATATGAACTTGCTCATTCTAATTGATAGTTTTTAATGTCAATTTACAATGACAGTTAAATCTCAAGATCCTTGAGATTTTTTTTTTTTTTTGGATCATGGATCAAAGGTATTGATATTTGGCTAAGGCCAGAAATGATATATTCATTTATCATTTTTACACTTGCATACATAATCATGCAAACATAATTATCTATTTGCAACATTTGCATTCACTGGAACCATCTTGGTTCCATACCATTCAACCTAAGAAATATCCATATTCCTATTTCTTCATTTACAGGTTGTATAATTCAATTTAAATTCCTGCCTCATCTGCTATTAAGGAATCACAGGGACACATTGCAATGAACTAATTCACATCATTGCACAAAGATCTCAGAGCTTAAACAAACCATGTGCCAACTTGCATACTTCAAATATGACAAGCATTCCAGCAGCCTTCTTGGCCTTCCCTTCCCTAGTTTATTTACTAGTGTATTGACTTAAATCCTATCAAATATGCTAAGTGAACATGTCACTGCAAACATGGAAACATCCATAATTTTTCTAGCATAATTCTCCTCAGAAATAAGCAGACAGTTATTTTTTAAATGGGGTCAATATGTCTCAACATCTCAGTAAAATATAAGAATATTTTCAACTGTAAAAGAGGCATGGCATGTTCTTATTATATTGATCTGCAAGCCTTTATGACTGATTCAGATTCATGATCTGGTTCAATCATAATTTTAGCTTGTGAGCTTTTTTTTTTTTATTAAGGGCTCAGCACTTAGAAAATTTCTATTGCACCCTTAACATCTTTCTTCTCAAGCCTCAGCACTTATACCAAGTATAATGCAGCTCCCAACATTTTTTTGTAAAGTTTCCATGCCATAGATCTATAACAGTTGAGAGTATTCTCTATATAATTTTAAGATTCTGGACTTTAACATTTTTGAGTAAAAATAAAACAGTAATGATACACATCCAAAGACAAATGTCTCAACAAAGCAAAGATCACCAAAAACATCCATATCAAATCATATCAGATTTAAAATAAGACATCCAAAAAGCATTGATGAAATCATATATATCAAAACCAGCAATATATAAATGGCAATATAAAAGGTGGCTGCCTCATCTCAGGTCTTAATGCCATGAACTCAGTGAGGTTACTCACCTAAATATTTCTTCTTATTAATCCAGAAAAATCCTTGTATGAGTGTTTTCTCCTTCCTTCCAATATTTTTCTTCCTTTCTTATTTTTGTGCAGCTCGGGGTAAAGATAATTTTACTGGCTGAAACTGCCTATTTATATGCATTTTTCCACTAGGGTTTTGTTAAAACAAAATTCCATTTCTGACCTAACCATCTTCATGCATTTTTCATTCATTTTCCTCCTTAATACCCCGGCCATAATAATTAGTTGAAGGCAGTATTTTCTTCCCTTTACTTTTTCAGAAAAATGGCCACTCACCTAGTCATGTTAAAAGTGTGACTACCATATTTTATATTTATTCATTTGCTCATTTTTGGAAATCCCCCTTCTTTCTATTCCTGTCTATACATAACATACATACATGTTTTATGCTTTATACCTATTTAATGTTACTCTTTTGCTTAGCTTGACATTTTTCTGCTCACAGAATATACAAGTGAAAACATAAATAAAAATATTTATTTATTTAATCTCCCCTTGTTTCACAGAAAATACATTTAAGCATATACTTCATTTTTAACTTTATGCTTAAATTACAATCCAATGCTTTAAATAAGGAATTTACTTTCCTATATATATATATATATATATTCAGAGATTTTTAAATCTCTTTCTTGTGCTATTTTCAATGTACATGTGCACACATATACTTGCACACTATTTATTCCAAAAATTTCACCATATTTAAATCTAAATATTTCAAAAATTAAATCATTTTACAAAAATGATTTTTCACAAAATTTTGGGGTATTACAAGTTGTCAGCACCTTCTCCCTAGCGATTAGTTCATTAAACTTTTGAGTCCAAATTAGAGGATTTTGAGCCATCTACTGCTTGTTACCAAAGGTCAAATACTATGAAGATTATTATTGTTACTAAAAAAAATTATATTTGAAATTTTTTTGGGTTCAACTGTAGAAACTAGAGGATTTTGAGTCATCTGTTGCTTGTTACCGGAGGTCAAATACTTATACATATGTTTTTTTTTTCTTTTTTGAAAAAGATTGGTTTATATTTGAATTTTTTTTCGATTGACACAACTTTAGAAAACAACCTTTCATGGTTAAAGTGACAAATTTTTTTGAAAATAATGCCAATTTTTTTTATTTTGCACGATCCTATCTTCTTGCTTTCAAGTTCCTCGTAATTCTCAAAGTATCTGAATCATAATCCCATAAAGTTCCCAAGATCATCTCGTTGATGTGTGGTTTGAATTGAGTGAGTGATCCGAGTCTGAACTTCGATAACGATGACAGAAATAGAAATTATGTGAATGAGCTAAAGTGTGTTGTGGATGTGGTGTTGTTCATCCGTTTTTAAGCGAAGCTCGATTCTTTAGGTAGTCATCATGCTCGTAAGAACAAACATTTTCGAACTTCACTCAAGTAGCACACACTTTCGAACTACACTCAAATAACATATATTGAAACACACTTCTATAATGTGTAAGAATTTGTAACTTTAATATAAGAAAAAAAACTTGTAGATGTGGTGATTATCTCGCTTAAGATAAAGATATTTTGCCTTTTTTTATGGGTGATAGCAAGGTCGTTAGTGAAAATGCAAAAGGGATTGCTACACAACACTTTAGGAGTCATGTTACTGGGTACTCAAATCAATGCCGGATGCAGAATGAATACATGGATGGAATACATTATATACCGCATAACGAAATACCTCACTTAGTCGGAATGCTTAGCTAAAACGGAATATGCACAGTTGAAATGTGGAACGTCTTGGAAAAAATGCTCCTTTTTATATACATATATAATATTGTTAATCATTTCGAATAGATAAACATAAAGTTTTAATGCACTAATATGTTAACCACTATAATATGTATACACTTATAAACATAAAGTTTTAATGCACTAATATGTTAACCATTATAATACGCATACGCTTATCTTCTTCAAATTCATTCATAAAAATATCATTGTCGAACCTTTTTCAAATACCATGTCTTAATGTACTAATTTTCAAGTGTAAAGAAGACTTTTGAATGAAAGAAACGTGGAAAAAGGAAAAAATTGGATGAGTATAAATGGAGAATACATAAATATATATAGGTTACTTACATTATTATAGTAGCTGAACTTTAAAATTAAGTAGAACAAAAGACTTTTTAGTCTTCTTAAGACTAATTTGAAGTACTTCTTCGCTATTTGTTTATATTTATCATAAGTAATCACTATTACTTAATGCATATTAATATAATACACTTAAAAATCATCAAAACAATGTTAAATGTCGTAGTCAACTTTTCAGAACGTCGTATTAAACAGTTCAAAACTTTGGATTCAACGTTCAGAAATGTCAAATCCGACTTTTCAAGATGTTAAAATCAATGTTATGATTCATGTGTGCACGATATTTCGAAACGTTAATGTATTGCATTTCAAAACAAATGTAACATGACAGAATATGATAGACAAGGTGTGAATTGAGATAACACGATACATTTACTTGCTCTTTATTTTTGTTCAAGGTTGCTATATGGTTTATTATATTGCATTGTATAATCACAAGTTGCATATAACTTATCAACAATTTGGTTAAATTGTTGTAGATTCATTATGTTTCTATAAAAAGTTAACACTATTCACCCTGCCTCCCCTTTAATGCATATCAACCATAATATTAAAAAAAATTGATATTAGAGCAAGGTTTTTCAAATCACAGTCAATGACTTGATTTTTGAAAAAAATGATGAAAAACACTTGTATTGTAGGTCAATCAACCGCTTGACCATAACGTTTTAATGGTAGCCTACTATGCTTATTGGCTTACAAGTGATCGTTTGATGCTTACACATGGTTTTTTACTTACTAGCTTATACATGGATGTAGAGTTTTAAATCTCTTTCATCTCATCCGAGATCTTCCCGAAATCCTTCTTTTGTACTTGACGAGATGAAACTTCAAATGTATATTTTATCTTATTCGATACTCATTCAACCAATATGTTAAGATTTCAATACAAAATATAGATCGAAATGTCAATCTAATATTTCGTCTAAAATCTGAGATGTAAAGCTTGGCGCTTACACATGATCATATACTTGTTAACTACTTATTAACTGCAACCAGTTTGATGCTTACATAATGGCTTACATATGGTCGTTTGATAATTCATATCATTGAATTTGGATCGCTATATTTCATCATATTGTTTACATATGATCAAAGGCTCAAAAATTCAATCTCTTTAAAAATTAATCACCCAAATCAAAAAGAATAAATATTTAAATTTAATGAAATTAAACCCTAAAAGCAAAATCAAATTTGAGATTTTAGTGATTGAGTTCTATCTTCTCAAAACTAGTTCATCTATAAAGAAAGTCAATGTTCCAACTCCGCATTTGAAAGGATAGTCTTGTAATTGAATCAAATATCTTTGGAATTCTCTTTATAGTCGATATTAAAAGTTGTTAGACCTATAGAAGTAGATTGCACAGATTAAAACACATTAAATTTGAACTGTCATTTATTTTATTGTTCCTTTTGTGTTTGAATAATTATTTGGTAATTGTTACTCACTGATAGTTGTTGACAGCTAACGGGTGAATCTAGATCAGTAAATCATGCATAATATTTTGTTATATATCTAATTGATTCTCTTGGAAGTTGCTTGTCAATAGTCTGTTCGTCTATGAGTAACATGAGCAATTATTTGATTACATGGTTCGATGAAACAGAAATTTTGGTAAATGAAAACTGAAAATAGATGCAATATTGAAGGAAAATACTTTAAAATGGTCTATGCATCAAATAAATCACTAGACTGGAAGAGCTGGAATAATTGAAGGATGTTCTTACTTCAATTAAATTGTGCCTCGTGGATGATGTACTTGAAGAGTTTGGTCACGTGAAAAAAGCAAAGGAGTTGTAAGATGGGTTTGCTAAAGCTTATCAGCAAAAATCAGCGACCAACCAGGTCATTCTTCAACAACAACCGTACACGTTCGAGATGAAGTCTTGCACTACACCTTCAAAATATATAAACATGCTCAACGCTTTGATCATGAATTTTGATGACTACTTGATGTTGTCATCGATACTTTCAATAAGTAGACAAATGAGTTATCATGGATGACAATAGGGTTGATGAGATAAATACAGTGTTTCAAACTCGATGTGGAGCTCAAACTCGGTCAAGGTGAGAGAAAGAAGCTTTAGTGACTTGATGATTTATGTGCCTTAGGATTGAGAATATAGATTTTGATGACATGACTATCATGCACTCTGTGTCACTCAAGTTGAACCTAAAGATTTTACCGAGGCCAAGTTTTCAATTGAATATATTAATTCAAAATTGACTGTGAATTTGGTTCAGTTTTTGCACAAAAATTACACCTGAGGTTTAATCTCTTCTTTCAAGCAAGCAAGCAATCGATTGCAAGTGGATCTAGAGTATCAAAGATGCCGGTAATGGCGATTTGAAATATAAGATGAAATTATTTGCTTAAAGGAATGCACAGCGTAAAGGAGGGGAGTTTCATGATATATTCTCATGTGTCGTTGGCATGCTTTCATTCATCTTCCACTGGCATTGTTTGCTCTCTTTGATATCGAGCTGAGCTTGAGCAACTATATGTCCTGATAGCATTCTTGCATGGAGATCTTGATAAGGATACTTAGATTCATCAGTCGGAAGGGGTTAAGAACTTGAGTAAGTCAGAGCATTTTGCAAATGTTACAGATCCTTATACAAACCGAGACAATCTCCAAAGCATCGCGTTACAAGCAATTTGGTAGTTCCTAGCAATTTTGAAGGGATATTTTTAAAACAATCAAAAATGGTGTGTAATTCAAAAGATGTGATGTATGTATTTGCTACTTATATAAGGATGCCAATGTGATGAATTTTATGTACATACCTGTTAACGCCATTCATTTTTTAATCTAATGAGACCCACGTCATTAAGTCACCAGAGCATGCTAACCTATGATTCGACCTTGAGAGCATCTAATCTAAGGGTTGGGGCCTAACATGCCCATCCTAACTGGATTTGTAATCTATATGATCATCAAAGACTTAATTAAAAATCCATTGTACTCTAGCACTGTCTAGTGTTGTTGTGCCGTACTTATGATGGTTGTATTCATTGTGGAAATGATGAGTTTTTAATATTGGAGCATGCATCGACCATTTCTTGTATACAAGCACATACCTAGTTATTGTTAATAGATATGTTTGCTAATATATTCAACATATTACTTTAGATCAATTGGCTAATTCTTTCTAGACATAGAGGCAGCCTCTCAAAAATTCCAAGGTCATTTGGCAACATCAGAGAAGGTATACAAAAATAATGCTTAAAGCATTATTTTTGTATACATTCTCTCTTTTACTAATTGATGACTAACAAGAGAAAGTAGAAAGTTTTTTTTCAATGTTCCATGATCATTCATTTAAAATTTTAATAGCCATTTTATTATTATATATTATTATTATTATTATTATCCAATTGTCTCGCTTTCACAACTCCATAACCATAGTTTCAAACAGTTCCTAATTATTCTCATATCAAAGTCGTGCAAATGTCCAATATATGTTACTTGTTCGTTTTTACAAGCATTAATGTTTAAAATAGATGTTGGATTAAAATTGGAGGATACAAGTACTGAAATTATTGATTAAAACAAAATAAAACAGAAAAGATGAAGAGGGTGAGAGATAAGAAGAAATAAATATTTGTTGAAGACTGCATATTTATTGATTGACTTGATTAATAATTCAACAATACATGACTCATATTTATATCTAAATTACTTGAAACCCAAATAATTATATAATTGAAAATATTATAACTAGAGGAAACTACAAAATACAATAGGTAATTAGTAAATTGTGAAATCTTCTGCAATATTCTTTAACACCCTCCTCAAACTTAAGATGCGTAGCAGCTGGAGTTTGTCAAAACAAACACAATCAAAAATGGAATCTAAAATCAGCATTGTCATCAAAGCCATCCAATACCGTGAAATAATGATTTCAAGTGCTGCTAGAGAGACAGTCTTCAAATACCAGCTTATACCTGATTGGTAGACAACTATCTAAAAAGACAACAATAATGAATCAAAAATCTGAAGTTGAAATTCGCAAAGAGAAAACGGGAACGAGAAATTACAATCGAGATTGGAAGAGTAACTCCAATCAAAAATTCGGAGTCGGAATCTAGAAAAAGAGAAAATAGAAATAAGGAGATTCCCGTGGAATTGAAAGTGGAATTCCAATCGTGTTCATAGTCGTTGCTAGAAGACTGACGTCAATCAGGAAAAGGAATCCAAAATCTAAAAACTAATACAACAACCTTAGATTGTTTCGCTAGTAGCGGAAGCACTGTTTAAGTAGTACATTCGACAGGTTTCAAATCTTCAAGCTTTAAATCGGGATGATGTTATGATGCAATCTCAGAACGAGCATTAATGGATTCTTATTGCAATTGATAAATTGAATTGTAGTTCCCAAATTGAAATTGAATCACAAAGTTATTTTATTAAAATCGATATACGCTCTGATGCCATGTTGAAATTATTGAATAAAACAAAATAAAAATGAAAAGAAGAAGAGGATGAGAGATCTGAAGAAATAAATATCTATTGAAGACTACATCTTTATTGATTGATTTGATTAATAATTCAACAATACATGACTCATATTTATATCTAGATTACTTGGAGTTCAAATAATTATATAATTGAAAATATTATAACTAGGAGAAACTACAAAATACAATATGTAAATAATAAATTGTGAAATATCATGTAATATTTTTTAACATCTTTAACAACAAGCAATTTGAAAATAACTGGAACTACTGACTCAATTCATGTTATGCTCAAACAAGTTTTACACGTTCGATGACCAAGTACTACTTCTAGATTATTTACACGTGCAAGAAAATGTTATTTCAAAGTTAACTTTCCTCATAAATCTACTACATGTTCTCAAGCTCTTAAAAATGCATAAGTCTATGATTCAGCAAAGATGTGCAATATTAGTTTGCACACTACCTTAGCTTAAAAGTGTACCAAACAATATGCCAGTGGCATTACCTCAAAGGAATCTTCATTAAAGATTCTTAACCCCTTATATTAGTCTAGTGAATCAAGAGTTTCAACATTTTAAATACACTTAGCTCTGAACTTATTTGGATATATATACCATCATCGGATCTTAGGGTAGGGATGGGTCATTTATGACATACTAAACTCCTTATATTAGTTTATTGAGCTAAGAATTTCAACATTTCAAAAGATGCTTCAGCTGATAGCTTCTTTGCGTATACAAACCGACAATGGACCTTGGGGGATGGGTTTACCCATGACGTACGGACCACGAATCAGGGAAAAAATACAAATCCACACCACATCCATAAAATGTGATTCAATAAATAAAGGCACGTTTAGGCATGGAAAACCTATCACGTAGTCCTTTCTAATGACATGTTGATTGCATCTTAAAGCATGATTAGAATATCAAAGTTGAACAAAGCTTGATATATTGTTGGATAAAAATTTGGATGGGATGGAGATTGTTAATGATATGTGGTGGAGAGAGTTAAGGGGCCAATCATATTATATCGAAAAAACCTCATTTATATGTAATGTAGAAGGTGAAACCAGTTCGCACATCACTAGACTTTCAATTCAACTTATCCAGAGACATGTATCCTATACCTGTATATAGGAGGTGAGATATATGTGTGATAATATTCTGTATGATAGTATCATTGACAGTATGATATATACGATAGTTTAATGTATGCAATGTTGTGTACACGACAAGATTTAGCTTATCCAATTCGAGCTATGAGCAAATATGTGCCTAATCCAAGCAATAAGGTTTTTTTAATAAAAATAGTGATACTTTATTCGAGCAGAGCACTCATTCTGATGTCTCATGGATTCGAACTCATGACATCCAGAACCTCTTTCTAGAGCGTCATAACACTTGAGTGGTGGTCCTTAACTCCAAGCAATAAACATTAGCAAACAGTGAGTGAACTTTTTGGTATTTAAGGAGCACTTCAAATGTGCTATGCTACATGGTGGAGTTAACTGTGATATTGTTCTCTGATATTATTGTGACTCAAATCATGTCAAGTATAAAGGTAGACGAAAGTCAATGTCGAATTATGTTTATATGCTTGACATAGTAATGATATCATAGAGATCAAACTTATAACCTATAATTGCTTTCGCATATGTCAATTACCGAGGTAGAGATGATAGTGTTAGTAGAAATGATGGAAGAGGGGTTGTATTTTACGTAGTTGTTTGAAAATATCGGTTTGATTCAAAAGACAGTTTAAGAGTTTGTTCTCGAACAACAAGTCAACGGATGGTAGTTTGTTGAGAAGCATTCTCGAATAGTTTTGAACGGTGAAGTGGATTTAGATGTAAGACACTATTAATTATTTTATTAACTTTATTACTTATGATTAGTAAATTTTAAATAATTAAATTAATTATAATTAGTAATAAATAATTAATAAATTTAATTGGTAGTTAATAATTATTAGTTATTAATAAATACATTATTAGTTATTACTAGTAAATTTCAATTCATTATTAATAGATATAAATATTTTTTAACAAAATAAAAATATTAACTAATAAATTTCAACCAACACTCAATATAGGAATGTGGAATGAAAATTTCATTATGCTTTTTTCGATACAACAAAATAAAAATAATAATAAAAGACATTGCATAAAGCAATTTAAGACACAAAGCAACATAGGCATAATGCCTAATACAATAACAGGCACATAATAGGTTCATTATCTCCTAACCGTCATCTTCATTGATATGCATGTTTGTTTCTTTGGTAGTATAAACTCAATACTATCGGCAAATGTATATTGTTACGTGGATCACACTCCCATAAACATGTCATCAAACTGTTATCATTTAATGGATGATTGCCTTCTGAAAGTATGAGCAAATCTAACGTGATCGTTTGCCGCCATCTAGAATTGGTCATCGCCACTAACAACTCCCGAAGTGAGACTCAAATGACCCCTTCATCGTAAATAAATTTGGAAATTTCTTGTATTTTTTGTTAAATTATCAAACTTATTCACTATATTCAATGCGGTGGCCAATATTTTCTTAAATGTAAGTCTAAATTCCCAAAAAAAAAATCTCCAACTCTTCTCTAGCTCTTATTTCTTGAAGCTTTATAACAAGCTTCAACAAAAGTGATGATGAACCCATTGGAGTAAGAGGGGTTTGTCATTTAAAATACATACTTTCTGAATTTGTTTAATGGTTGAAATTTGATTGATTCGATATAAAATTAAAACCTCTATTTATTAGACTTACAGCGCATGTCCATACGGCGGGCGAACGTAACATTTACGCCTAATATGAAATTCTAACTTTTTAGGATTTCAATGATGGTACGCTAATTGAAGATGTAAGGCTTACATCGACATGTTGTTGCTTACGTTGGACGTAAGGTCCATTGATCAGTTTGGTCAAACCATCATTCAGTGTTCGAGAACAGGGGTAAGTATTTTCAAATAGTGAAAGTGTGATATGCTTGACAAAGATCGGTTGAACTCTTACACAAACATGTTGATATACATGAGTTCTTTCACATGCTTGAGGAAGTACATGAAAAATCAAGCTAGAGTGGTGCATTCAGTGTTCGAGAACAGGGGTAAGTATTTTCAAATAGTGAAAGTGTGATATGCTTGACAAAGATCGGTTGAACTCTTACACAAACATGTTGATATACATGAGTTCTTTCACATGCTTGAGGAAGTACATGAAAAATCAAGCTAGAGTGGTGCACATAAAAAGCAATCCATTAAGAAGGATAACGAAGTTTGTTCCAAATGATAATCATTGCTCAAACTTGATTGGTTTGGTGAAGAGCTAATAGCACTATGGGGTGTTAAATGTACGTGACGGAAGGGGATTAGAGATGAAGATGATTAGAAATAAAAGTTACTAAAATGAAGGCAAATAAAATAGGACGATATCTAAATCAAAGTGGAGTGTTAAATGTACGTGACTTAAATATATCGATGATTTATCGTTTAAGTTAATCAAAAATACAAGGAATAGTACTAGAGTGGAGAAGAAGAAGCAAAGCTCAGCACAAGCAACATACGTAGTGGCAGACTACGGCTCATCATTGATCGACCTATCAACTGTAGTGGCAACCGCCCACTTCCACATATCAACCACGTGTGACCTGCATAACACCTTTGTGCAGGCTGAAACACCAAAGCGCTCAAATACTAGGCCCTGGCAGTTGGCCGGTGCAACTGAAAGTATGGACTTTGGGTTTGAAGTTAAGTTTCATTTGATGCTCCAACAGGTTATATACTCATCTATGGCATAACACCTTTGTGCAGGCTGAAACACCAAAGCGCTCAAATACTAGGCCCTGGCAGTTGGCCGGTGCAACTGAGAGTATGGACTTTGGGTTTGAAGTTAAGTTTCATTTGATGCTCCAACAGGTTATATACTCATCTATGGCTTACATGTGATTAATGGTTCAAATATCCAGTCTCTTCAGATATTAATTATCCAAAACAAGCTTATTATTTATTCAAATTAATCAAACTAAAACTCTAGAAGCAAAATCAAATCGTAAGTTTTGGTGATTAAGTCTCATCTTCTGAAATTGATTCATCTACATATGAAAATTTATCTCAACTCCACGTTCAAAAGTATAATCTTGCAAGTGTACCATGTATCTTTTGCAATTTCTCCATAGTGATAATAAAGTTGTTAGATCTGTGTAGACAACATTGGTCCTGTGTATTTGGATAATTGTTGTACTTAGTGACGTAACCAGCTTATGGATGGGGTGGGCAACTGCCCTGTCCAAAAAGACCAGAAAATATAAACCCGAGCCAAAAACCAAATCTACCCCTGAAAATAAAACCCTAATCCACTTCATTGCAATTCCTATTTACGGTCATACCCACTGAACGAAAGTGAAAACGATTTTTGCAATTGTTTTGGTGATTCTTTCCCATCAAAATCTAATAGATTTTTACACTTTCTTTAGACAAATTCAGATTGCTTCTCGTGATTTTTCGAAGGTACGAGATCCGTTGGATTATTATTTTAGCATCCATTGGTTTAATTCAGTTTGTTGTAATATGATACTTTTTTACCATTTATTAAATAATTTGTTGTATTATTTTAGAATAATAAACTAATACTTGTTTTCCGCTTTGTTGTGAGTGCCATATTTGCCAATAAAAAATAAAATAAAATCCAATCTCTATCCGAATATTTGTTTAATGTTTTGATTTGCTAATAGTGAATTAATAATCTAGTGTCAAACTTAATCTTATCCTTGCTACCACTTGTTAACTAAAATATAAATTTGTTGTTACTGGTTTAATAATGATATAATTAGACTATTTATTATTGTTCAATTAAAATTATGTGTTAACTTTCTATACTATTAAAATTTTACCTTTTTCCATTAAATACCTTATCACTAACGTAGTTTTGTCCAATGCAAATGAAAATCCTGGTTTCGTCGCTGGTTGTACTGATTGATACTGTTGCTCAAATTTCTCGTAAGAATGGAATGGGTCGGCCCGCATGGTTGCAGCAGTATGCATCTTGGCTCACTACTCGATTCAAATGCTTTCCTAGGCCAGGCACGTTGGATCGCCTGCTTTGCACGACATGCGTCCGGCTCAAATATCAAAGTTCCTTCGCAGATAGCCTGCTCGGTTATTTCACATAAACAAGCCAAACACCGCCCGCATGCATATCTACGGGCGACGACAACATGTACCCGCTTATCCATGAAGCGCTCCCCAGTAATTTACCGGCCCGACCGCCGACCTGATGGCCAAACAAGCCCCTCGACAACAGCGAATTACAAACTAGCATGAAGGCTCTCTCTCAACAGTTGAGTGGCTCAGCCTACGATTCACTCCCCATCACGGTCCCTCGCCCTCTTTGTCGATCGACCATACCCTCTGAAGCCCTCTTGTCTTGCTTCGACCGACTCCAACCACCGATGGCTAATCGCTCTGCAAAAGGAAGCTGTCTGCACTATTTCTCTGGAAAAATGACATAAACGGATTTGTTCATCTGAAAAAAGCATCACTGTCCAGTAACCATTGCATGTCATTTGTTGTCACCCTGACAAAGCACCACCGCACAACCACTACATGATCTTGCCTTGGCACAAAGCATGCTCAAGGGACGGTCGGCCAGTTGGAACCATCTCAACCATGCAAACCAACTGGCACATCGGACCAGGCAACATGATCAATAGCTCAATGTGATTTCACCATAAATTGTGTGCTTTTACCATTTATAAGTATTATATTTTTTCAGTGTGAAGTATCGTATAACAAATAAAAACTGATGAATGAATTCTAATTTCAAAAAAAAAAAATCATATTCACGTATTGCTACCAAAATCCTGTACATAAAAAAAAATGTAAATACAAAATTTGAACTTCTTATGAAGTCGGAGCATAGGATAGTTGCCCATTGAACCCTACTCGGGCTGCTTTGCATTCACTATAGGCATTACAAGTTTATAATAAGCTTAAAACAAAATTACTCGTGATTAGCCTCACATCAATCTACAAGAATATTAATTTATACACAACTATAAATGAAAAGAAAATTAATATCATTCTCAGCGCTAGTCGCCGGAAAATTGCAATGCATTCACCTAACAATATTATCACTAAAAGTTTTGTTTTTTCATAGAACCTGTCGATTAGTCTAAATACAAGAACAGTGAAAGGTCCAGACAACTACTATTCTCAAAAATCAATCAACCAAAAACATTTAAATAAAAAAAACCATAAATTTTATGCAAGCTGTGACATAGAACCCAACTAACCCATCCAATTAAAGCCAATTGAAGTAAATGATGCAAATATTAAACGAATCAGAATAAGCATAAATTAGAAGAGCTAAGTTTAAAAAAATAAGTATAATTGAAACAAACAAGCATTATTTACTAACTGAACAGTCAATCAGGATAATAAGTAAAAACTTAAACCACTCACCAAACTAGCAAGCAATGAAGACATAGATTCACCCCGCTCCTACCAAATTACTGAAAAATCCTTCTCAAATTAACCACAATGGAAACAAATTGATGGGGTTGAGCTGTATGTAGAGAAACGAAATAAAATTCAAGCCAGGAAAACAAAGCTTTACCATTAACAGAAGGATGAAGTACACACCATGTGTTTTCTGCCGAGTTAGTGTGCCTAAATGCAAACTTGAATGCTGCTTTTGAAATAAAGCCAAACTCGTCTTTTGCATAAAGTTGCCTTCTTTTTAGGTACGAGTGTCACAGTTTCTTGCAGAAAGGTTATAAATTTTATTGTATTAAACTCTAATATTGATATGAATATAAGTGGAGATTGAGTGTGGAGAATCTGAATCGTGAATGATGCAGGTGGGAAGAAATGATAAAATAAGGAATTTGCTGATTAATTTATGGGTTACTGGTAAAGTCTCCAAGTGCAATGGACACCGACAAGACCTCAAATATGAAAAATTGGACCGTTTTTATAAAAAGTATGTTTAAAAGTACCTTAATTTTTACAATTTCAAATCAGCTCCTTCTAAATCAGGTTGGTACAATCCATTAGTGGCCTTTTTTGGCCCAATTGGAGCTCGCTTTGCCTCGACGGGTCGTTGCTATGGTCCACCGATTTGTCATATTAGGTGAACGGCTTAAATTGTTCAGTTGGCGTCGGACGCATCCGATGTCAAATGAAATGAAACTCTGCTTTGTTTATAAATACTCATTTCATTCTCTTTTCAAATACTTATTTTATTCCTCCAACTCAATTGTCATCCAGCCTTTTGACCAAGCAGTATATGAACGGACTAGGCAAAACGATCTCGAAAGCTATCGAGGCAGGAAACCCGAAGAGATTCATACTGTAACAACCAGCATATTTGTCGATATTATATTTAAATATTTTATCGTTGGTCGGATGTTAGTCCGAAAAGCTACTTTTTGCATACGGTCAAATTAGGACCCGAGACCACCTCCATTGAGTTCAAAATGACGTTTTGCGATCTTTTTGAGTGTAAACTTCGATATGTTTGGAGATAGTGAAATTTTCGTCACTTTTTGCTTTGGGCTTTTGTTTTGGGCTGAACCTCTTCTAACTCAGCCCCAACCCATCTCCTCTTCATCACTTCTTCAAAAACAACAAAGCTTCATCAAAAATGGTGGAGGGAATGGGAAATGAAAATTCCAAGCTCAAGTTCATTAGCAAATTCAACATCTAACTCCAAATCACGTGAAGACATTGGATTTAAACTTGTGGTTATTCTTCCATTACTTTTAAGCTTCTCCATCATCAATTTCGTGGAAAAGGTGAGATTTTTAATCTCACATTCTTGCCTATAACTGTCTTGGACTGTTGGGAATGATTCCCTACTACTTTTACATGTGCTTTTGCTTTTGGTGTGGATTGAATTGGTGAAAAAACCCAAATTTTAGTGTTTTGGCAAAAATCTGGCATTAGGTCGTTCTGCCTGGCTCGCTGGTTCGCGTGAAAAAGCATTTGCCTGCTCTTAGCTCGTTCTGGGCATTAGGTCGCTCGCCCTTGCTCGTTTCCCTTTAGGTCGTTAGACCACAGGTCGTTCGGAGTTAGGTCGCTCCCTCAGTTGGAAACGGCACTTCGGCGTTAAGTCGCTCGACATTGGGTCGCTAGGTCGCTCGGCCTTATCTACCTCGTTAGGTCGTTTTGCACTAGGTCGTTAGTCCTAGGTCGCTCAGCCTTACTTGCCTTTTTGGGTCCCATATCCTTTAGGTCGTTAGACCTACTACCTTTAGGTCGCTCGACCTCACAGCCCAATTAGGTCGCTCGCAGCTAGGTCGTTCGCCAGTTAGGTCGCATGCCTAGCTCGTTTCACTTTGGTCGCGTACCATCTTAGGTCGCGTACCACTTAGGTCGCACCCTTAGGTCGTTAGGTCGTATGACCTCAATTCTGTTAGGTCGGCCTGCCTTATTTCCTTTAGGTCGTTAGACCTTATTACCTTTAGGTCGCGCCACATGCTTAGGTCGCTTCCTTAGGTCGCTCAGCATGACATACTTAGGTCGCTCGACCTATCCTCTTTAACTCGTTAACCACTAGGTCGCACGACCTGTCTTACCTTAGGTCGCTTGACATGTAGGTCGTTCCATTGCCTCTTTAACTCGCCCTGCTTGTATTCCTTAGCTCGGCCATGTTGGGTCGCAAGGACATTTCTACTTTGATGGTTTTGGGACTGATTCCCTTGGATTTCCTCCACGTCTTCGAATGTGAATTTTTGTGACTGATTGTTTCTGCAATTGTTTTGTGATTTTTCACTTTAAAAATGTGAAGGCTTCAATGCTAGTAGTGAATATCAAAACTCTTTCATCAAAGCGATTTCAACACTGTTTTATTACAAAGCTCTTTTTTCTAAAACCGTTTTCCCAATCTATTAGTATATACAAGCCTTTACTTCACTCGGATGAGAAATCTAATTAAACGGCTTAGTAAAACAGGTGGTATGAAACGCTTGCGTTCACTTCGTCGGTTAATTCTTGGACTTGTTCGACTGAACCTTTTGTGACAATTTTCTAGTGAAGATTCACAGTTTGTTCGTAAATATTTAAGTTAAGCAAGTGGTTATGGGACATGAAGCTAAACTCATATATTTACTAGCTTGGTGTGATTGACACTTCTTGATGATCATGACGATCATTTTTGTGATTTGATTTAGACTAGCAATTGTGCGATGTCTCTTTGTCTACGAGGAAGACTAAACCCCGTTTGTGTGATGTTTCTACATCACACATGTGGGGTAGCGCCCCACGGTCTTCGGGCCATTCTTATGGAGCTTCGGCTCAAAATTAATGGTTAGCTACCATGAGATAGCGTCTCGTCTTGTGTTACACGTGTTGGTGAGTTTTCATACTCCCGTTTTGTGATAGGCCTCCCCCTTCTTGTGATTTCTGGATTTCTTGTGATGATTTCTGGAATTTTGTGCTTCACCAATTTTCGTAATTTTCGTTGATAAGCTTTATCAATTTTTGTGCATTGGTGAATTTGTGTGTCATTGACTTGTTATGAATACAAGCTTAGGGTATGATACCCTATTTTATCTTTGAGAAGATTCTTGTGATATTGATTAATCTCTTGTTGATTTTCAATTACATACTTATAGTAGTATGCCACTATGGTTATTACATGTTCATGCCATGTCTTTTATTTTATACCATATCATCTGATATTTATAGCTAGACTGTTATTATTTTCTTATAAATAATACTCGGGTCAGACCGAGATGTTACAGGTGCTTCTGCTTGACTTTTCCTTTGGGATTATTCGGACTTTTGGGCTAACTACTTAGATTAGTAGTTTTTGATGTACACATTTGAGATATAGACTCTGTGTTGTGTACTTATTCTTTTGTATAGCACGTGTTGCTATTCTTTTGTATTATCGTGGATCCTTTTGACCACTACTCTGATGTACACTTTCATGTGTTATATATATATATATATTCATATCTTTTTCCGCCTTTGTGATATGGATGTCTGTGATTGATTTGTGTTATGTTTATTTCTATGTTTGTTTCTGAAGGTTATATAAAGCCACTGTGTGATAGCTTTGAGTTTGTATCGGTATGTCGGATTTCCTCCTTAAATGAAATGCATGTTTTACTATCTGATATATCGGTGCTCGCACAAAGCAATTACATGGATGGTCGCTCCTCAACAGCCTTATTCTCCGAGCTAATTGACAGCACTACACCGTAGTGTTC
Organism: Allium fistulosum; assembly: GCA_030737815.1. Lineage (NCBI taxonomy): Eukaryota > Viridiplantae > Streptophyta > Magnoliopsida > Asparagales > Amaryllidaceae > Allium > Allium fistulosum. The sequence continues at coordinate 488,793,218 of CM060903.1, read as the reverse complement.
TTGGTTAGCGTGGGTATAGAGGTGGGGCGTCACAGGTTGGTATCAGAGCCAAACTTCGGAACAATGTAGAATAACTTAACAAGGATCATCGTCCTAAGTCCAACTTAGGAGTCATGCCTTAGGATTTAATTCAAGTCTTCGTACCGATTCATCCTATTTTCTCTTATGTATCCTTGTTTTATCTATCAAGACTTGCTTGATATTTATTCGGAGAATAACTTTTCTTCTTTTCTCTTCCTTAAAGAAGAGAATGTCTAGACCAGGTCGTCCCAGAGTTGGACCATCTACTGTTACTCCCCAGGATGGAGTTTTTATGACTGCTCAACAACTTCTTGATTTAGTAAAGAATGCTCAGGCAGCTAGTCCTAATCAGGAACCTACTCATCCTAAGTCTGGATTTGCACGCTTGTGCAACGATTATACCAACTTGGGTGGGAAACCATTCAAAGGTTCCGAAACTATTATCGAGGTCCAGGCTTGGTTAAGAACATGCGATCGAATCTTTTTTTGCATGAATCTTATCGATCTTCACCGTGTTCAGGTGGCCTCCAGTATGCTCCAAGAGAGAGCATTGGGTTGGTACGAACTTCTTATTTCTGAGATTAATGAAGCGGATCTCACCTGGGAGCAATTCCGGGAACGCTTCGAATTAAAATTCGTACCAGAAGCAGAGAAGGTGACATTGGCTCGTCGTTTTATAGACCTTGTTCAAGGTGAATCCTCTGTGACAAATTATGTCGCATCCTTCGAGTCACTGTCTAAATATGGGGTTGAATACATCAACACCCCATTGAAGAAGAACCAGAGATTCGTCTATGGCTTAAACAAGAATCTTAAGAAGCCATTACTTCTAAAGTTAGAAGTTTCTTTCGATCAACTCATTGATATCGCTCTTCGTCTTGAAGAGGCTGATAGGGAAAGTGATATTGAAGTGGTGGGTTCCAAACCAAACTTCAACAACAAGAAGAGGCCAAACAAATTCAAAGGTCCTTATCCCAACAAAAAGGGGAAACCTGCACCTCCGGCAGTAAAGACTTCTACCCCTAGTAGCGGGCAATGCTATAACTGTGGTTCTAAGGACCATTTTGCGAACAAGTGTTCAAAGACCCGTTCTTGTCGCTATTGTAAGAGCCCGGATCATTATATACATTTATGCCCCAAACTTCAGGGCAAGAAGGAGGGAAAGCTTAATGTGGCTCAAGCCCCTGGAAACACATCTCGCGGTCAAGGTATGTCTCATTCTATCCTTGATGGCATTATTATATTTCATGATCAACCCATTGGAGTTCTCTTTGATACGGGTGCATCCCATTCTTTTATATCAAAGGAACTTGTAGACACTCTTTCTTTAAGTGTTGTTGCTTTAATGACTTCTCTAAGAATTGCGAATCTGGTTGGTGGATCCGCAACTCTTAGTTTGCTTTGTAAAGACGTCGAGATTATTTTGTGTGATTTTTCTTTCCTAGCTGTTTTGCATGTCATGCGTTACTTAGGCTTTAGAATGATTTTGGGTATGGATTGGCTTAATCGTTATGAAGCTCATATCCTATGTCCTGAACGGACTATTTATCTCCGTCATTCGCAATCTGTTAATCAGATTTCTATTGTTCTTAAAGATTCAGATTCTGCTTTGGTTGCATCTTTATATTCTTTAAATCCTCGTGATAATGATAATGATGATGAGGAAGATGTCATTTCTCTTATTCACGTCGTTCGTGAATTTTCCGACATATTTGAGCCCGTCTTAGGATTACCACCTAAGCGAGCAATTGAGTTCAAAATTAATCTTATACCTGTAGCTCAACCTATTACCCATCCTCCTTATCGCATGTCCAATAAGGAGAATGAAGAGATGCGCAAACAATTATCCGAATTGGAGACGAAGCAACTTATTCGCTCTAGTTCCTCGCCTTGGGGAGCTTCAGCTATTTTCGTAAATAAGTCTGATGGTACACTTAGGCTTTGCATCGACTACCGCAAGCTTAATGATCTTACTATTAAGAATAAATATCCTTTACCTCGGATTGATGGTCTGTTTGATCAACTTAGTGGTGCTAGAGTCTTTTCACAATTGGACTTGGCTACCGGTTTTCATCAGCTCCGTATTGCAGAGGATAGTGTTCCTTTGACTTCGTTCCGTACTTGTTATGGATCTTATGAATGGCTAGTTATGCCATTTGGTTTAACGAATGCTCCGGCTTATTTCGTTGACCTTATGAATTGAGTTTTCAAAGACTTCCTCGATCGGTTTGTTCTCATCTTTATTGATGATATTCTTGTGTATTCTAAAACCGAGGAGGAACATGAAAAGCATCTTCGGATTGTATTGGAAACTCTTAGGAGCAATCAATTAAAGGCAAAATTTTCTAAATGCCACTTTTGGCAATCTAGTGTGAAGTTTCTCGGTCATATTATTTCCGAATCCAGAATATCAGTGGATCCTTCAAAGATTGAAGCGATTCAAAATTGGAAGAGACCGGAGAGCGTGACTGAAATCCGTAGCTTTCTCGGATTGGCAGGTTATTACCGCTGCTTCATAAAAGACTTTTCTAAGATTGTCGTGCCTCTTACTGGCTTAACAAAGAAAGGTGTTAAATACATTTGGTCGGACAAATGTGAATCTTCTTTTCAAAAATTAAAAGAACTCCTTTCGGATGCTCCTATTCTTGTTATTCCCGAAGAGAATCAAGATTTTGTTGTTTATACCGATGCTAGTCGCGTTGGATTGGGTGCCGTTCTTATGCAAAAAGAACGTGTTATTGCTTATGCTTCTAGGCAATTGAAGCCGGCTGAGACTAGATATGCCACACATGATTTAGAACTCGCGGCTATCGTTTTCACCCTTCGTATTTGGCGACATTATCTTTTGGGAAATTTATGCTTTATACTGATCATAAGTCTTTGAAATATTTATTTTCTCAAAAGGAACTTAATTTGCGTCAACAGCGTTGGCTCGAATTCCTTGCCTCTTATGACCTTGATATTCTTTATACTCCCAGAAAGGGAAATCGAGTTGCCGATGCACTTAGTCGTAAGCAACAAGCGGTTGTTTCCATGATGATATCTGAATGGAAGGATCTCGAGGTTATATCCACTTGTGAAATTCGAGATCGTGTCTCCGAGTTATGTCCATCTCTTGTTTTATGTAGCCTTGAGGCTCGTCCTTCTCTTTTAGACCGCATTCTTGAAGCTCAACAGCTAGATCCTGAATTGGCTTTGCTTGGCCAAAATCTTAAGGATAAAACTGATATTGAAGGTTTGAAAGACTTTGATATTGATTTTCGTGGCAGCATTCAAAAATTTGGTAGACTGATCGTACCAAATATTAGTGATCTTCGTAGAGATATTCTAGAAGATTCTCATCGTTCCAAATATTCTATTCATCCCGGTAGTAGTAAAATGTACGCGGATATGAAGCGACTTTATTATTGGGAGGGAATGAAATCTGATATTGCTAACTTTGTTAAGTGTTGCATGACTTGCCAACTTGTCAAGGCTGAACACCAAAGGCCAGGTGGGTTATTGCAACCATTGGAAATTCCATTTTGGAAGTGGGATCAAATTTCCATGGATTTTATAGATGACCTTCCCCGTTCTCGTTCGGGTCATAATAGCTTGTGGTTGATTGTTGATAGACTTACTAAATCTGCCCATTTTATTCCCATTCGGTTGAACCAAACCGTTCCTCTTCTGGCCAAACTCTTTATCAAAGAAATTGTTAAATTGCATGGTGTTCCTTCTTCCATTGTTAGTGATCGCGATCCATTGTTTACTAGTGGATTTTGGAAGAGTCCTCAAAAAGCTTTGGGAACGAAGCTTAATTTTAGCACCGCTTATCACCCCCAGTCCGATGGACAAACTGAGCATGTGAATCAAACACTTGAAGATCTTCTTCGTTCTTGTGTGCATGACTTTGGTGGAAGTTGGGAAGATCATATTTCACTTGTTGAATTTTCCTATAATAACAGCTTCCAATCTAGTATTGGTATGGCTCCTTTTGAGGCACTCTATGGAAGGCCATGCCGATCTCCTTCTTGTTGGCTTGAGGCCGGTGAGAAGTTGGTCTTAGGTCCAGATTTTATTCGGGATTCCACAGAAAAGATTAAACTTATTCGACATAGGATGAAAGAAGCCCACAGTAGACAAAAATCCTATGCCGATAACCGAAGAAGAAAATTAGAATTTTCTGTGGGAGATCTTGTATTTATTCGTGTTTCACCTATGAAGGGTGTTGTACGTTTCAGTCGATCGGGAAAGTTAGCGCCTTGATATATTGGGCCATTTCCTATCACCGAACGTATTGGTTCCATGGCTTATCACCTTTCATTACCGGCTCAGTTTTCTACCATGCATGACGTGTTTCACGTTTCTCAATTACGGAAGTGCCTTAGGGATTCCGATTCGATGCTTGAGCCCGGTGTTGTGGAAGAGATTGAAATTTCACCTAATTTAACTTATGAGCAGCATCCTATTCGAATTATTGCTTCGGAGGTTAAACGACTTCGAAATAAAGATGTTCTGCTTGTTAAAGTTCAATGGTCCTCAAATCCTAAGGATTGCTCTTGGGAAACTAAAGAATTCATCGAGCGAACACATCCGGACTTACTTTCTCATGCTCTTTGAGGTAAACTTCTTATTTCAAATTTCTTTTGTGTTAATATGCTTTTATGGTTGTTACTTTTTATTTCCATCTTATATATTGCGAGGACGCAATTTCTTTAAGGAGGGGAGTCTGTAACAACCCGCATATTTGTCGATTTTATATTTAAATATTTTAACGTTAGTCGGATGTTAGTCCGAAAAGCTACTTTTTGCATACGGTCAAATTAGGACTCGAGACCACCTCCATTGAGTTCAAAATGATGTTTGCGATCTTTTTGAGTGTAAACTTCGATATGTTTGGAGATAGTGAAATTTTCGTCACTTTTTGCTTTGGGCTTTTGTTTTGGGCTGAACCTCTTCTAACTCAGCCCCAACCCATCTCCTCTTCATCACTTCTTTAAAAACAACAAAGCTTCATTAAAAATGGTGGAGGGAATGGGAAATTAAAATTCCAAGCTCAAGTTCATTAGCAAATTCAACATCTAACTCCAAATTCACGTGAAGACATTGGATTTAAACTTGTGGTTGATTCTTCCATTACTTTTAAACTTCTCCATCATCAATTTCATGGAAAAGGTGAGATTTTTAATCTCACATTCTTGCCTATAACTGTCTTGGACTGTTGGGAATGATTCCCTACCACTTTTACGTGTGCTTTTGCTTTTGGTGTGGATTGAATTGGTGAAAAACCCTAAATTTTAGTGTTTTGGCAAAAATCTGGCATTTGGTCGTTCTGCCTGGCTCGCTGGTTCGCGTGTAAAAGCATCTGCCTGCTCTTAGCTCGTTCTGGGCATTAGGTCGCTCGCCCTTGCTCATTTCCCTTTAGGTCGTTAGACCACAGGTTGTTCGGAGTTAGGTCGCTCCCTCAGTTGGAAACGGCACTTCGGCGTTAAGTCGCTCGACATTGGGTCGCTAGGTCGCTCGGCCTTATCTACCTCGTTAGGTCATTTTGCACTAGGTCGTTAGTCCTAGGTCGCTCAGCCTTACTTGCCTTTTTGGGTCCCATATCCTTTAGGTCGTTAGACCTACTACCTTTAGGTCGCTCGACCTCACAGCCCAATTAGGTCGTTCGCAGCTAGGTCGTTCGCCAGTTAGGTTGCATGCCTAGCTCGTTTCACTTTGGTCGCGTACCATCTTAGGTCGCGTACCACTTAGGTCGCACCCTTAGGTCGTTAGGTCGTATGACCTCAATTCTATTAGGTCGGCCTGCCTTATTTCCTTTAGGTCGTTAGACCTTATTACCTTTAGGTCGCGCCACATGCTTAGGTCGCTTCCTTAGGTCGCTCAGCATGACATACTTAGGTCGCTCGACCTATCCTCTTTAACTCGTTAACCACTAGGTCGCACGACCTGTCTTACCTTAGGTCGCTTGACCTGTAGGTCGTTCCATTGCCTCTTTAACTCGCCCTGCTTGTATTCCTTAGCTCGGCCATGTTGGGTCGCAAGGACATTTCTACTTTGATGGTTTTGGGACTGATTCCCTTGGATTTCCTCCACGTCTTCGAATGTGAATTTTTGTGACTGATTGTTTCTGCATTTGTTTTGTGATCAGTCACTTTAAAAATGTGAAGGCTTCAATGCTAGTAGTGAATATCAAAACTCTTTCATCAAAGCGATTTCAACACTGTTTTATTACAAAGCTCTTTTTCCTAAAACCGTTTTCCCAATCTATTAGTATATACAAGCCTTTACTTCACTCGGATGAAAAATCTAATTAAACGGCTTAGTAAAACAGGTGGTATGAAACGCTTGCGTTCTCTTCGTCGGTTAATTCTTAGACTTGTTCGACTGAACCTTTTGTGACAATTTTCTAGTGAAGATTCACAGTTTGTTCGTAAATATTTAAGTTAAGCAAGTGGTTATGGGACATGAAGCTAAACTCATATATTTACTAGCTTGGTGTGATTGACACTTCTTGATGATCATGACGATCATTTTTGTGATTTGATTTAGACTAGCAATTGTGCGATGTCTCTTTGTCTACGAGGGAGACTAAACCCCATTTGTGTGATGTTTCTACATTACACATGTGGGGTAGCGCCCCATGGTCTTCGGGCCATTCTTTTGGAGCTTCGGCTCAAAATTAATGGTTAGCTACCATGAGATAGCGTCTCGTCTTGTGTTACACGTGTTGGTGAGTTTTCATACTCCCGTTTTGTGATAGGCCTCCCCCTTCTTGTGATTTCTGGATTTCTTGTGATGATTTCTGGAATTTTGTGCTTCACCAATTTTCATGATTTTCGTTGATAAGCTTTATCAATTTTTGTGCATTGGTGAATTTGTGTGTCATTGACTTGTTATGAATACAAGCTTAGGGTATGATACCCTATTTTATCTTTGAGAAGATTCTTGTGATATCGATTAATCTCTTGTTGATTTTCAATTACATACTTATAGTAGTATGCCACTATGGTTATTACATGTTCATGCCATGTCTTTTATTTTATACCATATCATCTGATATTTATAGCTAGACTGATCCGTTTATTATTTTCTTATAAATAATACTCGGGTCAGACCGAGATGTTACAGGTGCTTCTGCTTGACTTCTCCTCTGGGATTATTCTGACTTTTGGGCTAACTACTTAGATTAGTAGTTTTTGATGTACACATTTAAGATATAGACTCTGTGTTGTGTACTTATTCTTTTGTATAGCACGTGTTGCTATTCTTTTGTATCATCGTGGATCCTTTTGACCACTACTCTGATGTACACTTTCATGTGTTATATATATATATATATTCATATCTTTTTCCACCTTTGTGATATGGATGTCTGTGACTGATTTGTGTTATGTTTATTTCTATGTTTGTTTCTGAAGGTTATATAAACCCACTGTGTGATAGCTTTGAGTTTGTATCGGTATGTCGGATTTCCTCCTTAAATGTAATGCATGTTTTACTATCTAACATATCGGTGCTCGGACAAAGCAATTACATGGATGGTCGCTCCTCAACAGCCTTATTCTCCGAGCTAATTGACAGCACTACACCGTAGTGTTCTTGGTTAGCGTGGGTATAGAGGTGGGGTGTCACACGTACAGTCCAGAAAGCAAGTATAGCCACGACCACAAGATAGAAACAGGACCATTTCAAAAATTCCAAGGCGAAATCCATCTAAGAGATGGATTATGGAACGATACCGATCCATAAACTTGCAACCAAAATGCCCTATTTTCCTCCTATGTTCAAGTATTGATGATGGAAACTCATTCCAAGCTCCACCGATCGATTGCATGTCGTTTGCTATCGAACGCCTCGAGCACATGAAGTCAGCAATTTCATTCCTCCACCGATCCATCTCATCGGCCCAGGAACAAGTTCATAACCATGTAAATGAGACGGGAATCATGAAGCAAACAACAAGACGGCATCACATAAGGCGATGTGGTCGATTATAAATATATACATTTACATATATACATACATATATATATACACACATACATATATATATCATATACTAACTCTTATTATAGAAAATTACCCAACACCCCCAAGGATCGGGGACTCTAAGTCTCATCAAAGGTCACGACTCGTGTCTCTAATATACAATGTATTGTTCTATACCTCGCTCTGATACCATTTATGACACTCCACCTCTAGACTCATATTATCCAAGAGTATTATAAAGTAATATTGTCAGATAATACAAAGGATGATGCTATATGGGGTACACATGTGAATATTCCCTTGGACTAACACTGGTATGTATTAAAACATCAAATAAATAACTCATCTACACGTACACATTATCGTTACATAAAGATGTGTGCCTCCAAGATCGAACAATACACAATATAATAAATAACAGAGAACACAGAGTCAATCGTAGCGATAGCATACAATATAGTACATCATATATATTACTATTTAAATACAAATATCTCAAATGTCAACTCACTCAATAAAATAAGATAAATAATTAATATACAACTCGGTAACATTCATATACTATGAGTCAATGTTATACTAACATCATATAACAATTCTAATATGAGATTCTTCTAAGTCCAATGAAACAAATACTAGTCATGTAGTTCATATACCTGAAATTTCTTGTACTGACTCGAGTATTATATAAATAATACACGGGTTAGACTATATCTAAATTCAAGGTTAATGAATATATGATACTTGGTATATAATGGGTATCAACGTAATAACGTTATCTCATAAAAACCCAAATATCATATAATGTAAAACATCACAAACCCATTATAAAATGTCATCACCCATATAAAATAAATCAATAGAAAACTAGAATACTATATACAATGAATGAATCATCCATACAATAAAACATCATCACAGAAAATGAAACTATTAAATGAATCGGACTAGCATACAGTAATGCCCTAATATAATATCATAAAATCATATAATCAATTAATATACGAGATAGACCATTAAACCATTCGAATAATATCCAATGTTATGCAAAATACAAAGCGAATATATCAAAATCCAAATCACAATCAACACAAAGAGGTTATCCCTAAAATATTTAATCAGAAGAGTATGGACATATTGAGACTGACTATACTTTAGCACATACTCCCTAGTATAACCACCTCATGGGATAGTGAATAATATATGTCAATCCATATTACATACATAACCCTAAACTAGAAAGGGAGATTGATAGCACACAGCATGCTACAAGGACCCAGGATTACTTGCCTCCCGTAGAGTACCATCTATCCCTGTAGTCTTTAATTACCTCGACGGACATCATGATACATATCCACCAGTAGCTCGTTAATGCATAGCCTCGGTCACGACCATGTTTTACCCCTATATATAACAGTATACGACACAAGGGGCTGTGTAACATCCCTAATTTTTATTGACATTATTCAAGAGATTTAATTAGAATAAATTAAATAGAATAATATAGATAAGGAGATTGAGGTTGATTAATAAACTAAGTGGCCATGCTTATTTAAATCAAATGAACTGATAAATGGTTAAGTGTTAGCTAAAATAAATATAAGGGCATTAGGGTAATTGCCGCCCACACTCTCCACCCTTATACCATTTTCTTTAGGCCATGTCGTTCATTATATCATAAGCAAAAATTATAACCGTAAGAGGAAAAGGAGTCGGCCTTTAGGAAGATAGAAGAGAAGAGAAATTCAAGTAAAGTTTAGGATTCAAGCTAGAAGAAATCAATCTCAATCAATCATCAATTTCCTTATCCAATCTAAGGTGAATAATAATCACTACATCTCTATTTTTGTTTTATAATCATATGGTTTTGGATTTAAGGGTAAATCTGTTTTTATGATATATTGAGTGATGATATGCTTGATTTATGATTTATATGGTTTAAACAAGGTTGTTTAAAGGAGATATGAACGATTTTAGGGTAAAACCGAAGTTAAATGATTTTTAAATGCCATGGAAAAATTATATGCTATGGAAAACATGATTTTGGAGTTGGGTTTCAAATTTTTATAATTTTACAAGTTGTGGAGAATTAATTATGAATTTTCAATGGAAAATATGGTTATTTGGGTTTATAAATTTATTTTGGAAAATATGTTAAGAATTTGGGTCTGAAATTTTGATATCTTGGATAACATGATTAAAGTGAATTTCTGGAATTTCTGGGGATTTTTCCTAAGTGATTTAGTATGGAAATTAAAATTATTTTGAAAGGAGCACCTAAATGATTTAATTGTTTTGTTATTAGGAAGGACTTATTTGTTAAAAGTTAGCATGTTTTAGATATGAGAAAATGCAGCAAATTTTAGTAAAATAATTTGAAAGTTTAATGTAACCAATCATGTGTTTACAAGTGGGAAAGTTAGTTACAAAAACTTTACTTTATTTGGTAAAAACAGCCTTTTTGCTCAGAAAAAGGGGTTCCGCCTTCTTTAGAAGGACCCTCCAACTTAGACCTTCCGCCCCCAACCTAGTCGAAATCTTCTAGGTTGAAACCAGTAAACCAATACACATGGATCATTTCGATGGTACGTAGTGGATTGGAGAAAGACGGAAGGTAAGGTGTCGAGGTAGCTTTCGAAGGGGTTGGTTCTTGTGTTTTATTTTGTTTTAAAAGAAAAGCGCGTGCCCATTTATAAATGGGTTTCGAAGTAGTCGAAACCAAAGCTTTCGAAAGGGTATTTCAAAGAGGCTTTCGAAAGAGAGCTGCTGCCTATGTTTTAAAGAAATATCTTCTGAAGGAGTTGCTTAGATTTTGGTTAAGGCTTTAGGAAGGGGTAGTTTCGACCAAGTCGAAACCCTTCTTAGAGTTGATGACCTTCCGATGGCATTGAAGGCATCAATGTTGTCGAAAAATTCAGTTGTTTTATAAATACAAGCCACTTCCTAATGCTTTCGAAAGGGGTTAGGGGTTTCGAAGGCAATGATTTCGGAAGGGGTTTCGAAGCTAACCTTCAATTGTTTGACCCAGATGATTTAATGCTTTCGAAAGGATGGTTTCGACACCATCAACCTTCCTAAATACTTTTTGAATTAAAGAATGGTTTCGAAAGAGATGCTTTCGCTTATGTTCACTTTGACCCAAAAATGATGTTTTAAGTATAAACCCAATGCTTTCGAGAGAGGGACTTTCAATGGTTTCGAAGGGTAACCTTCAATGGGTTCGAAAGAGCGCTTTAAAATGGTTTTGAACTTATCTTCTATACTTATATGAAAATACTTTAATATGGTCGAAAGGTTTCGAAAGTGATGTTTTAAAGTATTCGAAAGACAAGAGCCTTATGTTTTAAAGATAGATTCTTTAGGCTTTCGAAGGAGGTCGTCCTATGAGATTGAAAGCAAAGGTTTCGAAGGTGATGAAAAGGTTTTAAAACCTAAACTCAAATTTTAAAGGAAAAACCCACGGCTAAATAAAGGAGTTTTGAAATGACTTTAAGTATGTAAATTTGAAGAAGTATGGCCTTGATAAAAATATAAGTTAAATGGATTAACTATGTTCTATATGAAATGTATTTCAAGGAACTAAAACCCACGAGAGTGATATTGTTAAATTATTAGGTTTTCTTCTTCAAATATGAGTATATTTACATGATAAAGAACTCATAACTGTATTTTGGGGATAAAGAGGTAGAAGAACTAGCTAGGTTAACCTAGTAGTGAATATAATTTGATTAAACTCCTAAATGAGTAGAATTGCATCTAGGGAGTCAGGGAGATCAAAATATAGGATGCCTAAGCCTTGAAGTTGTCCGGGAGATAGGTTCATAGTAAACCCATGAAAATTATGATTATGTAGTTATTGGAGGTAACCAACAAGTTCATAGTAAACCCATGAAAACTATGTATTAAGGTAGGTTGGCATAGGCTAATAGGTTCCTAGTCAACCCATGAAAACTAGAATAAAGGGATTAGTTATTGGAATGACTAATAGGTTCAGGGGGACCCATGAATTAATTAAGTTAATTGGCAACCTATAGGTTCTTAGTGACCCCATGAAAACTATGAAATAGGACAGGGTGTCCATGTGTAATGAAAAAGGTTATTAGTAAACCCATGAAAACTATTAGGTTAATATTGACCCTAGGAACTATAATTATGACGAGGTGTCAATTTAAACTCGGGGATGGGAAATCCTAACTATTTTTATATATGCATATCACCATAATATTTTGAAATGTATGTTTTTAACCATTGTGGATGTAGGAGCACAGTATATGGTTTTATAAAGGTTTTAAGATACTAGCGAGGGGAAAACCCGTTCCGCTAAGCGGCGTGATTTCACTAAATATCTAAAAGGATCGAGATGTTAGATTATTATTCATACTAGGCTTTATGTCTGACTCGAAGTTTTTTTTTCCCCTTAAACTCTCGGGTACTCAATTGATTTTGAGTAGTTTGAGATTTAAGGCTTTTAGGATCTCTTCTTAAACGACTAAAGCTTCCGGAGTCGCGCAAGATGCGGTTGGTTATATAGATTTTTCTTTTTCCACTGTGTATTTGGATGTAAAGGCAGAATTATTAGCCTTACTATATACTTTGATCCACCAAGGGGGCATCTTTATATGTCGCTCTTGGCGTATGTGTAATAATTATATTTTGCTGAACGTGGTTAACATTTTGGAATTATGCAATGAACATCAAATGTTTTGAATGGAATGTGGATATGTGTTTTTTATTGTAAATTTTTTTCCATACTCTTGTGATCCGTGTATCAATGAATCTAGCACCGTCGTATTTGGTCGTCGAAGATTAATAACTATGGATGACTGCAGCATCTGTAGCCGTTAGTTTTGGGCCTCGAAGTAGGGGATGTTACAAGTTGGTATCAGAGCATAGGTTTATGAAACTTTAAAAGAAAAGTAAAACCTAAAAGCTTTTGAAACATAATCCAAAGAATTTAAAAATATGATCGGGGTTTGGGTTAACGCTATAGTAACGTACTTGTATTTGATATATAGGTATATATCTAAGTACGTGTTCCCCTCTCTTTTAGACCGTTCTTCTGTATCTTAATAAGGCTCGTATGCAGATTTACGAGAAAGAAGATATGGAGGTAGAAACAGAAGAGGATATCTAGGTGGAGGAAGCACCACAACCAACGGAAATGCTCGACCTAATACCCGGACAAACCAAGATCGACAGGCTAATGCTAATCCAAATGCTGAATCCAATGTAGGTGTTGGAAATCCGCCAGTAGATGCTGGGATGGTGTATTAGTTGTTAGCAAATCTTTTGCAAGTAGGAGCTGCTGGTAATGTTGGAGGAGCTAATCTTGTAGCCCTAAATGGATATAATTATGCTAGGCTGAGCAGGGATTACACCAGTCTGGGTGGATAGCCGTTTATGGGAACGGAGGATGCTGTTGAGGTTGAGAATTCGCTTTTCAATTGTGAGAGGATTTTTACTGATGTAGGCTTGGATGATGGAGAAAAGAGAAGGCTAGCCTTTAGAGAATTGTAGGGGTTAGCACTTCGTTGGTGGAACAGTGTGACAGTCGGAGTTCCGGAGGAAGAGCTTACATGGGCTGATTTTAGAAGAAGGTTTGAGCAGAGGTTCTTATCTGAGGTTGCCAAGTCGGCATTGATGAGGAAGTTCATGGATCTTGTCCAGGGAGAGATGTCAGTAATCGAGTATGCTGCTAAGTTTGATGAGCTGTCTCGATATGGATATGCTTTGGTAGACACTGATATCAGAAGGAATGAGAGATTTATTCGTGGACTAAGGCCAGAGCTGGGCAGAATGACTAGGACTCATGTCAGACAGCCTTGTCATGTGGTGGTGGAGATGGCTATCCGCCATGAGGAGATGCTTGCTGTTTCAGCTAAAGAGAAGCCAGTTGAATCCTAGGATCCTCATGGAAAGAAAAGGAAATTCTTTAAGAAGAAGGGAGCCTAGAAAACGGAGGCTACCAAGAAGGAAAAGGCTGATCTGGTGTGCTATAAGTGTGATAAGAAGGGCCTTTATGCTCATGAGTGTCGGACGGGGAAGGGGAAGAAGCCTGTAGAGAAAAAGAATGTGAAATGCTTCAACTGCGACCAAGTTGGGCATTATAAAAACCAGTGTCCAGAGCCAGTCAGGGCGGACAGAGGGAAGGTGTTTACTATTGGATCACCATCTTCTTCTAGGCCTACTGCAGCAGAGAAAGGGAACACTGTGATGGATGGTACGCTTTTGATTCAGAGTACACCAATTAGGATACTATTTGCTACCGGTGCATCACATTCATTTATATCGCAGTATTTGGTTGATAGGTTATGTATAGAACCCACATACCTTGTTACTTCCTTAAGGGTTGCGAATCCAATAGGAGAGTATGCAACTGTAGGGATGAGATGTGACCGGTTAGAACTTGATTTGTTAGGTCGTAAGTTTGCATGCAGTCTGTATGTTATTGATTTCGTAGATTTCGGGATCATTTTGGGTATGGATTGGTTGGGTAAGTATGAGGCTAGGATATTTTACCAGGATGGGGAAATATCGTTGAGGCACCCAAATAGTCATAACCGAATCATATTATCAGATGAGAATTCCAGTAAGAGTCTTTGTGCTTTGTTAAGTGCCATGGAGGTTAGAGAAGAGCTTAGTCAGGTTCGAGTGGAAAGGGAGTTTGCAGATGTCTTTGAGCCAGTTATGGGATTACCACCAAAATGAGCTATTGAGTTTCAGATGGATATTGTACCGGGAGTTGAACCTGTCAGTAGACCACCTAGTAGAATGACACCGACAGAGACAAAGGAATTGAAGGTGTAGCTAAGGGAGGGAAGGAATTTTATTAGACCAAGAAGTTTGCCTTGGGGAGCGGTCGCGGTGTTCGTAAAGAAACCAGATGGGTCGTTAAAGATGTGCATCGACTATCGTAAGTTAAATGAAAGGACAATCAAGAAAAAGTACCCTCTGCCGAGGATAGATGGTCTATTTGATCAGTTGAGTGGAGCTAAGGAGTTTTCCCAATTGGTTTTGGCGACGGGGTTCCATCAGTTAAGAGTGGTGGAGGACAGTATTCCTTTGACTGCATTTCGGACTAGGTATGGTTCGTATGAGTGGTTAATGATTCCATTTGGATTGACGAATGCACCCGCTTTCTTCTTTGATTTGATGAACCGGGTTTTTCGAGAGCACTTGGATAGGTTCGTGTTGGTATTCATAGATGACATTTTGGTATACTTGAAAGATGAAAGAGCATGAGATTCATCTTAGAGTGGTGCTGGAGACGCTGAGGCAGAATCAGCTGAAGGCGAAGTTTTACAAGTGTCATTTTTGGAAGAAAGAGGTTAAGTTTCTTGGTCATGTGGTTTCAGAGAAGGGATTGTCGGTTGATTCAATTAAGATCGTAGCTGTCAATAATTGGAAGAGACCATAGACGATAACCGAGATCAGGAGCTTTCTTGGACGTGCTGGCTATTACCGGAGATTCATCAAGGATTTCTCGCGGATAGCAGCACCTTTGACTAAGCTTACCAGGATGGAAGTGAAGTTTGTTTGGTCCGACAAATGTGAGGAAGCATTCATTATGTTAAAACATTTGTTGACTAATGCTCCAGTGTTAGTAGTTCCAGATGATAACTAAGGGTTGGTAGTATACACTGATGCATATGGGACTAGATTGGGAGCAGTATTAATGCAGAAGGGTAAAGTTATTGCCTACGCATCCAGACAGCTTAGACCGCACGAAGTAAGATATTCTACTCATGACTTGGAGTTGGCAGCAGTGATTTTTACCTTGAAGATTTGGAGGCATTATCTCTTAGGAGAGAGATTTGAGTTGTTTACCGATTATAAGTCATTAAAGTATTTATTATCTCAGAAGGAGTTGAACCCAGATAGTCAGATAGTCATAACCAAATCATCTTCTTAGTGGAGAATTCCAGTATGAGTGTTTGCGCTTTGTTAAGTGCCATGGAGGTTGGAGAAGAGCTTCGTCAGGTTCGAGTCGCAAGAGAGTTTGCGGATGTCTTTGAGCTGGTTACGGGATTACCTCCGAAACGAGCTATTAAGTTTTAGATAGATCTTTTTACTGGGAGTTGAACCTGTCAGTAGACCACCTAGCAGGATGACACCGACAAAGATGAAGGAATTAAAGGTGCAGCTAGGGGATTTTGAGGGAAGTAATTTTATTAGACCAAGCAGTTCACCTTGGGGAACGGCCGCGGTGTTCGTAAAGAAACTAAATGGGTCGTTAAGGATGTGCATCAACTATCGTAAGTTAAATGTAAGGACAATCAAGAATAAGTACCCTCTACCGAGGATAGATGATCTGTTTGATCAGTTGAGTGGAGCTAAGGTGTTTTCCCAATTGGATTTAGCGACGGGGTTCCATCAGTTGAGAGTGGCAGAGGACGGTATTCCTTTGACTGCATTTCAGACTAGACATGATTCGTATGAGTGGTTAGTGATGCCATTTGGATTGACGAATGCACCGTATCATATCAAAATAGAAGGATTTCATCACACTGAAATGAAATCTCATAAAAAAATGAAATCTCATTAATTTCTCGTATTGAGAAATAGAAAAAGAAGCCATTGAACTTTTATTATTTCATCTCTATGATAATCGGCGGTACAAGTTTGAATTTATACTTAGGTAAATTAGAAGATGGTAACAACGAACAACACATAGCAAGCCTCTTTAGATAATCGGGCTTTCACTAATTAATAAGCCCAGCTCCTCAATAAAGAACAAATCAATATAACCAAGCTATCTCGTGCACACCAGAATCCAACTTCATGCACACCTGATTACACTCCCCCTCAAGTTGGAGAATATGCATTTTTCATTCCCAACTTGTTACATAGATATGTCATTCTAGAACCAGGCAAAGCTTTAGTGAATAGGTCAGCCACTTGTTCTCCAGTTCGCACATACCCAGTTTCAACAATTCCAGCTTGAAGTTTTTCTCTGATGAAGTGACAATCTACTTCGATGTGCTTAGTTCGTTCATGAAACACGGGGTTAGACGCTATATGAATTGCTGCCTGATTATCACACCATAATTTTGCTGGCAAGCCTCTGTACATATTGAATTCTTTCATTAAATGGATCACCCACATAACATCACACACACCATTAGCCATTGCTCGATATTCAGACTCTGCACTAGAACGAGACACCACTGTTTGTTTCTTGCTTTTCCATGACACCAAGTTTCCACCAACGAATACACAAAATCCTGAAGTTGATCGTCTATCAACCTTTGAACCTGCCCAATCAGCGTCACTAAAGCATTCAATATTCATATGTCCATGGTCCTTATATACAATGCCCTGTCCAATAGTACCCTTTAGGTAATGTAGAATTTGATTCAGTGCACCCCAATGATGTGTCTTCGGTTGTGACATGAATTGGCTAACAACACTAACTGAGAAAGCTATGTCTGGTCTGGTCACACACAAATAATTCAACTTTCCTACTATACGCCTGTATCGTTCAGGGTTTTCAACTGGATCCCCATCATCACTCAACCCACTATTAGTATACATGGGTGAACTACATGGCTTGGCTGCTAGCTTTCCAGTTTCTCTTAACAGATCAAGAGTGTACTTCCTCTGTGACAAAAGTATCTCTTCAGTGTTTCTTGTAATCTCCACACCTAGGAAATATTGTAATTCACCTAGGTCCTTAGTATTGAACTGAGTATGAATAAATTGTTTGAGACTACATATACCAGCTTCATCATTACCAGTGATGACTATATCATCAACATACACTACTAACAAAATTAACCCCCTATTAGAATGTTTGAAGAATACTGAATGATCAGCTTTACTTCTATTCACACCAAACTTCTCCATAGCTGAGCTAAACTTGCCAAACCATGCTCTAGGACTTTGCTTGAGTCCATATAATGATTTGTTAAGTCTACACACCAAACCAGTCTCCCCCTGAGCAACAAACCCAGGAGGTTGCTCAAGATATACTTCTTCAGTGAGATCCCCATGCAAAAATGCATTTTTAATGTCTAATTGATGAAGTCTCCATTTATATCTTGCAGCCATAGAAATAAACAATCGAATTGATGTCATTTTTGCCACAGGTGAAAAAGTTTCAGAGTAGTCAATGCCATAAGTTTGTGCATAGCCTTTAGCTACTAACCTAGCTTTTAATCTAGCTACTGTTCCATCAGCATTCATTTTAGTTGAAAAAATCCACTTACTTCCTATGGCTTTTTTGTTTGGAGGTAATTTCACTAAGTTCCAGGTTTTATTTTCCTCAAGTGCCTTCAGCTCTTCCATCATGGCATCATACCATTCTGGGGATGCCATGGCTTCACCTACTGTCTTGGGAATGATGACTGAGTCTAAAGTTGTAATAAATGCATGAATGTTATGTGGGATCTTATCATATGTCACATATGAAGAAATAGGATATGTACAACTTCTTTTCCCTTTTCTAATAGCAATGGGTAGATCAAGACTTGTATCTTCTTCACTCTGCTGTATTTCTTGTGCAGATAGGTCAACAGAGGATTGCTCACTTGTTTGTGTAGTATCAACAGGGATTTGGTCATTCCTGTGTGCATCAACACCAATGTTTAAAGGAGAGGTCACACCAGGTATGGTGGAGTAAACTAGAAACTCTTCATCACCTTCTAGATTTTGAGTCCTACCAGTTTGATAAAATGGTATGTCTTCCATAAATGTCACATCCATGGACACAATATACTTTTGTAACTTGGGGCAATAACACCTATAACCTTTCTGTACTCTAGAATACCCCACAAAAATACACTTCAATGACTTGTGATCAAGTTTACTTAACTGTTGAATCACATCTCTCACAAAACAGGTGCATCCGAAAACCCTTGGCCTAACTGGAAACATGTTCTTGTGTGGTTGTAAGACCTGTTGTGGTACTTCATTATTGAGTACAGTAGATGGCATTCTGTTAATAAGAAAGCAAGCTGTGGAAACAGCATCTGCCCAAAACACCTTAGGCACATTCATCTGAAATAATAAAGCTCTAGCTGTCTCTAATAAATGCCTATTTTTCCTCTCTGCTACACCATTTTGGGAAGGTGTATCAACACATGATGTTTCATGAATAATACCCTGTTGTGCTAGATAATTTCTAAACTCAGTTGACACATACTCCTTTGCATTATCACTACGAAGTGTTTGTATAGCAGTGTTGAACTGTGTTTGGATCTCAGCATTCAATTTACAAAATATAGTGAACAATTCAGATCTTGATTTCATCAAAAATAGCCAGGTAACTCGAGTGTAATCATCAACAAAAGTAACAAAGTATTTGAAACCAGGTTTAGAAGTTACAGAGGCAGGTCCCCAAATATCAGAATGAATTAAAGAAAATGGATTACTTGACCTCTTATTGATTCTAGGTGGCAAGTTACTTCTCTGATGCTTTGCATACTGACAAGCTTCACAATTTATTGTTGATAGGTTGCTATACTGAGGACACAGCAGTTTGAACAATGTGATGGATGGATGACCAAGTTGGCAATGCATTTTGAAGGCTTCATTTGTAATAGAGCATGCTACAGATTCTGGATTTGTGTCAAGAGTATATAAACCACCATATTCGGTTCCTCTACCAATAATCTGTCTCGTCACTAGATCCTGGATCAAACAGTGGGAAGGAAAGAAAGTAACACTACAATTGAGCTTATGTGTAATTTGACTTACTGAGAGCAAATTGAATGATAGTGAAGGTAAGTATAATACAGAGTGCATTGATATTGAAGTGTTTGGCTTAACTTCACCTATTCCTTTTACTACAGACTTAGAGCCATCAGCTAAAGTAACCCATTGAGACCTGTTATTTGCCTTTAAATGTGTAAACAAAGTGTGGTTACCTGTCATATGATCTGAAGCTCCAGAATCTATTATCCATTTAGAAGTTGAAGATCCAGTACTTGTGTTTGCCACTGATGTGGTAGTTGATGTATGTGCAGGTTTTGGAAAATTAGTATGTAGTGCATTTTGAAATTTGGAGTACTTATCAAATTCTTCAGCAGTCATGAGTACAGTCTTAATGTTTGATTGGTTTGTGTTTCTTTGATTCCATTGCAAGCTTCTGCATTCAGAAATAACATGACCAATTCTTTTGCAATAATTGCAGATTTTTTTTTGGTTGGGTGGTGGTCTCCATGATGGCCTCTGTGATCTCCCTGGTTGTCTTGGGGTTCTCCATGTTTGATTAGGTGGTCGCCATGATTGTGGGCAAGGTGGTCTAGGTCTCCAATTCTGTATATGTTGCTGTGCACTTCCCTTATCCATGCTTGATTGATTATTCAAGGCAGCATTGCCACTACCACCAACAAAAGCACTGCTCCCAGTATTCTCGTTTGTGCCACTCACATTTGTTACAATTTCAGTTCTAAGAATCCGGCTATATACTTCATGGAGTGAATTCAATTCAGTATTAGCAAGTATCTGTGATTTTGCACCATCAAACTCTGAAGGTAGGCCAGCCAAAAAACTCATAGTAGCCATTTGTTCTCTCTGTTTCTGTTGTACTTTTATATCCGTGCTCATTGGCAACAAGAGGTTGAACTCCTCATATGTTTGTTTGAATGACATAAAATAATTCATCAAACTCATTTCCTTCTTTTCTGCCCTATAAAATGCCTGACATACATCATACATCCTTGTTAAGTTTCCTTTACCTGAATATAAAAACTCTAAATACTCCATCAATTCTTTTACTGTCTCGCAATGATTAACTAGCCCAATCACTTCATTCTCAACAGAATTTCGAATCTGTAAAAACAATCTAGCATCATCACGATGCCAATTCTGATCTTCGTTATCCTTTGAGTCAGACTGTGGTGGATCTTTGATTAAGTGATCAATCTTATCTATACTCCTAATATACAACCGAATAGTTTTATTCCAATCGAGATAATTGGTGCTATTTAATTTGCGATCTGTAATTTTTGGCATCATTGACATCACATCGACGCTCTTAGATTCTGCCATAATCGAATCAGATAACAATGCACACAGGAACACCTGATTGTTGAGCGGACAAAGAACCAGATCAAATTTACGTTGTCGAAACCCTAGATCGATTCATTGCTCTGATACCATGTTATTTTAATGAGATAGAAATAAGATTTGAGAAATAGAAAAAGAAGCCATTAAACTTTTATTATTTCATCTCTATGATAATCGGCGGTACAAGTTTGAATTTATACTTAGGTAAATTAGAAGATGGTAACAACGAACAACACATAGCAGGCCTCTTTAGATAATCGGGCTTTCACTAATTAATAAGCCCAGCTCCTCAATAAAGAACAAATCAATATAACCAAGCTATCTCGTGCACACCAGAATCCAACTTCATGCACACCTGATTACATCATAAAAAAATGAAATCTCATTAATTTCTCGTATTTCAAATTTCTCGTCACACTAAAATGAAATATCATAAAAAAATAGAAGGATGTCATCACCGTATCATATCAAAATCATCGCCTAAACCAATATCAGTAGTGAATCTTTCATATAATTCAATACAATATACGAAAGGAAGTAAAATTAGAAGACAAGATAAAATTGATTAATCAAAAAGACATATATATAGAACAAACATATCAATATTCAATAATTAATTGCAACGTATAATTTTATATAACAAGATTAATACTAGGGTTGTCAACGGATGCAAACGGATGCAGATATGGCTATATCCGCATCCGAAAATTTAAATCCGAATCCGAATCTGATATACACGGATATCGGCCGTATCCGCATCCGCGGATATTTTCCGGATATCCGAAAATATCCACATCCGAAAATAAAATGCGGATATTTTCAGATATTCGAAAATATCCGAGATATCCGCATCCGAAATTGAATAAGATTTTTATTATACTAATATTTTTGAACTAAAACATCACAGCTAAAACAATCACTTTCTCAAATGACAATGCACACAAACTACAATACTAATCAGTTTTTCAAATGACAAAATAACAACACACATAATGTCAAACAAGTTCATACGATATTACAACAATTCAAATAAAAAAATAGCAACATACATAATGTCAAACAAGTTCATACGCTATTACAACAATTTTAATAAACAAAAACAAACTAAAACAATAGATAATATTTGTTCCTTCTTCCATCCACCATAGCTTTTTAAATTTAATTTAGCCGTCTACTTAAAATAATAATTATTAGAAACATACCTAGTTTCGGATCGGACGAATATTTTTCGGATACGGATATGCTCATATCCGCATCCGCATCCGCATCCGAAATTCTTTTCAGATATCGGATATCCGCATTCGGTTTTCGGATATCGGATAATATTCGTATTTTCGGATACGGATGCAGACGGATTTCGAATTTTTCGAGTATCCATTGTCAGCCCTAATTAATACCTATAAATGGATAGGAAATATTAAATATGTATCCTAGAATTTAATTGATAATTAACTAAACGTTATTATGATGTACACTATACAGTAAATAACAAATTTCTCAATCTACTATTTAAATAATCAATTAAACTTATATTTACATTTATATGTATATTATAAATATAAAATCTCATAAATAAATATATTTTAAAGTTTGAATATAATTGATATAGTTCATTTTTCAAATATAAATATATATTCAAATTTATAAGTTATTAAAGTTATGTAAAAAACGTTTATGGAAATGGCGGACGAGAAGCAAATATAAGATGCAGTTCTCACCGAGAAAGCACCCAAACCGCCTGATTGTGTGCCATCACAGACTTCTA
Source organism: Allium fistulosum (assembly GCA_030737815.1). Classification (NCBI taxonomy): domain Eukaryota; kingdom Viridiplantae; phylum Streptophyta; class Magnoliopsida; order Asparagales; family Amaryllidaceae; genus Allium; species Allium fistulosum. Next base: position 488,770,447 of record CM060903.1, on the reverse strand, counting down.
CTAATCCCTGGCGTACATAGGCAAAGATTGTTAGTCGGCAAGAGGATTCAAATGAGGCTGATGCAGATACGGACCTCCACTTCATGCTTCCACGCATCAACAACGGGTTGCCATCCTTTCAGATACCAGAATCGAATAACTTAGTGGCAGAGCAAAAATGGCGAAACACCATGGTACTCTATGTTATTAGTAGCAAGCCTTTATATAATCACTTCTCTCATTTTGTAGTAAATGTGTGGAAACCTGACAGACATTTCGACATTTTCTACAAACAAAATGGGTTCATTCTCATAAGATTTGAAAAAGAACAAGACTGTGCTAGGATTTTGAAGTTTGGGCCATATACTTTTAACTCGCGAATTATTATTATGAAAAAGTGGCACTTGGGAATGAAACTGTCTCATGATTATTTCTCCACCATACCTATATGGATCAGATTAACCGACTTGGATATTCAATATTGGAACAAAGATGCTATTAGTAGAATTGTAAATGCGATTGGTAAACCAATTCGATTGGATAATAACACTGCAAAAGAATTACGGTTACAATTTTCTCGTGTTCTTGTTGAAATAGACTCCGATTTCAGCTATCCTTTGGTTATAAATGGTACAGACTGTGATGGTAAGCATTTACAGATTAATGTTCAATATGAATATAAACCATTGCCATGTAACAATTGCAAAGTGTTCGGTTACAGTACAAAAAATTGTCAGCATTAACAGTCGAAACAATGGAAACAGAAAGAAGTTATTACAAATCCTGATACAAACACCCACTCTGTTATTGACGCGGATAACATTTCTAACCCAACGGAAAAAATAATATACACAACGAGCAATTTTACATCAAATTGTTCTCATGGAAAAGGTAAAAGGCCAGTGAATCTTCCTCTGTCGAACAAATTTGACTGTTTAACGGCTACGAATAATTTTGATGGATCTGGCACCTCATCTTCAACTACTGTCGTGTCTCCCACTCTAGTACCACCGACTGATAAGGCTTCACCTGCACAAACATATAATAAGGCTCCTATATCAGATCAGTTAGCTGAGGAATTACCAGAGCCAGATATTTTTGAAAAAGAACAATTTGTTAGAAATATTGCTCAACACATAGATGAAATTATAAAGCTTGATAAAGCTACCATAAATGTACCCCAAATGGTTGAGGCCAATGTGAATTATCGTAAGAAGCATGAAAAGAAACAAGCTCCTACCCTCCCCCTTCTAAAAGGCAAACTATGGGGCATCTACTATTAAATGAATATATGTGGCTGGAATGTGAGGAGATTGAACAGAGATGACAAAATGCAATCTGTGTTCAATCAACTCATGTTAATGAAGCTATCATTGATAGCTTTATACGAAACAAAATTAAAGGAAAGTGCTATTGAGAAATATATGCACAAATTCTCAACAAACTGGCAATGGTTTCATAACAATGATACTGGTTATAAGGGCTGTATATTGGTAATTCTTTATTCCTCTGTTTAGGGCTATCAAGTACTAGACAAAAGCTCGCAACATATTACAGCATTTTTACATAATCAAGGTGGCTTTCAATGTGCTTTATCTTTTGTATATGGCAGTAATTCCTATTTAGAGAGGGAGGAGCTGTGGGGTCGCTTGATTCAAAATGCATCTCAAATTCACTTGCCATGGATGGCTTTCGGGGATTATAATAACGCTTTGAACCCTAAAGATAAGAAGGGAGGTCTTCCAATACCTTTTTCTTATCTTTTTGGTTTTAAGAATTGTATTTTGCAGTGCAATCTTGTTGAATGCAGCTTACAGGGATGTATGTACACATGGCGTAAGCGAGGGATTGCCAACAATATTGATAAAGTCTTAATTAATCCAGAATTTCTGACAACATGCCCAACTTTATCTACTATTGCTATCCTACCACGCTTAGCGACCACACACCCATTATTATTACTTTTAACCATCTACCCACAAAAATTAAAAATTATCCTTTCATATATGTTAACTCATGGTGCCATAAACCCGAGTACGATATATGTGTTTCACATGGTTTCAAAGCATTCACTTGTGGGAATTATACTCAATAATTTATTTCCAAATTGAAAGCAGTCAAGCAAAAAACTGAAGCAATGGAATAAAAAAACAGTGAAACAGGCATCAATAAACAAACTTATTGATCAATATAACACTGTTTTCCAGCAACTGGATGCAGATCCAGAAAACAATGTTTTATATGATTCTCTTATGGAACTAAACATCAAATTGAGGGAGCAGCAAAAAATCGAGAATGAAGCTTTACTTCAACGAAGTAAAACCCTCTGGCTTACAGAGGGTGATACTTGTTCCAAGTTTTTTTTTCTCTCGCATGTCCATACGACAACATCGTAACAGGGTACAAGCTTTTCTGTCCCCAACTAGAGAGTATATTTATGATTGTGAAAAAATAGTTCAGGAATCTCTGAACTATTTTCTCAACCTTTACAATGGGATTATTTGTACTGAATTCCCTCCAATAATACCCAGGCAGGTGATTAATTCCGAAGGGCAGAGATACTTATCTTCGCCAGTGAGCCAGGAGGAGATGAGACTTGCACTATGGTCTATTGATGACTCAAAGAGCCCAAGCCTAGATGGTTTCTCCGCAAAAAATTTCAAGCTGCACTATGACATGTTACATGACGATTTATTCAATGCAGTGACTGAGATATTCCAGGCTAGAAAAATAGAAAATGGTCTGAATCATACCTTCATAACTTTAATTCCCCAAAAGGACAAACCATAGGTTATTTCAGACTACCGACCTATTTCATGTGCAAATGTCATTTACAAAATTGTGGCCAAGATAATATGTCATCGAATAAAATATTTTCTGCCCTATCTTATCTCCGCTAATCAATCAGCGTTCATTCCAAGGAGATATATAAGGGAAAATATTTTACTCGCCCACGAATTGCTTAGAGACTTTAAAAAGCAAGGAAAACCCAAGATGTGCATAAAAATAGACTTGCAAAAAGCATATGACATGATAAACAGACATTTTACATGTCATATGCTCTGTGCCATGGGTTTTCCTTCCTCTTTAACTTGTCTCATATTTGAATGCATCAACACTCCATCTTTCTCTGTTCTGGTTGATGGTAAGCCAGAGGGATTTGTTATCTCAAATCGAGGGTTGCGCCAAGGTGATCCGTTATCTCCATATTTATTTTGCATTACAATGGAACATTTATCCTTACTTATGGAAGATGGTGTTTTATTGGGCAATGTCTTCCCCTTAACTAAAATTTCCCCTATGGTGACCTATTTATTATATGCTGATGATGTGATGTTTTTCTTGGAGGCATCAATTAAAAATGCTATTGAAATTCAACGCATTCTACATGCTTTGGGTGAAACTACATGTTTACATATTAATCAACTTAAATCCAAAGTGTATTTTAGCCGCATTGCACCCCATAGAGATGAGATATTACACATATTGGGTATGGAGGAAGGAAACTTACATGTAAAATATCTTGGTGTATCGCTATCTGCTGATTATGTCAATGCATTTCAATGTACCCCACTTCTCCAGAAAATTTCTACTCGACTAGAAAGTTGGGATAGCCATTTTTTGTCAACTGCGGGTAGAGCTCAACTCATATAGTCTGTAATTGTCCCGCTGGTCCTTTATTGGTTACTAATTTATCACCTTCCTTCTTCAATCCTCCAGAAAATAGAATCCATGTGTGCCAACTTCTTCTGGGGCGGTAAATTTCATAAAATTGAATGGGATTTGTTGTGCAGGCCCAAGCAGGAAGGAGGTATCGGTCTGAGACGACTGACAGACCTCCGAACAACTACTGTTCTAAAACTATCCTGGAACTTATTAACTGCAGACACACTATAGTCTTGTTGGGTTAGAAATAAATATGTAAAGCAAAGTAATTATTGGAGTATGGCTACAAATAATAATTTCTCCTGCCCAATGAAGCATATGCTACGGGTCAGGGATACTATGAGCTCATTACTAACTAGACAGATTGCCAATGGTTACTCTACCTCCCTATGGTTTGATCCTTGGATAAACCATATATCATTGGTAGATCTATTAGGCTGGCACAGACTGGCAACATGTACATCCAGCGCAAATACTGTATCTACCATCGTTCAGGGTGATAGGTTAGTCCCCAAATTACTTTCTGGAACTAGAGAGTGTGCACAGCAAATTCGACCACTGTCTTTACAACGGAATGCAGTAAAAGATTATTGGGAAATTTGTGGTGACCAACAGTTTCATTTCTCTACAGTTCATGATGCCATTCGAATTAAATACCCTAGAGTTAAATGGGCTACAGTCGTATGGAATTCGTACAGTGATAAAAAAATGTCCTTTTGCACATACAAAGCAATTATGTGTCGACTACCAACTTTAGACAGACTGCAAATTGGAAGATTTCAACTGACAGTAGATGCAAACTGTGCAATGAAGAATAAGAAACACACAAACACCTATTTTTCACTTGAAATTATAGTAAATACCTTATGTCCTTCATTCTTCTGAAGCTCGACCTCAACTTGCCTCACGATATAAATATAGCCACTTTGTGTGATTATCTTCTCGAGAGGTTGCAACCCTCCTCTTTACATTCGAAATTTGCCTGTGTCGCATTAGTCACACTTGTTTACCACATATGGGTTGAGCGTAATCACCAAGTTTTTGACAATAAGAAGATAGAGAAGCTTCATCCCGCGCGGCTTCTGGAGAAAGAGATAATTTGCCAAGCTACGCGACTTACTTCACGACATCATATCTCAGCTGACGATCGCCATTTTTTAGGGTGGTGGGGGATAGATCTGCATGATAATGGCTGAGAATGACGACTAATTTTACTCTTTGTTGTATAGACTAGGGTTAGAATGTTTGGGCCATGGGCCGTGTATTGTATGGTGATGTTTGATACTATATATTTGTATTTGTACTGACTTTGCATTTTGTTGCAATAAATTACCTTTTCTTCAAAAAATAAGTTATTAAAGTTTTCCAGCAAGTAGAATTGCATACGTATACAAAAAGGTGATAACTCAGAATATAACGGTAGATAAAGTACAAATAGTATTTGTGAAAGCAAAACATTGAAATTAAGAACCTGAAAGCATTAAAAATACAAGTACACAAAAGAACAGAACCAACGCATACACCTAGACAAAGCATACTTACACATATAGGAAATGGAAACTCAATACAACTGAATAAAATGCAGCAACCATTTTATAGTTGCTAAATAATCAAACTAATAGGAACAAACCATGAAAGTGCACACTAATATAAAACCCAATATTCAAAACTTTTATAACAGTAAACACTAGAAGAGAAACGGCTCTTTCCAACGGCGGTAAGCCGTTGGAGGCCGTTGAAAATCCCGTTGGTATACGTTTCAACGGCTTCCAACGGCACCAACGGCGTTATACCAACGGCTTCCAACGGCAAGTTTGTCAACGTGGCAAATTCTATTGACCAAACTACCATTGCAAATACGTTGGAATGCGTTGGAATTTGCCGTTGGAAGCCGTTGGACGTAAAAGACCAGTGTGCCGTTGGTCGCCGTTGGAAATCTGGGTATATTTTTTTAAATAAAATCAGCAGTGCTTGCTTCCAGCCACACACAACCACAATTATATCAAAACAGCTCCATTTCGAGCATATATATATAACAACTATATCAAAACATATCCAAACATATAGATATAACCAAATCATGCATATATTTCAACATAAACCAATATCCAAACATAACCAACATCAAAAAATCCAAACCAACATCCACAACCAAACCATCAGAATGTATCAAATCCAAATATACACAGAAACCATCAGAATGTATCAAATTCTCACAAACTCCAAAATATACATGCCAATAACAAAACATACCTAAATCACTCCGCACCAGAACCATCAGATGAAGGAGGCTGTCCATACTGTGCGATGAACTCCGCCATACGCCGGTTCATCTCCTCCGTCCTTGCTTCATGTAGCAAATTGCGTTCCCGCATCTCGGCAAGCTCAGCTCGTAGCTGCGCAATCTCTTCCTTATCTTGAGCCTTTTGATATTCTCTTTGGGCTGTCTGAGCCTGTAAACAAATTTAAATTGTCGACTACACTAAAAAAATTAGTATTAAAATAATTGCAAATTAACTAACCTATATATATTCACTAACAAATTCATAAAACAAACTACGGATATGGAAGTGTCTGCCGCGGGTATAAGGATAGTTCAAAGTATGAATGGAATACTCTAGTATAAGGATATTTACTAACTTAAAATTTAACTTAAAATTACCGATTGGCTTCCGTATCCGTAGCGTCTGCCATGGGTCACTGGATCCATGATAGACTCAAAAATGACGTCCTCCTCATCGGGGGTCAAGTGAGCTCGTCCCGTATCCTCAAGTAAGGCTGTCCGCGCTTCCTGGAACTTTGTTGTCGTGCAAAATATAATTGAATTTAGTTAACGTTATTTCAATTAACTTGTAAGTTTTAGTTACTTATGTTATACTTACATAGGCAGCACGCGCTTTGTCATCGTGGTCCCAAGAGTAAGAAACTGCGCCGGAATCATCGACCTGAGTCAAGGCATGTGTATGGGTAAACACATCCCAATAACTAACAGCCCCCCGCGTTGTCTCTCCTGAAATATGCACATATAAATATACATTATTTATATTTTAACAAATTAAAACTTAAAATAATTAACTATTTATCTTATTTAATAATTATACCAAATCTTCCCGGTGATGCTGGAAAGACTTGGAACCACCGCGATGTGTAACGGGGTTCCTGCTCCTGTTTGCAGAATTCCTCTCGGACCGCCTCTGCAAATTTAAATTGAAAACAAAAATTGTTTTGACAGTTTTAATTATTTATATATTATTTGCCTCAAGCAATTTAAATTAAATATATGATAGATTTACCACAAAATCCTCGTTGCTCCACCAGGTGGCGAACTCATCAAAGATAGCTTCACTCATCCAATGAGGCCTCTTTCCTGATGTTTTGATGTTGTTTATTTTTTCGCGATAGTTTTTTGCAATTTTGCTGCTCCAGTGGCGCCGGACAACAGAAACATCAGAATCGGCCAAGTCCACTTCCCCCTGCACGTTTGAAAAAATATGAGTTATACAGTTGCTACAAATAGTGCAAACATGAATTGACATAATGTACATGACTACATAATGCAATAATTGATATACCACACATACCAAAAAGTCTTGCCAGATAGCCTCCCGCACCCCCTCTGGTATCGCAGTCCACCTCGGCCAACACGAGGTCATACGAGCCATATACGCCCGTAAATAAGGTTTGTTGTAAAGGTATTCATCCATTGTCTTAGCATGTGCATGGTGCACTTTATTTGCACGTTGAACTTTAGTGCACTAGTCCAGGTACCTAGCAGGGATACTGGTGGAACGCCTTTGCCTAGCAGCAGCCTGTGGAGAAGAAGAGCAGTCCGTATCAAATTGTGATTTGAAACATGCAAAATGATAACAGTGTTTACTGGAAAGCATTCAAAGAACTCATACAAAAGTTAATTTGGGAAATACCTTAAGATAATCCACAAGGAATAAAGGAGAAAGAAGCCTCCGTTGAGTGGCCCATGTCTCCCCTCCCATGCAGACTATGCTCCCACCAAACAAATTATGAATAACTGGATGTTGAATTGATTGTTTGAACTTACGCGGATTGCTCGTAACCTCTTTAATCAGTTTAGGCTCCATTATTGTAAGCCGCGGTGAATTTCCATACCAATACAAGAATACCCTTCCTGCAAACCAAATTTGCATTGACATTTTTTATTAAAACAATTTTATAAACATTCTTCTTGTTTTTGTTATATCTGTTAAAATAATACTTAAAGCTTATTTTGAAATGAACATTATATTCTATTTAAACAATTTTATTAGCGAATTTGATATTAATTGATCATTGACACTGTTGATGGGTCATCCTACCTCCCATTATAAATACAATAACGTAATTAAATCGCATAAATCATTTCAATTTAAACAATTCAACAAAATTTCGACAGCACTTCGCTTTAGTTTCCTGAACAGTACACAATTGCGTGTACACAGAGAACATAAAGGGAAGCGCTGCCGAAATTTTGTGAACCGTTTAAACTGAAATGATTTACGAGATTTAATTATGTTATTGTTTTTGTAACTTGTCCAATACAGGAACAAATCCAACAAATACTGTATACGATGAATATAGATGTCCGTTCTGTTAAAAAACTAATATCCACACAGCGATCATATACAATACTTATCAGACGGGGCTAAAAACACTTTAAGGGTTTAAATTTTAAAATTAGCGATACAAAAGTTTAAATTTTATTTTCATAAAATTTAAACTTTTATATCAATAAACAATATGTTGAATCAACGCATATATAATGATTATTTCCTAAAACAAAAAAAAATCCAGTGTGTATGCGCAACGCATAAAATAAACAAACAATGTTATACATATAATCGCATCACAAATCACATCCAGTCATGCACAAAATGTATCACGTATATATCGTATCATAACATGTCAAAAGTGAACAATTTATAATTATAGGTCAATATCATCACTTTCTACGTACGATTTTACGCAATTCAATCACCAATATAATAACAAGTGAGGTTCATGCTTAGGTTAGTAACAATTATTAAGTTTGACACTAATTTAATAATAAACCTAATTTAACAAATCATAGTTAAACATGCAATAATTAGTTTAATAACAATATTTAAGGTCCAATACACTACACTACACTACACAGACAATAACACAATACATACACAAAAATTACCAATTTAACCTAAAATTAAAAATTTAACAAAATTAGGGTTTTCGCAAATAATACATGATTTTGGAGGTTGTGAAGCTTGCAAACCAAGATGGGGATGCTAGAACGTGTAGAAGGGGATAAAATGGGGTTGGAAATTTTTTAGGGTGGGAAAATTGGGGTTTTTGGATTGATTTTCGTGTGTAAGATGAATGATGAGGAAGAAGATCGATCTGCAGGTAAGTCGCGGATTTCCAACGGCGAGCAACGGCCGCCAACGGCATTATTCCAACGGCTTCCAACGGCATGTGTTTTTTGTTATTAAAAAATTCCGGGAAAAGCTTGTCGTTGCTCGCCGTTGCCCCCCGTTGCTATAAACAGTAATTCTTGTAGTGAAAAAAGTTGTAGTAAAAATGTGCACACCTAATTATACACTCACATCTACATACAACACCCACTCACGCCCAAATAATCTAACACAACTCAAAAGATAAAACTCACGAAACTCGCATGCAACAGCAACTGGAAACACCCACACTTACGAATACTTGCACCTCATATATACACACATGCGAGCACCATACTCAAACTCGGTATTATACATTTACTTAGTTTGTTAAATTTTAATATGTATATCTATATAAATATAAATGTTTAGTTAACTGAATACTTCCTCTCACGCATATATGTTCACTATCACCTACCAAAATCCGACAAATGCACATGCATATAGTGTTAAATACAATATAGTAGACATATATGTACATAAGATACATGCACACATCCACTCACTCCTTCACCATGCACGCAACCAACATACTGGCATGCACACCTACAAATGCATGAATACAACACTTACACTAAAACGAACACACACACAAAATCACGTACACTCACACACATGAAGTAACACACTCACACAAGCTGAGAACACACACAAGCACACTAAAAAGCAAAGCACAACCACCTATATATTTCCATTGAAACACTTACATACTAAAGAAAATATACATATATATATATATATATATACATATATATATATATACACTAACAAACACATGCATATATATGTAAATGAATCCTCCCACAACACCACACACACTTATCCACGCATGCAAGAAGGACATGGCATCAATTATTTACAAACGAAAATAGTGAAGTAATAGAAGTTAATTCAATGAAAGAATATTTAGAATGAATCTAAAATAGCACTCATAACTCAACATACACCTAACTATAAATATATACCGACACTCATACATTCACAAAGCACTTCCATAACATGCACTCATGCCTGACCATGCACACATTCACACAACATATCGCTCACTCTCACTATTAAGCCACTAACACATATGATAAGCAGCTTGCATTTGCAATATTCTTCACAAATAGTTGATTCGCAAGTGATTAGAGGGAGCAAAATTGAGAACAGAAACATTGGCACGATGATATTATTTGTTTCTTTGATACGATGATATATGATCAACACCTTGCTACAACCACTAACACACTCACGAATGTACATACATAACTAAACTCTGTTGTTGCATACAACTACAACTTCTTGCACACTTGCAGCCACCCAGTAACACTTCAGCACACATACACGAATATATGTGCACTGACACTATCCCCCCACACTCATGACTCACATACCCAGAGTCAAGTCACACATGCACACATCCAAAAGCAGGAAACGAGAACAGGGAGGTCAACCATTTCAGTTCAAAAACGAAGCACACAATCAATTCAATCATGAACGAACTCAACAATGCATCAAGATGATTAGGACATAATTATGTAAGTGATAATTAAACACCTAAGAACCACATTTCTTTCTTCCTCTCTAATTTCTTGCCCTAACTCATGCACATGACCCACCATGGAGATAACACACGAGCCTCTCTCTTTATTATAGATACATACAAGCTTGGAGATGTTCCTATTTGAATTTCATATTCTATTTTGATTTATACAATTTGTGTTTGAATTTTAAAGGTAAAAAGAATTGGGTTCCATGGCTTCAGGAAGAAGATCCCCCCTTTGAGGTAGGCTTTCGTGACGTATTTATTACAACACGAAAGTTCTTGAATTAGAGAAATCTAGAAAATAGACTTGCATTCTTGGGCTTGGGCCTTGCAAATACAAAAGCAAACTATATATATTTCATTTACAAAACTATACTCTTATTACTTTAAATTACATTTCAAATTCACGTCTTTGCCAAATCAATATTATATTACAAACACATCACTTTTATATAATATTATGTTTCACATTTCAACTTATTCTAATTTAAATATCATATTTTCACAATTTAAATCTTTTTATCGAATAATTTCCGAACCCACTTTCAAATAAATCTCCAAATTAAAATTTAATTAGTTAAATTACTATTGTAAACTTAAATTAATTATTACAAAAAAACTGGGTTGTTATAGACTTTCCCCCTTAACAAAATTGTGTCCTCGCAATTTCCTTTAGGAAAGATGATGTGCACGTAAATATGCATATTTTTACCACCATATTTAATCTATTTAAATTTAATAAATGATCATATCGGGCATTTTAACTTGTTTAAACCAAAATTCATATTATTTTCAAATCGTCACATATTCATCTTCATCCAAGGGCAAAATGGTCATTTTGTGCATATATTAATTTTCTAAAATTTAATTGAAAATTTCTATATTATTTTGTAGGAATTTAAATTCATATACAAGTGGTTTCATGATCACATATGCATGCACAAGAGTGAAGAGAACAAATGAAGATGGAAATAATTCAAAGTGAAGATAATTGAGGACCCCACCTACCCACCTACCTTAATGTACAAATTAGAGGCTAATGCACATGCTTATGGAATTAATGGATTCATGTACACTTAAATGATGATTAGTAGAAGCTAATGATTACTTGGCCTCCACACTTTCTCAAGGGTATTTTGGGCATTCCCTAAAAATATGAATTAGGGTTTAACACATGTATAAAATCTCCTTATGTTTCATATAACCCTCCTTCCTTAGTCTCTCTTTTAGGCTCTTTTTTCTTAGTCTCTCTTTAGTTTAGTTTAGGCTCACAAATAAACAAGCTCTTATCTTTCTCTTTCCATGGCTACTTAGCCATTTTTATTTTCATGTAATTTTCTTTTTTTTATGCAATTTGATATATGATCTTTGCCCTTTATTGTTTATTTCCTTTCATGTTGTAGTGTAGATTTACTTTCATGCAAGTAGAATAGTTCTAATTCTTGTTAATAAGCTCTCTTTTTCATTAAGCTTTCATTTTCCTTTCATTTTGCTAGCTACATTTGTTAATAAAATGACAAATACGAGAGGCTAAACCCCTTCAATTTAGGGGTAATGAAGCTCTCTAATTATGTAGCTTCAACTATTTGTTAATTCATGCTCTCTTTTTGTGCTTAATGAAGAATGATTGAAGTGGTTTAATTGTTGTTTTTGCCTTGAATTTGATAGTCTATATTGTTGACACCAAATAGGCTATTCTTAAACAATCACTAACACTAATTGCCTCTTCATCAAAATATGATTATGGCAAAAGAAAGTGATTTGAAATTAAAATTTGATGGTCTATATTTCTAATCAATAGTTAATTGGCCATACTTAAAATATATTTCATTTTCATTTTCATTGTCAAATTTCATGAAAGTTAGTAAGTGGTTTAAGGGGTGTGCTATAGTTTGATGGCTTATGTTTGCTAATCAATAGCACAAATATGCCATACTTATGATAAGAATATCAATTAAAGCACTAATGACCATAAAAGAGAGATCATGACTTCATACGTGTTGAACTACATGATCTAGAGAGTGGATTTATTCTCTAAATTGTCATTTAACTCTTATATTTGCATCTCTTTTCTTTTAGTTAGTTAGCTAATTTTCTAGTTCTTTATCTTAACATTCACTCGACTTTGGTTTAATTTGATTGAATAGATTTTTAAAATCATCAATTCCCTGCGGATCGACCCGTATTCGCCACGTACTACAAGTGTACGCCTTGCGCTTGCGGTAAATTTATTTCTAAATTCGTTCGACGGTTTTCTAAACCGATAGAAAATCCGTTATCGAACTAGTTTTTGGCGCCGTTGCCGGGGAATTGCGTTGATTTTTTATTTCTATTCTTCGAATTATTTTATTTGATTTTATCCTGTGTTTGTTTTGTGTGTTTGTTTTCATTTAAAAAAAATTGTTGTGTTTGTTGTTTGATTTTTGCTTGCATTTTCATTTGTGTGTTTGTGGTTGTTCTATTTCCATTTGCTTTTCGTATTAAAAAAAGCCACATACACAATTTCATTTGAAAAAAAAATTCATTGCATTTTTCAGTTTACAATTCGATTTTCAATTACAATTTACAATTCAATTTCTTTTTACAAACTTGATGGCCTAAAACTGTTCTGTGCACTCCCCTTCTCTGTCATTGGTCTGCCTACAGTCCCTCCTCAGTCTCCAGTCTACAAACACTTGAATACCCACTTTCAGACACCACTCTACATCCTCCTTACCTTTCTTGCTGTTGCTGCTTCAACCCTGACCACCACTCTAAACATAGCACTTCTACCAAAACCCCAAACAAAACATCATTTGCTTGAAACAAACAGTTTCCCTGCCTCTTCTCCCTGTAACACCTCACCACATATCCTTCAAGACTTCTCTGTTCCTTCAATCCACTTCAATTCTCTCTGCCTTTTCAATACCTCATTTCACCATCTCACTTCTGCTGTTCCTACCATCAGACGCCACCACCCCAAACTGACCAAAAGCACTTCTCAATTCTGTGCAACATCACAGTGAACTTAACAATTCCGTGCATCTGTGCACATTCCCCTCTTCACTGACCATCTCCATAACCAATCAACTGCATATACCACACAACTTCAACCACCAGTTTCATCCCACGTCTGCTACGTATACATACATTCCACAACCATATAGCTACAACAACCACAACATCATCATCAACAATTGCAAATCATCTCTGCCTATCTCACCACTGCCAATTCCTCGTTATTCCAGACTACTACAACATTTCTATAAAACTGCACATCAGTGCACTACAAAACTTCCACAACAATGCACTACAAAACTGCTGCTCTTTCAAACAAATTCACCATCAAACTACTTCCACCTTCACATTCCCATACCTGATTTCAAACTCAACACACTGACTTCAACCAATAATGTCATCACTGCTGCATATACTGCCATCCCCTACCACTTCCACTATCATCATCTTAACTGAAACCGTAACCCACCACACTTTCAGCAGCTAATACAATACCTCTGCAACTCTTCCATCACTGCAATACCACACATGTCTTCCTACCATACATTGTACCATACATATCAGAAACACCCCACACAAGACTACTGTTAACACCCTTCTCCAGCCACCATAATTCACTCCAACACCTCAATTTGCTGCCTAGACCATTGCCATTCACCTATACACTCATATAAGAACAAGAATCTCTTACTTCTTACCTCTATAGCAGCCAACTTGGTATAATACAACAACAGTAACAACCATACCTTTGCTACACAAGCCTGCCTCACCACTTCACCGAGCACTTCAACCACAGTATTGCCGCAAACTCCACTCTGCATCCCTCACCCAATTCGACAATCGAACCACCATCCATTACCACCTCGCAACCATAAATCGACCTTCCCACCCCTGCAACCACTACCGCAACGTCCAAACCTCCACAAGCAATCGACGCCTCCAACCCACCTCCGACATCAAATACCCGTATCAGACACCCATACCAGACATCAATCAGAAATTCACATTCTCTGTTTCAAGTTCAATACAGCCACTTCAACATCGTATCAACACTGCAAGCATCCAAAATCATCTGCCTTGACATACCTATCAGCCTTCACAGCAAGCATATCACACTTCCTGTACCATCCCCTTCATAGCAGTACAACTCCAAACTTCACTTCACAATCATCGCACATAACCACTTCTTTACAACAACAGGACCACGTCGAAACCATTCAGCAACCTCATCTGAAATCGTGAGTCCCAAAGCAACCACAACTGCCTCCCACCTCAAATCTACTTCGAACCAAAACTTCAATTCGAACAACTTCGACCAATCGACCTCGCGAATCACATCGCAACATCCTACCACCGCGAACCCACGAAACTGCTTCACCCAAATCGACACCCATCCACAACTGCAAATCCAAATCGACGCCTCGTAAACATCGAATCACTGAAAACGATCTTCGTAAAAACTTGGATTCTATTTTTAATTCTATTTTGGAATCCCTGAATTGATTTCGATGTTCGATTTTATTTTGGGATTGTAAAAAAAAAGAACTTGTGTTGAAATGATAATTGAAGACTTCGTGGGCAAATGTTTTTGAAGCAAGCTCGTTTGGGCCGGGTTATAAGTTAGTGGGTAAATTTTTTTTTCTTTTGTTTGTTTTAACTTCGTTTTGTTAATTTGTTTTTAGTCCAATTTTAAAAAAAGCCTTTGCTTAATCCGTTGTGTTTACTTTGTTTTTATTTTTGTTTCACCCTTTTAATTTTTTTAATTAAAACTTCACTTTTAAGTTTCCTTTAAAAAAAACTGTGTATATATCTTTGTTTTATCTTTCAGGTTGCAGAAGGGGAAATTCAAGAGAAGAATTGCTGCCAAAAAAAAAATAACTACTTGCCTGCTTATAAAAATATTGCTGCTTTAAATCCCTATCTATTGTGCTTTCATCTCTTGTTTTTCCTTGCATTGTTGATTGCTTGCATTTACATTTGTATATAAAAAAAATCCAAAAATCCAAAAAAAAAAAACAGAAACACATTCGTAGTTGCATTGTTAATACACGTTTAATTTTTGCTTTGCATTTCATCCTAGATTTTGATTAATAATAACGATTAGACATCGATAACTTTTAATTGTATATCGACAATTTATCTTCTTTGAACAATTTAATTTCTCGGTGTCTAGGCTATGGCATAGTAATAACCATTTATAAATATTACGGTGATTGGTAAATATTATAGTGGTTGTTCCTCTGAAGGTACTTAAACCTTCGGCTGCATTGCTACGGTGATTCGTGGTGCACCGATAACTCCTGTCCGTTACCTGGCCGAGAACTATCTTGTTGATTTAAGACAAAGTGTGATTATACAATTTTAGGTTAGCTTACGATAAATAATTTGTAATTAGACCCTTGCATTCATTTAGTTGCATTAGTTCATGCATATTTAAAAAAAAATCAAAATCAAAAACTAAAATATTTGTAAATATTCCTTTTCCTTTTTCTTTGAAATTTTTAAATCCTTTTCCTTTGAAATTTCAAAAATCCAAAAAAAATATAAAATCTTTTCAAAAAATCCAAAAAAAAATTTGAAAATCCAAATACAAAACAAAAATCAATTTTCCATTTTGAAAATAAATAAATTTTATTTGTAAATATTTTTCCTTTATAAATAAAATAAAACATTCTTGAAAATGTCCGAGTTTCCCCACTTACGTGAATTTTACGATAGTTGTGAAAATCAATATAATCCATATAATTGCACTTCAAATTTTTATGGATATTTCAACAACAACTATTGTTTAAACGATTCGAATTTTGAACAACAAAGTTTTCAAAACGATGACCAACCCTCGAATCTCGAAAATAGCATTTCATCTCTACTTGAAATCTCTACACAACAAAATCAAATGATAAATGATTTGTGTAATTTATATTTGTGTAATAACTCGAGTCAACGATTTCAAAATTTGAATTCAATTCAAAATTCAAACGATTTCGATTATAACCCATGCCAATTCAATTTCGAACTCCAAAATGAATTTCAAAATCAAAATGAAAATGGAAACAACTTTTCAAACGAATTTGGCAATGGGAATAATCTTAACCACGTTATGATTGAAAATCTTTGTTCTCAACAATTTCAAAGTGAAAATCCTCATGTTAATAATTATAATTGGATTTTGTTAAGCAAATGAACGAAATTTACGATGATTACACGGATTCGTTGTTTGAAACATATATGAAACAACGTGAGAAACAAAATCAAATCCCAATGTGTGACGAGTCAAGTGACAATCCATCTTTTACCCAAATCGACGATTTTCAAATAACAACTTTTGAAATTGAAATAACAATCTTAATGAAGTTGTTGAAAACACGGTAATTGAGTTGGATTTCAATTCTTTCGAGGGTGTGGAACCAAATTTAAGATTCGACCTTCCTTTTCTCGATTCCAAAAATTTAAATACAACAACTTTGGATTTTGAACTTAATATATACGATAAAGTTGTTGATAATCCAAATAAGGAAGACGAATTCAATGAACATAATTTCTTTGGACTTTTCGAAAACGAGTTGTTGAATTCTGAAGGGGAAGATTTACATCACCATTTTGATTTTGAAATCGATAATTTTGAAGAAGTTTTCAATGATAAGTTTGAACTTCAACTTGGTGATAATAAATTTGAATTTCAATCAATTATTCTATCAACCCCGAAAATCATCGAAAATAAAACAACTCGTAAGATTTTTAATAAAACGACATTCGTTTTCCCAAATCAACATTCAACTTTGAAATCATTTATGGTTTGCTTTTCCGAGCTTAAGCTGTGTCTCGCATATTTAACGAGACAAATGAATCGGTCTTTGGAAGACCGTTTCATTTACTTTTTGACGATATACTTTCTGATCTCGTGTAAATACCATTAATTTTCATTCAAATAAAGTTCATGTTTTTATTTTTATTTTTCTCCTTCCACTTGGGTTGACTGTGGGGAGACAGTCAAAATCAAGTATGGGGGAGACTCATCATCATTTTCGGTTTTTCATGGTTTATTTATTTATTTTTAAATAAACGCGAACCTAAAGATTCTTGGTGGTGGAACAGTGATGTGCAAAAGGCTATCAAAGAGAAGAAGGAATGCTATAAGTGCTTACATCATCACAGGAGCGAGGACAATATGCAAAAATATAAAGTGGTAAAGAATAACACAAGGAGAGCGGTGAGTGAAGGAAGAGGTCGGGCGTATGAAGATCTATATCATAACCTAAGTACGAAAGAGGGTGAAAACAACGTCTATAGGATAGCTAAGCTCCGCGAGAGGAAGACAAGAGACTTCAACCAAGTTAAATGCATCAAAGATGACAATTAAGCTTATGAGTCATACAATGAAGCTTTGGGAGAGAGTCATTGAGCATAGACTAAGAAGAATGACAAGTGTTTCAAAAAACAAATTTGGCTTCATGCCTGGGAGGTCGACCACAGAGGCGATTTTTTTGATAAGACAACTTATGGAGAGGTTTAGGGAGCAAAAGAAGGATCTACACATGGTATTTATCGATTTGGAGAAAGCTTATGACAAGGTACCGCGAAAGGTGATGTGGTGGGCCCTGGAAAAGAAGAGAGTTCCAACAAAGTACATTACACTTATCAAGGATATGTACGATGATATTGTGACTAGTGTCAGAGCATGCGATGGTGAAACCGGTGACTTTTCCATTAACATAGGATTACATCAAGGGTCAGCTTTGAGCCCCTAAATTTTTTCTCTAGTGATGGATGAGGTTACGAAGAGTATACAAGGTGAGATTCCTTGGTGTATGCTATTTGCTGATGATGTTGTGCTAATTGATGAAAGTAGGATTGGGGTTGATAGACAACTGGAGCTGTGGAGACAGACTTTAGAATCAAAGGGTTTTAGGCTTAGCAGAACTAAAACAGAGTATATGAAGTGCGGGTTCAGCGGTGTCAGGTCGGAAGATGGAGATGTCACTCTGGCTGGACAAATAGTTCCCAAGAAGGAATCATTTCGATATCTAGGATCAATGTTGCAGTATAATGGTGAGATTGATGAAGATGTTAGTTTTAGAATTCGAGCGGGATGGGTGAAATGGCGACAAGCGTCTGGGATTCTCTGTGACAGGAAGGTCCCACAAAAGCTTAAAGGAAAGTTCTACAAAACGGCAATTAGGCCTGCGATGTTGTATGGTGCAGAATGTTGGCCTACTAAAAGCCAACACGTCCAAAAGATAAGCGTAGCAGAGATGCGTATGCTACGATAGAGCTGCGGTCATACAAGAAGAGACCGAATTAGAAATGATGATATACGTGATAAACTTGGAGTAGCACCAATTGAGGAGAAGCTAATTCAACATCGCTTAAGATGGTTTGGACATCTTCAACGAAGGCCGCCCGAGGTACCTGTGCGTGTTGGAATTATAGGCCGCGTTGAATGCTCAAAGAGAGGTAGAGGTCGACCAAGGTTGACATGGGAGGAAGTAGTAAAAAGGGATTTGAAGGATTGGGGTATATCCGAAGAGCTGGTGACGGATCGGAGCGAGTGGAAGTTAGTGATTCATGTACCAGAACCATGAGCGTTGAGTTTTATAAGTTTTAGATTATAGGACTAGAAAACATGAGCCTAAGACGTAGGTTTGGTCTTTGACCAATATTACTATTAGTATCATTATCGCTATTAGTATTATTATTATCATTCCTCTTATATATATACATATATATTTTTATTTTATTTTACTTTACTTAGTTATTATTATTAATTTACTTATTTGACTTTATTTTATTATTGTTATTACTATTATTATTATTATTATAACTTTTAAATTGTTTTTTTTCATTTAGTTTTGGGTTCCATCTCTAGCCGACCCCAACTTGTTTGGGAATAATGGCTTAGTTGTTGTTATTTTTAAAGAAACACTATAGGATAAATATATGGTTTTGGTTTATAAAATTGAAATTTTTGAAAATTTATTTGTCTTACCAAAAATAAAAATGAAGTTTGATTACAAATAACAATGGTTTAACTAGTATATAGGAAGATTCATACGTGTTAATTATGAAATACATCCTAATTGAAAATCTTTGTTTTAAAAAGTAGTGAATTCAAATAAAAGGATATAACATTTTTTTGTCTTCTAAGTTAAATGGTGCTAATATGATTTTGCAAAACTCTCTCTTTCGAAAAAAAAGAATAAAAGAAAAAAACATTTGTATATATGTATATATTTTTAACACCTAGAGTCAGGTGTTGACACTCGTGTGTTCACTCACAATGCTTTGTACCCTTCTCACGTAAGCCCGAAAGGCAGTGCACGATCGGTATATATGGCCTCAATTTATCTGAGTTAGGTGTATATATATAAAAATTCTTTTTAATAATGCCTACAGTCAATAGGTGTTCACACTCGTGTGTTCACTCGCCACGCTCTATATTCCCCTCAATCAGTCCGAAAGGCAGTGCATGGGTAATATATCTGGCCTCAGTTTATCTGAGTTAGGCATATGCATATATTGTTAATATCAATAAAATTTTCAAAAGAAAAAATGGAGAGAGTAAGCAAATGAAATCCAAGCACTATTTTAACTTATTTGATTTGACTTGTTATTGAAAAGAAACGAAAATACCACTTTGATAAACTTTGATAATCAACTAAGGATCCATTTCATAGTTACACTTTGTTATCAACCGAAACAACGAGTTAAACTATAGTATATTTGCTTTGATAACTTGATTTTTGTTGGAAATTTTGACAAGTAAATGACTTAATTTTTCAAGATAATGACCAAAACCTATATTTAACTTAGTTGTGTCTATTTAAAAGTAAATCTTTCATTTGTAAATATTTCCAAAAACTCGCATTCATCTCTTTGTAAATAAATCTTGCATTTTGTAAATATTTTCATCCTGCATTTGGATTTTATGGGTAGTATCCGCTGAAAACCCTCACGAGACAACACTCATCCTACTGGGGACACCCAGAGGTTTAACGGCTTGTTGCATACGCTCAATGCAATCGTGCTCCCTACGAAAATGGATTTTTCTTAGTTTTTTCTTTATTCGAGGATGAATAAAAAGATAAGTGTGGGGGTATTTGATGTGCACGTAAATATGCATATTTTTACCACCATATTTAATCTATTTAAATTTAATAAATGATCATATCGGGCATTTTAACTTGTTTAAACCAAAATTCATATTATTTTCATATCGTCACATATTCATCTTCATCCAAGGGCAAAATGGTCATTTTTGTGCATATATTAATTTTCTAAAATTTAATTGAAAATTTCTATATTATTTTGTAGGAATTTAAATTCATATACAAGTGGTTTCATGATCACATATGCATGCATAAGAGTGAAGAGAACAAATGAAGATGGAAATAATTCAAAGTGAAGATAATGGAGGACCCCACCTACCCACCTACCTTAATGTACAAACTAGAGGCTAATGCACATGCTTATGGAATTAATGGCTTCATGTACACTTAAATGATGATTAGTAGAAGCTAATGATTACTTGGCCTCCACACTTTCTCAAGGGTATTTTGGGCATTCCCCAAAAATATGAATTATGGTTTAACACATGTATAAAATCTCCTTATGTTTCATGTAACCCTCCTTCCTTAGTCTCTCTTTTAGGCTCTCTTTTCTTAGTCTCTCTTTAGTTTAGTTTAGGCTCACAAATAAACAAGCTCTTCTCTTTCTCTTTCCATGGCTACTTAGCCATTTTTATTTTCATGTAATTTTCTTTTTTTTATGCAATTTGATATATGATCTTTTCCCTTTCTTGTTTATTTCCTTTCATGTTGTAGTGTAGATTTACTTTCATGCAAGTAGAATAGTTCTAATTCTTGTTGATAAGCTCTCTTTTTCATTAAGCTTTCATTTTGCTTTTATGTTGCTAGGTACATTTGTTAATAAAATGACAAATACGAGAGGCTAAACCCCTTCAATTTAGGGGTAATGAAGCTCTCTAATTATGTAGCTTCAACTATTTGTTAATTCATGCTCTCTTTTTGTGCTTAATGAAGAATGATTGAAGTGGTTTAATTGTTGTTTTTGCCTTGAATTTGATAGTCTATATTGTTGACACCAAATAGGCTATTCTTAAACAATCACTAACACTAATTGCCTCTTCATCAAAATATGATTATGGTAAAAGAAAGCGATTTGAAATTAAAATTTGATGGTCTATATTTCTAATCAATAGTTAATAGGCCATACTTAAAATAGATTTCATTTTCATTGTCAAATTTCATGAAAGTTAGTAAGTGGTTTAAGGGGTGTGCTATAGTTTGATGGCTTATGTTTGCTAATCAATAGCACAAATATGCCATATTTATGTTAAGCACATCAATTAAAGCACTAATGACCATAAAAGAGAGATCATGACTTCATACGTGTTGAACTACATGATCTAGAGAGTGGATTTATTCTCTAAATTGTCATTTAACTCTTATATTTGCATCTCTTTTCTTTTAGTTAGTTAGCTAATTTTCTAGTTCTCTAGCTTAACATTCACTCGACTTTGATTTAATTTGATTGAATAGGTTTTTAAAATCATCAATTCCCTGCGGATCGACTCGTATTCACCACGTACTACAAGTGTACGCCGTGCGCTTGCGGTAAATTTATTTCTAAATTCGTTCGACGGTTTTCTAAACCGATAGAAAATCCGTTATCGAACAAAAGTGCTATAACAAATTAATTACACTAGACTTTTATAATATATATACTTTCCAAAAGATCTCTAATTAAAACATTCACTCATTTTCCACAATCATTTAATAATAATCAATATTTTTTATGTTATAAATCTTTACTTTTATCAAACTCTCCATAATTTTAAATTTTTTTGAAATTACCTTTAATTACTATCATATATAAATAAAAACTTTACAATAAACCATTTCAACTAACGTTTTTTATAATATCACATCAACACCATTCTTATTCATTTATAATAAATATAAATTAATATTGAAATTCACTTCACAACTTAAAATAATGCACACAAATTTCAAAATTAAATTCAACACGAGCAAAACAAACATAAGAAACAAAAATAAATATACGTAGCAGAAACTAATATATAGATTTTCTATCGTGCACTCTGATCAAAATTAAATCAAAACTTAACTACACAATATCAAACCAAACATCACAATACAATATTAAAACCATTCAAAATCATAAATACGAGTACTACTGGTTAGGCTAACATCTTTCGTCTTTGCTACTCCATCTATATTAAACTTTATGCTTAATAGAAAAGAAATTAATTATATACTTAAATGCATATACTCGTAAAATCACAAATACGTCCCTTGACGATTGCCCTTATAGTAATCATCATACACACACATACATATACGTATATACACACACACACACACATATATATATATATATACATATACTAACTCTTATTGCGACGACCCACATTTCGGAAGGTTTAAATCGACAACAATCCACACATGTCCAACTTAAACAATCCAGAACGTAGATAATCAATGGGGTAATTAAGAAAAAAAAACAAACACAGAATCTCATGGCGGAACGATAAATATATAATAATCAAATAAACAGTTCATGAAGCTATTTACTATACATTTGATTATAATAAATACACATTTTTAGCAAAGCTAGCCGGCTTTATAGTGGGCCGTGCCACTGTATATAAATAAAGAACAGGTGGTCTGTACATGCACAGAGCAGCTGATTAAAGTGGATAATCCACTGACAAACTAAGGAACAAGAGATAGACAAAAAGGTCTATACTACTGCATATGGACTTGCCTAACCTCCTAAAGTGGAGGAAGGACAAGCACTACCATCATCTGACTCAGGACCTGTAACATCATCATACCCAGTGAAAAGAAGAGCCAGATCTGTAGCGTAACCAACAAAAGCAGGAGAGTAGATTAACTTCCTATCCCATGTAACATCATAGAACTTACTTTTGTTCACCTCACCAATCTCACCCTCCCTAGTGAGGGCAAGGCCGTCACCAACAATATGGTAAATAAGACTTCTCGTTTCCTCTGCAGAATCACTAATGAAAGCATAAAAGGTATTAGTCTCAGGCGAGAACCTCATGTCTGAAGGAAGGCGTAGCCAAGCACGCTCATCTAGATCCCAAACAATAGTATCAGAGGAAGGTCCATCACACAAAGGGTCAGAAGAAACATCCACGACCAGGTCAATAACATGAGGAGGAACTACAAGAGGATCAGGCTGAGTAATGTCATCAGAAGGAAGGGATGGAATAACTGGGGCAGCTTTCACAACCCACTTCCTAACATGGGTCTAGGAAGCGGGACCCGAGAAGACAAAAGAGCAGGAGCAATAGCTGTATCATGCGTACATGACTCAGTGGAATGTCCAAAATACTGACAGGACGTACAAATATCAGGCTTCCAACTATAACGAACTCGAATCTTGGCATCGTGACCGTCAGGTAGACGAACCCGAAGAGCAGATGGCAAGGGTTTGGTAGGAGTTATCTCAATCAAGGCTTTAGCATAAACTAGTCTCTTTCTTGCAACTGTGTTCATGTCATAACAAATCACCTTGCCAACAAGGCCAGCCAGTCAATACCGATCATAGGTTATAGCACTGAAGGAATACAAGAAAAATGAGCCCAGACAAGAAAAGATAAAACCTGCTCAATTGCCCCGTCAACTAATGGATTTCAGGAAGTGATTATGAAAGGCTTCCCAGCAATTAGAATCAGATCAGATTCAAGGATATGTTGCCTCTCATCAGAATGAGAGAACTTGAAATAGTCATTATCAAAGTGAACACTAAGACCACCTCTGGGCTTCCAAACTTGATTGCATCTCGCTTTAACTAAATGATAGTCCGGTTAGGAATCCAAGAAAACTCCAACTAAGTAGTCCTTCCAATAGTAAATGCCAGCTTGTATCACTTCGGAAGGTGGAACCATGGATCCTTCAAGCACAACATTTTCAAACACTCTCGGGGTATGAACACCCGCATTGCCGGGCATCTTAGTGAAAAGAGAAAACCAAATTGGGGGCATATTAGTTGGAGAAGCTAAGGCAGGAGGGATACGCTTAGAACTGTCAACAACAAATGTCAGTTGTTGGGCATTCACTATTTAACAAATTGGCAGTAACGACTGGGTTAACAACTTCCACGTTATCAATATGATATTCATTGAACATCACAGCATCATCCCCACGCATACACAATTCGACAGTATCATCATCAACAGTATCATTAGCTTCCACGTTATCAAAAGAAGGAACACTAACATCTGACCAAGGCTTAGCCACGCTACAAGCTGCAGCGCCAAGCAGAGGCGACAGAGGTGAAATTAAAGAGGGCTTGTTAATACTAGAGATTGGCAAGGCACTCACAGTCACGTGATTCTGGAGGGCAGAAGTTAAAGCTAACGGTGATTCCAACACGTCCAGGTCGCCAAGGAGGCCGCGAATTCTAGAAGGAGTAGACACCAGACACTACACCACAAAAGGCTTTTAACAGCGTTTGGTAAACGCTGTAATATGATACAACAGCGTTATTTCAAACGCTGTATAACGACATGCTGTCGTATATACATAACTTACAACAGCTTTTCTATAAACGCTGTTGAAACATCTCTGTGACAGCGTTTATTACGAGCTGTCAATAATGTTTTTACAGCGTTTTCAGACGTGCTGTATTATGTTTCAACAGCGTTTATAATTTAGTTGTCGAAGATGTTCAAATTCTACTTTAACTGTTTACAACAGCTTTTTCTAAACGCTGTTATTGAATCATCAACAATTTCGACAGCATGTTACAAACGCTGTTATTGAATCATCAACTATTTCGACAGCATGTAAAAAACGCTGTTATTGACAATTTTAAGATAATTACAGCACGAATTAAACGCTGTTGTTTCTTCATTGACAGCATTAATCAAACGCTGTCTTCTATTTATATAACAGCTTTAATATTCCACTCTATTTTTGAATATTCCAAAACTATATTTTAAGCATATTCAAGCAACTAGTATATATAACAGGTTCTAATAACTATTAATTGGTTACATAAACTAGTTAAGACAATATTAATAAACAAAAGACATCCATAAACCAAGTTCCAATAATATCCATAAACAAAAATAACAATAATATTCCACTAAAGCATTTACTACACACAAATCTTCCTCTAACACTTCTTTACTCACCAGCCCCCAACACCCCACTGCATTGCATTTGAATTCATCACTTCCTCACTTCAACAACCTTCATCACAACACATATAACATACAAACTTCCCTGCTTTTAACTTCCCACCGTTCTACATTCATCAGCAACATAACAGCACGCAAATAACCACCAAACTACCTACATAACTTCCACGCACCAGTGCACATATACCACTGCTCTGCAAAACTTCCTGCCAACCCATCATAAGCATCCATTATGGAAAATTTCAGTTAACATATCACTCATTTACATACCAGTGCACATATCACCACATTTACAAGCATCACATAATTCATCACTTCCTGTTAACATTACATCAACTCTCACTGACATCAGCAGCCAAACCACCCATATATTGTAACTGCACATCTGTCAACATATACCACCCAAATATTGTCACTAGCTTCAATACTTCATCACTCACAATCACAAACTTCCCCAAAGTTCATCACTGCTCATTTGCCTTACAACTATTCAACCTTCACTTGACTGTGCAATCCTTCATATCACTTCTATCATCTACAATTACTTCATCCACTGCATAAGCCTCTCCATACCACAGATACATTCACCACTCACACTTCATATCACATACATCCTCATTTAATATACAAATCCATATCTGGCAACTTCTTCCACTCGGTCACCTTCCACAGTCCACAACAACTCCCCAAACAAAACTGTCTACCTCCACCTCCACTGCCCCATCAACTGTTACACTGAAACTCCTCCACAACCCACCACTATAATCAATACAAACCACCCTGCCACTTCTAACATCCTCTGCCCCTTCATCTTACCATCACTCATCACTGCCACCAACTTGCCTGCCTGCACTGACCCAACGAGCTTGTCACCATACCTCATTGCATTGCACTTCATCCCTTGCCCATCTAATCAATCAACCTCCATCACCATAACCTGCCTTCAATATAACAATTGCTGCACCTCATTGCCTGCACCACAAATCTTCCACTATCATACAAATCCGCCAACAAGCTTCACTTCATCACTGCAACATCTCTTCAGACTACACATTCATCACCACACTTCATTTCATCAACTACCAGCGCCACAAATTCCAGACTTCTCCACACATTCACAAACCACATGTGCACATCAATCGCCGGGCATACATATCTCCCAAAACTATAACACTCCCCTTTTCTTACAACAGTCCCTTCACCGCCACACTTCATCTGTCCACCATCCAACCTCTCATGTCAACACACTCTTCATTTTCCACCCTCTGCGCCTCAAAACACTGCTGCAATTTCATCCCCATATCACGGCTCCATTCACCTCCCCCTACGACCACTGTCCATACTCACAAAACTGCTGCTATCACTGTGACAACTTCCACTGTAAACTTACAACTGCAGTTCACCAACCGTGCCAGACAACTTCATTAAACCATTCTCAGTAGTAGGTGGAAGCAGTTGAACATTTAAAAACAATTGTGTATTGCTGTGATTTCGGTAGGAAAACTGATCAATCATCAATTTATTTAGTTAAAAAGCTCCACTTTCAAGTTTCAACAGCTGAAATGACAGCTTCTTTTTCACTAGTAAATTACATTTACTGCTTAGTTTTCCCTTTCTAAATGCTATGAGCTACCGCAGTCTCCCATAAGATATCATCATTGCAAACTCTTTTTCATATATCATGGATGTATACTATTTTTCTGATAGGGACTGTAATCAGCATATTAGTTTTGATACGCTATTGTAATAAAAACGTCTATATGTCAAAGATGGCACCAAAGATGTAGACGGTTAGACCAAAGACTTAATGATCAATTGTTGCATTTTTGTTGATCTAATATTACTAAATAACATGCATTGGTTGCTCCTAGCCATTCGATCTGTAGGTGAACTCCTACTTGGGTTTTCAAACATAACAGGCGATTGATTCTTTTACTATTTAATTGGTTGTAGACATTCACCGTTGATGCTACAATTTAAGTTAAGTTACATATAATATTGGAAGGAAAAAAAAATAGTTGCAGATGAGATGGTAGTGCAAAACCTGTGATGCCCATTGATGCGCCAAAATCCCCTTCCCACTTTTTCCGATTCTCTCTTCAAAATTGTCCGGGCTCTTCCAAAATAACCTATTTCAAACGCAGAACCCGTAAACATACACCCCGTTCAAAACTTAATACGAAAATAAGCACTTTTTCTACTTTACGTCTACGCACTTTGAATTTGCTCGAATACAGCTAAAATTTTGTTTTTAGCATTTTCAGAATGCACTAAATGTAAAATGATGACAAGTAAAAAACATGCATATTCTTATAACAAAATTCGAATGGAGAACTAAACTTGTAATAACTTGTTTTCTTCTAGCCTTTTTTACTTTTTTCTTAATTTATTTCATGCTGAAAATAATCTTGCTTCATGCAAGCCATGTAAATCATAAAAACTTTACATTGTTTAATATTTAAGCCATTTGAAAATTTTGAGTTTCTTTATTGGACTGTAAAAAGGGAATCCTGAAAATTTTGAGTCTCTTTGTCAGGCAATGTCAAAAGACTATGTCAACCGAAGAGACTACCAACAGAGCTACTAGGTGGAACCATCAACTTCTCTTTCTGTCTTTCTTCTTCTTGTTTCTGTAAAATAGACTATCAAAAGATATTTATGTTTCAGTTATAGTAGCCAAAAAAAGACTGTAAAACTGGATGTACAATGGTGAGTGAACGACGGTAGTTAAATAAATTTTATTTCGTCATTATCTCACTCATTTACCACTTCTACACTGATGTAGGCTAATGTACACATATAAAAACAAATTAGCGTCCGCGTCACATTGATAACACCATTGATACTTATAACAGCAACTGCACAGTGATTTTTAGGATGAGGAGGAAGCATAAAAAAAGTAAATTCCTCTCAGTTCTAAAAAAAGGGTTCATCAAACCTTGATTTTACATTTATTTTACTTCATTTGTTTTTAACTATTCAGAAATCAATTTACAAAGAAGAATTGATGATCACAACAATAAATAGGTTAGATAGGGCATGATAATATTTACTTCATCAGGTTGCTGGATACACTACAAGACAGACACTCATATAAGTGTTATATATTTACAACTAAGCAATTTGATAGATAGGTTTAAAACTGTAACATTCTATTTATGTCATGATCTGATAGATAATAAATTTGACTTTTAACAAAACTAAGCAATTTGATAAGTCGTAAATCTTTTTGTACATGTCCAAGCAATTTCAAAACAAATCAACTTATTAAGTGACAGTTAGTTTATATTTAAGCTCTAATTTATTCACTTTTGAAAAATGTGAGTTAAACACTGATTAGGGAAAAAGGGTAAATCATATTTTCCTTCCCGAAACATGAGTTCATGCTCTCTAATTCACCACTAATTTTGTCTCAAAGCTTCTCATTCATTATTAAATGCACTCTTATTCATTACAACTAAGAATTTCAAAATCAAACTATCTCAGATCGAAAATTGAACACAACTGCAGTTTTTTTCCAAAAGGTTCATTTGGTTGTTGAAGATAAATGGCATTAATACAGTATCATGTTAAATCGATACTAAACTATAACAGCCACAGAAGAAAGGGAAAAACTCACCATGTGAATTGGGTGTATTACATTGCACCTTGATACTTTGCTGTTGCGTCTGCTGTTTTGGTTGTTGCTGTACAAAATCCATCATCTTACAAGCTCCAGCAGTCTCTCCCATGCCTAAAGGGATTTATTTGATTCTCGATTTGATTGAGCTCATTAGTGTTGGGTTGGCCGAGGTCCTCACCAAGTAAATTTCTGATATTACAAATTCAGTTAGGAAAAAACATCGTATTATTAACTTTAAGGTTCATTGCTGATGCCAACTCTGGGAACGCTGCATAAGCTCAACTCTAGTTTTTAACTTTGGACAGTCCAGGTAACTGCTCTGCACTGTAAAACAAGATGGAGACTAGTTTAAGGTATTAATTTTCCTTAGCAGTGCAATATTTAACTCCTTGCTGCTGATAATTCGCGTAGACTGTAAAATAGGCATTTGTTCACTTTGATACAATCGTGCAATAAATGAAACATGATTTTATTAAATAGATACAAAAAATATGTGAAAACTATGCCATCATGAAAATAACCATTACAAAGATATAGTTTGATACCATGTTGTTTTGCCCACGCCCACATACAACCAACCATTTCTTTGGTTTGATTCGGAAACCATCATGCAATAACTCAAACATAATTTTATAGAGTTTTTTAGATGAAGCGTGGAAAAAATAATGTCTGTATATATCTTAGCATGTGAACTTATGGGGCATGCATTCAATTTTGTTATAACTTGCATATACATGTGCATCATACAAAAAATGACAAACTTTGAAAAAAAAATCAAGGCATTGACGACTAGTAAAACATTGGTTAAAAAACTTTGAGATGCAAAAGAGCATAGGCTATAACAATGTTTGGGCCAGACAATAAATTATATAACTAGTATTTGAACTTATGACTTTAGCCAGAGCTGTAGCCTAGAGCCTGTCTGTGCTATATCTATTCCAGTTGCTATATCCATTTTAACCTGATGGACATGGTAATATAATGTACTGGGTCCATTAGTGTACTGAATTAATTTCTGTTTTCACTTTGCAATACATGGGTCCATCAGAGTATATTGAATTGATTTTTATTTCCACTTAGTAATCCTCTATTTTTAGAAGATAGAGTTGCTAGCTTTTGTCTATCCTTAAGAAATGAACAAATTGATGCAATACGATTCAAATAAAAAATACGAAAAAAAATCCAATAAAAATGTATGTTAAATATATCTTTCCATTTTTGTTTATTGTGCTTAAAGTTTTATAACAGTGTGTTATCTCGCAGGCACATGTTTAACTAGAAAGATTTTCTATGTTTGATTTTTTTTAATTCAACCATACATGTAATTAAGTTTACATAAAGGTTTACCGTGACATTTGAAGAAGATTTAGTCTCCAATCTAAAAAAATATTAACCCGAAACAAACATTGCATTAAATATTGATGTAGGACATAAGGCTGCACCTGAAAATTAATTAGCAATGAATTTAGCTATACGGTCAAATACTTAAAATGAAATTTATCAATAAAATACCTTGCATAAAGTGTAAGGCAGAAGTATGAACTGAACAACAAAAAGCTTCCATGCAGAGAGATGATACTAACACTGTTAACGAAATAGTTACTTCAATATAACAGTTTACAAAGTAACCGTGTTAAGTTACCATAACAAATACTCCCAATCAGAACCATGAAAATGTTTTAAGAATCCATTATCAAGAATGATATGCATATTATAATGCAAGTTTTGTATATGAACATCATGCATCATCATTTATACCAAATAATTATTTGGAATATTAGGCACTGGAAACACACATTCATAGGATATGAGTAAAAATCTAAAAAAGAAAAGGAGAAAAAAGGCATGTATTCTGCACTTGCGTAAATACCTGAATGTAGCTCGATACACTTTGGTTTTTGAATCTAGCAGTAACCAATACGCTAAATACACATCTTCATAGATAATATCTTTTGTAAGTTAGACATGAGATGTGATAAATTGTAAAAATTAAAGGAACGAAAAAATCAAATGTGTCTCATTTATTATTTGCGCAAATGCATTTTTTTCAACATAATCATGTCAAAGAGAATAGATAACAAAACTGTATATAAACCAATATGTCATATTAAACTACAAAATACCTTGAGCCTTGAGAATACACAGAATCTTGCTTTTGGTGATGCTCTTAACCTGAGGGATACCAAAAGAATCATGAAGAATGCAACAATTTGAGATGGAGTCGGTCCTTGGCAAATTTGCAAATTTTCTCTTAAACCTAAACATTGTATTTAGAATTATATTAAGTCGGGATTCCACGAAAAGAATTACTGGTGTATGATAACAAAAGGGAAACTGTTTCCAGGCCCTATAAGTTATAATGACTTGTTTTAAAGACTATGTTGCCGTAAAACAAACATGCCTAGTAAAACAGTGCCTTATACAGTTTGTTTATTTATTCAATGAACAATGCTACTTTTGTATCATGGAATTAAACTTCAATCTACTCGTGGATATTTTCTAAATGCCCTAATGCCTCTTCAAACTATGTCTGATTTATACATGGT
This sequence comes from Allium fistulosum, assembly GCA_030737815.1. Lineage (NCBI taxonomy): Eukaryota > Viridiplantae > Streptophyta > Magnoliopsida > Asparagales > Amaryllidaceae > Allium > Allium fistulosum. Next base: position 488,738,454 of record CM060903.1, on the reverse strand, counting down.
CATATTTATCATATTATTTTGTCCCTTGTGCACTACTTTGAAGAATTATATGCAATTTGTATAAAAAATGAATCGATGCATCTTACATTTAATTGATATAATTTCTCCCAGCCTAGACCGTAATACAATTAGATATTTATGTGAAGCGGTGTTAACTGATATTACATCGTTGACTAATATATGAACTTCCATCTTTTATGATTCCTATTTATATAAAACTATAGTGTTTAGTTCATGCATCCATTAGCTTTGTAATTAATCAATACAAGAAGAAGAAAAAACAGTTGAATGTATCTCAAAAGCTCAAATAGACATGCTTGATTAATAGCCACATTAGGCATTTTATTTGATATCTTATGAGTGAAACAATTAGTAAACAAGGGTGATATAAGAATTTTGTAAATGCACTAGCATATGGTTTATAAGGGACTCGAAGGAAATTCGGTATTAAAAACAAATTCATGTCATTTATTTATTCATCAATGTCATATGAGTTATGAGGGGGGACGCCAATTATAACAAATAAATACCCATTTATTTATTCAGCAATGTCGTGCATTTGTATTTATCATAATTCAATGCTAATATATTATCTATTCAAATATCATAAATATATTCTATATTACTCTAATAATTTCACCTAATAAGTTTTACTTTTATAACTTATCACTATGAAATCCCAATTTAAATTATAGTTATTCATTTGAGAACGTGAACATATAACAAAATAATGAAAAATTGAAAAGAACGTGAACATTAATACACATGTAAATAACATATGCAATGCTTCGTTTGAGAACGTGACTTTAAATAAAGCTATAGTACTAAGCTTAATAAAACAAAAGCATATAACAAAATGGAAAAATTAGTCTTATAAAAAGGTTTGCCGAAATACAATAACTTTGATTGCTTTAAACTATTGTTTGACAGCTCAATTGTCTGCCACTGCTATGTACTTAAACATGAAATGAGATACACAAAATTGGTGGTAATGATCATCAAATATATGGTAAAAATCCTAAAATCTTCCAAAATCACTGTGGAGAACACCATTGATCAACCCAACACTAGTCAAAACAATTGGCGACTCTTAACTTATGATCATTATCACCACAGTTGGAGAGGCTGATAATTTGGGAACACACCACAATCTCTTTTGTAGATGCTCCAAATCACAATAATTTAGTTTTTTAGTTCTCCTTATGAATTTCTTTACTGCATTGATATTTGAGTTTTATATTATAGAAAATATAAAACACTAAAGAAATGAAACTTTTGTTTACCCTTGAAAAAAAGGCTAAAATGTTAGAAGTTATATTTGAAATCTGTATTATTTTACAATTTGCCTGAAATTCTCCTAGTAGATAATTATATATGAAAGTTTTTGTTGGATGTGTATTTGTGCGTGTCATGCGTCTCTATGTGATTTTTTTATTTTTTATTTTTTTTATGCATTTGGTAAAACTTTCTTGCAAATCAAATTTGATGATGCAGAAATTAGAGGAAAATCACACTTTGATAATGCAAATTCTTTTCTTGCGTAGCACTGGGAAGGAAGCAGAATGTGCATGGTAAGCATGATATTGTGTACTAATCTAGAAAACTTACATATAAATAAATATATATTATCTCATACGACATATTTATACTTTATATATATGTATATGTGTGTGCACATATGTGTGTGTGTATCGCGCTTCTTTTATCAGTTGGTAGCAAGCAAGTTATAGTCATTTTGGAAAAAATACTCAGTTATGGGAATAAGCTCATAACATTCTCTGAAATTATAGGCTTGAAGCCAAACTTCATTCTAACCTAAGTATACTATGTGCTCTTGCTGATGCTCAAGTAGAAATGGAACATGCATTTCAGGTACTTCCATTTTAAGCCTCGAATGTAAGTTGAATGAAATTATTAAAAACTTGTGCCATCCATATGTTTAAAAGACAAAGCAAACATGATTGGTTAAAAGTTCAACAAAAAAGATGTCCCTTGAAATCAACTAAATAAATTTATTAACAAAACATTGATTGCTCAAAACAAGAAATTAAATGAAAGCATATGACGGATTAAGCTATTATTATAGGCTGCTCAATCTTCAGCACCACTTCATCCAGCTGCAGCACAAACTTTTGTGCTGCAGATTGTTCCACCATCTGTACTATTTGCTCATGCTGAAGCTCAAGAGAAAATGGGGATTACATCTCAGGTAGTTTTAATTTTATTTGGAAGTGCAACTTAAAATGAAGTGATGAACACCTTGTGAAATCATGTTAGTGAATATAGCAAGAAATTATTACAAATAAACTATTACAATAGTGCATATTCACATGTTTAACAAAAAAAAAAGAAGTCCCTTTGATGTCAACTAAATGCATTTTTCTTAACAACATGGAAATATCTGTGTTTATTTGAGCTACCTAATCATTGCTACTTGATTCCAAGATGTCAACTTCCAGAAGTAACAAAACTCTGCGATCAAAACAACAAAGAAAGAGAAAACCTCAACCAACTCATTCATCTTCAGCACGAAATCCATATGTAAGGATCTTACCTCTCAAGTGAATATATTTCTTGATGTCAACTATATATACATTTCTTAAAAACTGAAGTAAGAAAACTTTAAGCTCAAAACAAGAAAGAATGAGAAAGCCTAAAATGGATTAAATTATTATTACAGGCTCCTCGGTCTTCAGCACTTGTTTCACAACAGATGAGAAAAAGGATTTACCAATATACAATCAAACTTCTAACGTGATGAGCCAAATTTAAGAAATAATAGGTTCACTAATTGACTTTAGGATTGAAGGGTTGGAAGAGAACTAAGAACAGGACTTTACAACATATGAAACAAATGTTCATAAACATGAGAATATAAAAGGCAGAACTAAAGAATTTCATGCTGCATTCCCAAAACAAAATATGTCAATTATCTTCCAAACTGGGTGTAGAATAAAACTTAATATAATTAGCTGACTTCAGTAGCACGTCAAAAATGTTAAAACCACAACTTACTGATCAACAGTAAATAAATTCTTACAAAATTACATATGTTGGCACATGATTTGGATCAACAAACTCTAAACTATAGAACAGATAATGAAAAATAGAATAGATTTAACTAACAATGACAAATTACACTGCTTAAAATCTGAAGGTCATACCTGATGTACAACCGAAGTTAACATATTCAATTACAGTTAGACAGTTTACACTTATAACAAAGATCTAAACAAAACACATAATTTAGCGGTCCGCTCTAAATAATCATGCTAGAATGCTTAAAATAATGCAATCTACATATAGACGGTCTGAACGATGTTGAAAATACTAATATTAGAAAATCGAAGAACTAAAATTGGACACAAAGAAAAGGAAATACGGAAATACTTCAATTCTAAATCGCGATTGATGAATGATGTTTGAACGTGTTGAAAATACGTTCAAAATTGAAAGAACCCATTTTAAACCTATATAGAATCAAACAACCCATTTAAACCTAAAAAATTGATGGCGTTGTACCTGTAGACGATATCTGAACGATGAACGAGATCTCTGAATGATGAATGGAGAAGTTTAATGAAGCGACGGTGATGTAGGCGAATTTTGATAATTGGAAGATTTGTTTTCTTCTTTTTACGTGGTGAAAATGTTTCTAAGGCAGTGAAGGATGAAAAGAGGAATTAGGGGAAGTGAGAAAAATGGCGCAAAAATTGTATAATTTAGCTTTTGTCAGCGTTCACACGGAAAATTTTCCCCCCAAAATTTTTAATGACCGCACTTAAGTCACAAACGCTGACATTAGGTGCTGTTGATGGTATTTTTTCTTGTAGTGAGAGGAAGCTCGAAAGCCCGAGGGTCAATTGCACGAGGCAGAGACAGATCTGGGATAGATGGGGAATTTGTTTTCCAAATCTGGTCTCCGACCTGAGCGCAGCAAGGGCAGCGGATGGCGGCTTCTTGCGTCATGGCATGGCAACCAGGAACAGAGATGAACATGCAAAACACGGTCGCCAGAAAATTGTCTAATTAAGGCCACAAATTAGGGCGCCATTAATTTTTGAATCGAAAATTTTTAGGGAAGCCAAGCTCTCGTTGATTTATATATATAAATCAGGGATAAATAATCAATACAGTAGAATAGCATGATGCATAGGATAATAATAATAGTAATATACCAAATCTTCGTCTTCGTCCTCCAAAGAATAATCTTCAATACGCTGAAAAAACTCAGAACTGACTCGAGCGTAATGGAAAACAAAACACTCAAGTCAGGACTAAAATACTCTTATGTAAGCCAAATCAATATCACAAAAAATGAGTGTAACAACGTAAGTGATGTTTACAGGATTTTACATCTCCTATCTAGTGTATAACGTGCGTGCAATAACTTAAGAGATGTTACAGGATTTTCCATCTCCTAAGGACCCGTTAAACTATTTATATATAATAGTATACGCTATAATATGTAATGTCTATCAGTAAAATAAATATCAAAATAGCGTTAAGGCTTTACATTGATCCACCTTAACACATTTTTATAGGTACAATACTAAAGTGTAATGGGCTCGTTTAAGGATAAGTATGACAGGGCACGTGAGGCAACGTCCAAGGTAGGATTCTACAAGTTTACTCTTTCTGGCTGGTCGTAACCCATCTGTGGCCGACCGCGACAATCAATCAAAACAAAAGGATGCACCTATGGAGTCAAAATCACAATAGTAGTATGAGGGATCAACGTCGCTAGAGGTAGCTAACCTCAATGGCCAGACATAGGCTCCTGTTTTAGTCATTTTAATTATGACACAAATGTCAAGGCTATCCATCATCGTTCCCTTACTTCAATCCAGTAAACATTCGCCAATTCAACCACTACCTTCTGGATATCATCCACCGCGTACACGGTTGTCAAAGTGGTTCCAATATTGACAGAGAGTATGCTAATAAGAGGCCACGGTCTCTTTAACAACCAATCGTCATTTTACACACCGGTTGGTTCTTTTATATTTTGAAAATAATTCGTACTTGATATCAAAATATCATATTCGTTTCAAAATCAAATCCATTTCAAAATCATCATATTCGCTTCAAAAATCAAATCTATTTCGAAATAATCATATTCACTTCACAAATCATATTTTACTTCAAAATGTCAATTCAGTTCGATATATCGATTTCACTTCGAAATTTGATTCGAATTAAAATTTAGGTTATATCCAAGATTTAAATATAAACATTCCACCCTTTTGACCAGTTTGAATTTTTAGAAAATAGTTTAAATAGTTTTAAAATAATTAAAATAGTTTAATAGAAAATAGTTTGAGTATTAAAAATGGTTTATATAGTAAAATAGTATGGAAAATCAACATAATTTGAATATTTAAATAATAAAGTTTTTAATCCATTTATACTAAAATAACTCATTTGAAAATAGTTTTAAAGTCAAACCGATTCAATTCCAAATTTCCCAGTTCAAATCAATTCCAATTTCTATTTCGATTTAATCGATTCAATTCCGATTTCAAGTCGAATTTTACTTCGATTCCAAATAAATTTCAGTTTCAATTCAAAATTAATTTCAATTCCAATTCCAAATTAAAACCATTTCAATTTATATTAATTTCGAGTTCGATTTTAAAAATATCGATTCAAAACACTTAAATCAAATTAACCTTCAATGTCCAATTTAAAATCCAAATCTTCAAATATAATTCAATTCCAAGCTCAATTTGAAATATCGTTTTATATTACTCTTACTTAGCAATATTCAAAGTTCGAATAAAAGTCTAATCTTTTAAAACAAATCAATTTTTGAAATTCAAATCATATTTCGATTATAACTTCAAAATCTCAACTTCGATTATTTAAATAATTCCTGTTTCCAAATTTAAATTTCAACATTCCGAGCTCAAGTTCGAAAATAATTCGATTTCCATAAATTCGATATTACTTCTTAAATCAAATCATTTAAATAATTTCAAAACAAAAATTTTAAAATCATTTAATTTAACCAATCCGGTGTCCGTATATAATTTCTATCCTATGGCCAAGTGAATCAATTATTTCAATTTAATTCAGGAATGGATATATATCGTTTCAATCCAAAATAAATGTCATAGGTATATATCATTTCAACCTATTTCTTAATTTATTTGAAATAATTCAATTTACAGTTTTATATACTGTAGATAATATATAGGATGATAACATGATATATATATATATATATAATAAATAATCATCCAATCATCCAAACTATCAACCAATAGCATCCATCACAATCAACCATCCAAACGGTCAATAAAATTCACAACAATTTCATAGTTATCAATATCGGGTAATTTACTGGCTATTAAATTCCAATTCAATTTTAACTATCAAGAATCCTTATCAATTTAATTTATATGTCAATCAAATGTCAATTAATTTACCAAACATCAACCAATGCAACTAAATTACTTTACGACATTAATTTAACTAACATAAAAAAAATTATTTAGTCAATTATGAGCGTATAAAACACTCACCTTCTATTTGAAACTGAAAATTTCTCCAGCTTCAAATAAAATCCAAACCTCTATGACGTAGCCTTCATCGATACGATTCCAACGCTTCTTGTTTCGTCCGAAATGGACCACGTATGCACAGATTACGATTTTATTAACATAACGATAATTATAAGACTTAATTAACAAAAATAATAAAATAAATAAAACAAAAAAAAAATAATACATTACCTGTTCATCTCCCTCACGCATCACGTTCGCTCCCAGGACATTCGCGCAACCCATCGTTCGCGACCAACCACCCTCAAATGCGCACGCAACCCAACGACCGGAGATTGATCAACACCCATCAATGCGAGTGCCTCGACCCCACGCACCACCGCCCCAAACGCCTCCAACTCCGCCACCATAGTTCGTACTAAATCAAGGAAAAACGCGCATGACTTCAATACCCAATTCTTGCGAATCCGTGGTGAAATATAACAATTCAACCGTTGGATGTGTAGAGCTCGTCGAGTCTACGTTTTCTCTTTTGGAAGTTTTCGATTTAGTTGAGCGTATTGAGAGATAGAGAGGAGAAAAGTTCGACTGATTTTGGCCATTGAAACAAGAGGAAGGTGGCGGCTTAGGGTTTAGAATAATATAATAATAAATTTTCTCGTTTCGCGTTCCGTATTTATATAGTTAGGTCCAAAACCGTCCGAACTCCAATCGAGGTTTGCCACTTGGCGTTTATAACGTTTTACCCCTATTCTGAACATAATGGAACTAGTCTCGAGGCATAATTCGATCGTATGTGGAAGATAGATTTTCAAAACCAATTATTTTAATTAAATTCTAAAATTAAATTTCTACGCGTTTCAAGCTCGCACGGCCAAACGACAAGTTCGATCGCTACGAAACTTGAAATCCTACAATAATTCACTATTACAGATCCGATGAAACTGGTTTCGTCAAAATCCAAGACAGTGGCCAAGATGTCTATTTTTACTCGTTAATTATAATATAAAATTCCCAATTTCTAATTATTCACTTTTAAATCCAATTTTAAAAGTAAACGATTTTATTCATATTTAAATAAAATTTAAATCAACTTTTGACATCATTTTCATTCACATAAAATTCAGAATTCAATTATTCAAATAATTTCCAATATTAAATTTAAAAAATTTAAATTATTCAACAAATTACATTAATAACCATTCATTTCAATTGAATTTTAGTTATCGACAAATACTTCATTTCTATCTAATAATTCAACATTTATTATTCAATTTCAGTTATGGATAACAAACTCATTCAATACATATAAATTAACTTCAATACTTGTTACTGCCAAAATCTTCGTAATTGGTTATTTCTCTAGTTTTTTCCAAACTCAAATTCAATAGATTACAATAATAAGTCATTAAATTTTATCTCCAACCATTTTTATTCCATAATTATATCAAATTCTATAATTTAAAATAGTTAAAAATACGGGTCATTACATTCTCCCTCACTCAAAACTTTTCGTCCTTGAAAAGGGCTAAGTAGATAATTTAACACTTGATATATTTTCTCAAAATATTAACTTATAAAACATAAACATCATATTTGCAAACTATTACTACGCTTCTACTATGCTACTCCGATATCGGTTTTACGGGAAAATATAACTTATATATAAAACAAGTTATAAAAATTTTAAAACTTCAAAATTTTTCGAACTCCCGGATTTACGGAAAATTTCGGCAGAGTCTCCTTTGCGCGGCTCGATTGGAAAAATTTTACAATATAATATATAACACAAATATACCCAATATATATCAAATATACATCTTATCTCAATGATGAGGCATCCCGAAGGGAAAAATATAAAATCGCGGTATGTAATCCGAGATACGTACCTTATTATTAATAATACAAGCGAGTTTGCTCATATTAAGCAAGCAAAAGCAAAATACGTGCAAGCGAGCTCCAAAAGCTAGCATACGCCATACATACCTACTAAACACTCAATAACCAAATGAGAACATATATATAAAGAGTAAAATCGATATATAACATGGATTATGCAATAACCATAAACGAATATAGCAAATGCAACAAAACAAACATCCAATAAACAACATCCATCCAATCTTATTCACAACAATACCCATTCACACTTCTTAATGTCAATATTCAGTTTATTATACTTTCATTTTCTATCAATATTAAATGTATTTACTTTTAATTCATTGAAATTTATTTCATCTATATACAATTGTTTGCTTTCGATTTATTCACATGGATTTCTTTCGAATTCGATTGGTTCACCTTAAATTTATTCACGTTTAATTGATTAACATTCATTTCCTTAATCATTCAATTGATTTATATTCAATTCATTCACTTTTAATTTTACATTCAACTAATTTAGTTTCAATCCATTTGTATTCAATCAACCAATATTCATTGCGTTCACATTTGATTGATTACAATTTAATGTATTTACATTCAATCGATTTACTTTCAATTGATTAATATTTATTTTAATGACATTCATTTTTATTTATCATGCAATGAATTTTCATTCCATTTAACCTTGTTAAGTTAAATTTATTTCATTATCACTTATTATTTTAATACTAATATTATTTATAAACCATTTAAGTTTATTATAAACATTTTAAAAAATTGCAACTCATTTTTATTATTATTCCATAACTTAAGTTCATATTAATCCATTGATTCACTTAATTAGTTTATTTCATAAATTTAAATTCATTTTAATGATTTTACTTCAGTAAATTTTACTTTTATAAATTGATTCACTTCATTAGTTTATTCATTGATTCAAACTCATATAATAGATTTACTTAAGTAAATTTTATTTTATAACTCCAATTCGTATAAATAATTTTTTTTATCACCGTCGATTTTATTCAACTCCTCTTAAGTTAAACTTCAATCTATATTTTATTCCCTTAACTTATTTCATATTCAATCAGTTACCACTCTATTGAGACTCATCTATTTGCATTTAATTTATTTACATCCAATTTAAATTAAATTCAGTTGTTCATATTAATTTACTTACACACATTTATTTAATTTTATTTCTTTCACACTTAAATTACATTTCATTTTAAAATTCAAGTTCGTATTCATTTCTTAATTCATTTTATAGCTCAAGTGAAAATAATTCACTTTACTAATTCCTCTAGTTTTATGAAAATCTAATTCAATTTATTTAATATTAAGTTAAACCTTTTTTTCTTCTTTCGTTGTCATTCATATTCAACCAATTTAAACTTTTGCTTTAACTTAATATTCATCAAATCTATAAGTTATACAAACTTATTCACTTAATATTTCATATTATTATTTTATCTAATTCATTTCAAATACAATTCACTTTTATTTAAGCTTTCTAGACTCCATTTCATTTTATTTTTCATTCTGTTCTGTTCATCTCGTCGTGCTGATCTCCACCATATATTCATTTGTGTGTTTCGGCGTCCGGTGGACGGCGAAATCTGTGAAACGATGGACCGTATCGGTACCCGGTTTGGAGTCTTTTCATTTCCTTTTGTCCTTTCGTTGTCTACCGTGCAAAACCAAACAGCCACTAGCTATTAATGGTTCTAGGATTCAACGCACGACTTTTGGTTGTTAATTATTTCAATTTATGTGATGGCTTCCACTATTTGCTGTTTCATTTATATAATTCTTGTTCGTTATTGTACTTCTTCTCTTCCTTTCATCCTATTCTAACTTAGGAAATTATAAAACAAACAATATTACGTATATTATGGCAATCTGTTCGTATACCTCTCAACCTTCTTTTGGTTTGGAAAAAATATATATGATAATATATAAACTTCTTCTCTTAGTTGCCTGAAGCCATTCCCCTCCTCTCCTCTCTGTTCGGCTTTCCCCATCCACTTAAATTAATCCAAACTGCCACCATGGCTGCCCCCTCGATTCGCAACACATCTCCTCCACCGGCCTGCAACCTTCCCACGACCCTCTGCCACAACCGAAGCCGACCCGCCTTCCACTTTTCCCCTGTCTGTGCTCTGCCTCACCTCTTCTCCACCTTCTTCCCACGTGCTGCCACCACCACCGCATCCCCATGCTCGGCCTCGTCTTCACATGCTAGTGCCGCAGTAGTTTTAGCATAAATGAGGTATATATATATTATAGTGTTTCTTCCTGTATATGTTAATATATAATTGTTAGTTATATGTTATAGTATACTAGAGTTTTAAAGTAGTACTGTATGTGTAAAATAGATATGTAACGACCCCAGATTTTAATTTAATTTAATTTAATAATTTATTGAATTTTTGAATTAAATCGATAATTAAATATATTTTTGATAAATTTTTTGTAAAATCAATTGATTTAGTGGAGCGAGTTTCCCCGATTCAAATATGAGTGAATTTGAAAATAATAAATATATAGTTATATATTTTGACTTGAGTTTAAATTGTAAATAAATGGGCCAAAGATAAAAAAACAAAGTAAAATAACAGACAACATTTATCTATCAACTTACAAAGCAAAGTAACAAAATATGTACATACAAAATAAAACAAAGCTAATAAATCAAGCAAGTGTAAAATCAAACCATAATGTCTCCAGCCATAAGTGTAAACAAAAGATAAAATGATAAGTAAACAAAACAAGAAAAACCTTTAAAATGAAACAAACTGGCAGCCACTAAAATATTGATTCCATCAGCCACCATATTAAAACAAAAGAAAGTAAGAAACAAAATCTAAAAACAAAACATAAACAACAAGTAAGAAAACAAAGTCACCACAACTATCTCCCAGCCGAAAGCAAAACAATATAACCTGTACAAAATATCTTTGTACAAATAAACAAAGTAAAAGAAAGCAAAGCATTTAATGCAACATATCTTTAGCCATAACAACATCATCTCAGCCATGCCTTTGTACAAATATGATATAGCCTGTACACTCTCTCCTCTATATCAACTTCTTTCCTTTAAACATGTCAGCCATCTTCATTTCTTTTCGTCCATTTCAAACTAAAGAAGAAAAAAATACTGAAGCAAATATCATCTCAAATTGAAACAAAACAACAACACAAATTCATATAGCCAGAAATCAAAGAAAAGATCTTCAGCTTGAAATTCAAGACAGTTTCAAAATGATGAAACCTCTGTTCTTTCTCTGGTCATTGTTCTTGTTCTCTGCCTTCATATTGCAAGTGAGCAACTCTTCCTTTAAAAACCTGCTCTGTTCTTTCTTCTAAAACCAAGTGAGTAAACTACCTTTCAAATGCTTGAATTTGTTTACATGTTTAATGTTTGGAATGAATACTTCAAGTTGTTGTAAAAATGTTTGTATAGAAAATTTATTTGCTTACAGGGTAGCATCAACTAAAAAATTCGATTTCTTACTGACCAGACAATATTGGCTTTTGAATTCAAAACCAAATAACTGTGTTTAGATAAGAATATTAATCTAAAAATAGGTTTATGAAGTATAGATGTGTATAGGGGTAAAAATCTAATTTTTACAGGAGGAAAGTTAATTTTTGAGAAATTCGAATTCAACAAACTAATGATTCATGAATATAACTTAAATCCTTACCTCAAGCTGTGATTTTTAAAATGAAGTTGGTGATTTTTGGTGGGATGGTTTGAGAGCAGTTCGGAGAGGATCGAATTGGGCTTTTTGATCGAATTTCGGCGACGCGATGGACTGGAGACGTCGGGGTTGCTAGGGGAGAAGGAGGAGCCTACGGTGGTCGACGGAAAAATGGGCGGAGGTGGCTTCATCAACGGTGGTGACTACGGTGATCGTTTTTGTTTCATAAACCTAAATTTTAGTGGGCTCGAACTTTTGGCTGCCGCGACCTTCACCGTGCGTCGAGTTGCACGCCATTGTAGGAGAATGGAGCTTGGTGGGTGGCGGAGGCGTGTCTGGAGTTACTAGGCATCAAATGGTCTGGAATGGGTTCGCGTATTTGATTTTTGATCGATGTCTGGGATCGAGTTTCCAGGCTTTGCTCGATTTTGATCGATGGTGATATCAGGTGGTTCGACATCTCGAGTTCGACGCAGCACGTGTGACGACCCGGCTTTCCACTCCCGGAAAATCGCATCGACAGAAAGAAAGAAAGGGGTGAGAAATAGAAAAGAGAAGAAGAGAAAAGAAAACAACAACAGATACTCACAGCGGAAACGAAACGAAATATAATATATCACATAAATATTACATAGTATCATATACATCATCTATCAGAGTTACACAGATTACACATCACATACTAGACAGTTATAAACATCTGTCTAGTTATTACATCTCAACATAATACAGATCAATACGAAGATCAACACAGCGGAAAACTACTATCTATATCTACAACGCCGAAGCCTCCTGCTCCATTGCTCCTCCAGATTACTCGTCAAAGCTAAACCTGAATCCCTTGGCTACTCGTAAAAATTTGAGTACCCAAGAGTTTATAAAACAGAAATAAACAACTTAGGTCAGACATGGGTCTGGTGTGAGTAACAGGTTAAATTTTTTAACTTCAAAACCTTTTGAAAGAAAAGGTATCACGTAAGACTCCCCACCAATAAATATGGGTAAGTTTTTACCTTACGCTAACCAAAACATTTGATAGGAAATTCGATTGTATTATAATAGGTCTAGGGTTTTCAAATAAATATGAAATAGCTGGAATGCTTACATCTCACGTTCCAACATAGTTGGGCACAACTAAAACGTACGGCACTTATTGGAGTTTGGATTCCATCAATGGCAGGGCTACCGGGGTACCGCCCGTCACAGTACGTGGCCTAGATCACCGTACCGAGGATTACTCCCAATCCCCTGCAACACAAGGCCGGAACATCCCTTACTGGATAATTCCCGCACAAGATATCCCAGCAGTTGGAGCTCACAACTGCCCACACAGCCGAATAATAATAAGAAGGGACCTCTAGACAGAGATAATCTTGTCCTACTTGGGTGCTACCCACTAACCTTGCTGCACCTCCCCTGTTTTAGCCATTCCCGGTTTCTGAGGCTTGAGGTCACGATTACCTTAGAAAAGAACACATCTATCTTAGAATGCTCATCGTCCACCTGACGATGTGCTGAAAGCATTCAATCCATACAAGTTCGTTCCGGGTTCGAACGAAACCGAAGGCATTATCTCGTTACACTCGTTTTGGAATCACCCTCAGAGTTAACGACAATAACCCTTGCACTCTGAATCTTCATCTTCACTTGAGATTCACGACCTATCGTTAATTTGGATCGATGTGGTATTCGGGTCTCCAGACCTGGAAATCCGGTATACGGAAACCCGATCCCGGTCTCATCGAAATCCAAAACGTATCTTTTAAGGCCAAGTTGTTTTAAAGGTTAAAACAATTTAATTCAATTATCTTTATACACTTAGAAAGATAATTCACAATAGATAATCAACATTATCAATATCATCAGATAATCCATATTATCACAATTCAACTAAACATCCATATCACATAGCATATATCTCATCAGAGATATCAATCAAATGCAAAGCATTCAGTATTATCATCCATCCATAAGTAATGATTTATATCATCTCTAATTAATTTAAAGTTAATTAAATTAATTACTTTTATTTTATAAATCCTTCTTACTTAAACATTAATTAATTACAAATTAATTAATTATCCTCTAATTACCTTTTTCAATTAATCATCTTTGATTAATTATCTTTTAATTACCTTTAAGTTATTTATCTTTAATTAATTACTCAAATTAATTAACCTTAACCACTTATAGTAATTAACCTTTAATTACTTCATTAATTAATTAACTATAATTAATTAAATTAATCACTATAATTAATTATATTAAACCTTAATTAATTACATTAATTAATCACTTCATTTATTAATTATACTTAATTAATCAATCTTAATTACATCATTAAATATTTTAATTAATGATCCTTAATTACAACTTAATTATTAATTACTTTAATTAAATTAATTACATTAAGTAATTAACTTTATATTAAACAACATTTATTAATCACCTTGATTAATCTTCAATTAGTAATTAACTACCCTTAATTACTTTCATTTACTAAATTAATTCTCCTTAATTAATTTCTTAATTAATCCCTTGATTAATTATTCAAAGTAATTAAACTTAAATTACTTCCATTAATACAATCACCATTCAATTAATTACTTCCAGTAATTATCAATTATTTACTTCCTTAAATAATCATACTTATTAATTACAATTAAGTAATTATTTATCAAATCATCTCTTGATTATTCTAAATTAATTAAACTTAATTAATTAACTTAAACTAAATCAAATTATCTTAATTAATTACAATAAGTAATTAATTTCTTAATTACTTCCATTAAGTAATTCATTTAAACAAATTCTATAATTGATTATCTTTAAATTAATTAATTAATCTAATTAATTATTAAAATTAATCACATTAATTAATTATTTAATAATCCATAGTTAATGACCTTCATTAACAATTATTTAATTACTTTTCTTAAGTAATTAACTTAGATTAATTTCAAATTAATAAATCTTAATAACCAATTAATTATTTAATTAATTAAGTGTTTCCCATAACTTAATTAATCTTTAATTACTTATTTAATTAATTCTTAATCATTAATTGATATTCCAACTTATAATCCATAATTATAAATTAGATATTCCTAATTAATTAATCTTAATTATTAATTAATTAGTTTAAACCTCTATTTAATTAATCCTAAACCTTACTTAAATTAATTTAAATCCTTAATTACAAATTAATTTAAATTTATTACCAATCATTAAGTCCTTGTAACACATTTCCTTATTAATGATTATTGTCATTCCAAAATATATTTGAAAACATTAACTTCCAAATTACTTTTAAATTCCATCCATTTAATATATAATTTAAACACTAAAATTATTTAAATCAATTTAATTTAAAAACTGCTTTTATTTTAAATCTGAAATACAGATTTAAACTAGATTTCAGATTAAACTTTAATTTAAAATTTCTATTTTAAATTTACTTTTCAAATTTAAAATCAGTTTTAAATTAAAAACACTCAGATTATTAAAAACTCGCAACACAAACTACCTGAGACCACACCCTAATCCACTTCGAGTCTCAGCTCCAAAAACTCCGAGCAAAAATTCAAATGTCACGAGAGAACCCCGAGAACCACTCCTCTGCTTAAAACCAGACTTCACCAGACACATCCACGACCATGTGCACGTGCACATCCACCGGCGACATCTCCGATCATCCACGACTTCCCCCACCAGTCGACGATCACTCACGTACCAGAATACGACCATCACTACTTCGATCCATCCTCTAAATCAAAATCGAGAACTCGAGCTAAAAATAAAAACCTGGAACAGTCTTCCCCTTCTACAATCCCTAACCTGACAACGCGACAATCACGGACCTCCGTCCACCAGGATAGCAGCGACTCCGACCATCACCTCGTCAATGGCCATACTTTCATCTACCCAAACCTCACATCACTCGATCATTCC
Organism: Allium fistulosum; assembly: GCA_030737815.1. Lineage (NCBI taxonomy): Eukaryota > Viridiplantae > Streptophyta > Magnoliopsida > Asparagales > Amaryllidaceae > Allium > Allium fistulosum. The sequence continues at coordinate 488,722,406 of CM060903.1, read as the reverse complement.
TACAGGTAGTTCAGACTCAAACAAACTACCTAGCTCAAACTAGGGCTACAGGCAAAAACTCATCACCGCCACCACCACGATGAACTGCAACGCCACCCAATATTTTTCTCGGCATCACTGACCATTCCTCCACCTACCAGAAGAAACTCGACACTTCAAATTCCCGAGATCACCCAAAAATCCCCTATTCCTATTTTCTGTTCAACACAGAACTGCACCTATATTACTAAACTAAAAATTATGATTTCTCCTTTAAAAATCAAATTTTGGTATAAGTTTTTAGTTTATAAACCTGTCTTGATAAATTAAGATATTTAAATTTTCACTTGTCCTAAACATACACTATTCTTCTTGTTTTACAGAGACACTCTGCTTGAAGTTTGACTTAATTAAAATTTTAAACATTTGTCTATGATAATTCAAACATATTTTGTTTATAAAGTTAGTCCTAACAAAAGCTAGATCAAGTGGTAAATGATTTAAAAGGAATTCTGGAATCTGGAAAAACTGAACAGAGAACATGATCACACATGCATACAAAACATCCATATATACATACAGCAAAATATGTTTCTTCCTCACCTCTTCTATACCTCACAATATATACATCACACATGCGATTTTCCGGGAGTGGAAAGCCGGGTCGTCTGTGCTCTGCCTCACCTCTTCTATACCTTCTTCCCGCGTGCTGCGACCACCACCGCATCCCCATGCTCGGCCTCGTCTTCACATGCTAGTGTCGCGTCAGTTTTAGCATAAATGAGATATATATATATATTATAGTGTTTCTTCCTGTATATGTTAATATATAATTGTTAGGTATATGTTATTGTATATATATGCTATAGTATACTAGAGTTTTAAAGTAGTACTGTATGTGTAAAATAGATATGTATATATATAATATAAAGGTATATATATATACATTACGCATATGTATATAAGCTATATGTGATACATATATTTTGATTTTTGTATATAATATAAAAGTTTATATAAAAGGTTACCTTGATATATATATATATTATAAACTGCAAATTGTAGGAAGTCAGCATTTTGTAGCATGTATATATACAATTTTTTCATACGTGTCTGCATAAATCATATGAATTTTGGAAGATAGTATATTTGTTTATAAACTATTGATTTTAAACTGTGTACCTATATAGATTATATATATATATATAATTTATATTCATAAGCTGTATATGTTACAGTTTTGGTTTGTATATAAAAGTTTACACAAATTTCGTATATATAAGTTTGTATATATAAGCCTGTATATGTTACAGACATGCACGAGTATGTATATATATAGTTTTAAGACTATAGTCTGTAGTCAATATATGTAAATTTATATAAGTTTTGGGTATTGTCAGTGTACACATGTTATTTAATATAAATTATATACTGTGTCAGTTATATAAATGCACGGATGCAAATTTATACAAGTTATACTATATGTTGTTGTATATATATAAGTTTATGCAAGTTAAGATACGTTAGTTCTTATATATATATTATGCAAGTCATGAGAATCTGTTGGTATATGTAAGTTTTCATATGTTCTGTCTGGGTTTATTTATATACCTTAAAAAAATATTATAATTTGTTTATAATATATAAGTTATATAGGTAGTATATAAGGTTACTTGTATATATATATATATACAAATTTGTGTAAGTATATTTTGGTTTCAGTATATACGTGAATTTTGTTTTCCATATATATATGAATTTTTATTTTGATATTAAAGTTAAGTTGTTGATTTGAAAATAAATATATATTATTTTAAATATATGTTGATTTCAATATATGTGCTTAATTAAAACAATGATTTTTAGTTATATATATATATATATATATATATATGATTGTTGTTCCTATCAAACTGATTCTAAATTGTTTCATCGATTCCTTATCTATCAGCTTGTCCGTCGAATTCGTCCCAATCTTGCTTTCTTTGGAATTCGTGCTTGGATTCGTAACTCATCTCATTCTCGTTCTTCTCTAGCCTCAAAAGGTGAGCAATCACTCACGATTAACGTTCTTACATTTATTAAATTTGATTTCAATTGAAACGACAATTGAAATATGCTGCAGTTAGTTATTTAAATTGCTATATATATGCCATTATCTGTAACTGTTCACCTGTGACATCTGACACCTTTATCTGTTATTTATATTGATGATATATGTCTGTTATTGATGTGTTATATTATTATCATCACTGTTGTTACTTTGCAAGTTCCCTGTTAGTATAGAATTCCCTATGGGTTGAAATGATACATACCCGAACGATCTTTAGAATAAGAGAAAATCGTTATGGATTGAAATGATTAACCCAAGCGATTTTCATTGAATTGAATTTGGGATTGTGGGTTGAAAAGATATATACCCGTATATATTTAAATAGCGGATTGAAATGATAAATATCTGTATCACTTGACCATAGGAACAACCCTGTATTTTGTAATTATTTTAAATTGAATTTCCTGATTTAAAAACTTTATTTTATTTATTAAATGGAAAATTTTGTTATTCTAAATATAAATTGTGATTTGAATGTGAATTATAATTTCAAACATGACTAAATAAGATATTTTTTAGAATTATGAATTTTAGTCAATTTGGTCAAACTTTGACTTTAAAATTTAAAATTTAAATTTTGAAATTTTATCTTTTATTATGAAAGTAAATAAAATTTCAAGAATACTGCTTTTCGTTTCGTTGAAATCTGATTTATAATGTGAAAGTTATGCCCATTTTAAATATTGTGTGTAATTTGTTGTATTTTACAAAAATTATTTATTTTAAATTATATAAATAATATTTTATTTGGTCATGTAATGTTCTAATATGGGTAAAATAACTTGTTATGTATATATTTTGGTTTTAAAAACTTTTTTCAAAGTGTAATTGACATTTTCCAATGTCAGTTGTATTCTGTTTATAATTTCTAATTTCCAGTTTCATTTAATTAAAGAAATTCTTTATTTATTTTCTATTTTCTTAAAATCTTATTTTATTTTCATTTCCACTTTATTTTGTTCAGCATTTGTTTTATTCACTTGGCTTTTATTTGTTTAAAAGTGTTGTTATAATTTTTAAAAGTTTATTGTACATTGTTTATATTTTAAATGCTAGTTTCAATATATTAGCTATTTTCTTAATTATTTTCTATTTTACTTAAATTGTTTATTTATTTTCCTTTTTCACTTTTTTGGTTCAGCTTTTTATTTTTATTTACTGAAATTTATTTAGTTTATTTTGTTTAAAAGAATTTGGAAATTCAAAGAGACTTTGTGCTTGTAACTTGTGACTCTTCCTTTTCCTGCCTCTTCATTGCCTTGGCCTTTCATTTTTTCTTTGTAGCCGTACATTCCTTATTGCTTTTCACATGAAAATAAATTCTTTTCCTCATCATTTTCGGCCATAGCAATTTCTGAAATCATTTTGTAAGTCATGGCTTCCATTCTACCCTTTTCTTCTTCCTTTTTCCATTTGTTTGCCTTGATTTTTGCCCTGCTTCTTCATGCTTTGCTTGGCCACAACCACCACCATCCTCTCCGACCACCACCACCATCTCCTCCTCTTCATCATCCTCAGCCAAACATCTCCAATTCAGACCAGATCTGACCGAGACCATTCATGACCAAAACTCCTCAAAATATGCAACTATACCTTGAATTACACCATAACCGACCACCCCTTGCTTCATCACTTCCTTGTTCACCACCACCACCACCATAGGACGCCACCACCACCTTGTCCAGACCTCCCCTCACCACTCTAGCCACTGACCTGACCTACACCCCACTGGCCAAGCCCATGGATCCATGGCCGAGCCTTTTGTTTGACCAAAAACCATGCTACATTGCCTAAACCTCTTCACCTTCTCACTATGTAACTTCCCCTCCATGTTCCACTACCTAGGCCGTGCATACATATGACCAAACCTGAGCCAAACTTGTTCAAACTAGAGCCAAAACCAACCCTTGGCCATGCCAAAAAAATAGAGGAAGCAAGGAAAAATATTTGACATTTAAATCTCTTTTCATTTAAAAGTTACATCATTTCAAAGTATTGAATTTATGGTTTGTTTTGATTTTTTTTGTTTGGGTTGTAACACAAGATCTATAGCATTGGATTTTCTCTCCACTCAAGTCCATAATCTTGTCATCGTGCTTTGATTTCCGTTGTGTCATTGGTTTTGTTATCTCCAGCATTTTGAGGTGAGTAAATCTCACCTAACATTTATACTTATGCAAATGTGAATTGACAACAATTGAATGTGTAGAATGTTATATTATGTTATACCTGCCTGTGATTATTAATTATATGATGTTAAACCTGTTATTTTACCTGTCATATCATCTGTTACTGTTATTTATTGTTAAACTGTTCATTTATACCTGTTTATCACACTACAAGTTCCCTGTAGATTAGATTCACTATGGGTTGAAATGATACATACCCGAACGGACTTTAGAATAGGGAAAAATCATTATGGGCTGAAATGATAGGCCTGAACGGTTTTTATTTATTTATTTTAACTTGGAATTGCGGGTTTGAAATGATAGAACCCGGATTTTTGCTTTTTAAACTGCGGATTGAAATGATACATATCTGTATCACTTGACCTAGGTTAGAAAACTATATACAGGCCCGTGGTTATTTTTATAAAGTATTTTGAATATTTTAAATATTTTCAAAAGTGTAAATTATGAAAATTTGATTTAAATTGGATTTTTAATGTTTAAATAAAGAAATTTGGATTTTTCTAGAAGTCATAAATGTAATTTAAATGAATGGGAAAAGTGAATTTTTGAAATATAACTTAAGTTTGGAAATTTGGAATTTTGGTTTTAAAATGATATTTAAGTTATATAAATAAAATGGAAATTTAATTATATTTGGAAAATGGTAAATATGATAATTTGTTTTAAATTTGAATTTAAATGATTTAATAAAGTATTATTGATTTTTCTATGAACTAAAATGGTTAAATGAATAAATGCTTAAATGTGAAATTTTAAAATATAACTTGACTTGGAAATGGGAAGTTTGGTTTTAATTAAACGTTTAAATTAATTAAATAAATTGGAAATTTAGTTTAATTTGTGAAATGGTAATTTGAAAATGTAAGTGTTAATAAATTGTAAAAGGTAAAAATGGAAAAATTGTACATTTGAATTTGTTAAGTAAAATTATTGGAAAATTGGGTTTTATTGTAAATTGTAAATCTGGAACATTTTTGAATGTCAAAATATGATTTTTATAATGTTTAAAAGGTTTAATATTGAAGGTTATTATTTGTTGGAAATACACTAAAATCTGGAAATTACTTTTTATAGCATTCAGAAATGTCATGATTTCTGTAAATGAACTAAAACTTAAATAAGAGGCTATTACAGCAGTTCTGTAATGCTGTAGTTGCTGAAGTAAATTATAAGGCTATAAACTTGATAAAGGCCTATTACATAGTTCTGTAATTGCTATAGTGGTCTGTTGTCTTTGCTGAATTTAATGAAACCCTTTAATTTGAAACTTGAGCTATTACAGCATTTCTGGAAATGCTGTCTTTGCTGTTTTAAACTAAATTTCAACTAAAACTGAGATTTAACAGCATTTTTAAATGCTGTCTTTGCTGAATTAAAATGTTTTCAAATATAACTTATAACAGCTTTTTCTGAATGTTGTGAAAGGCTGAAATTTTCAATGCTTATGGTTTTTAACTTAGTAAATGAACTCAGAATAGTTTAAAACGTTGGAAATTGAATACTTGATTTGAAAGTATAATAATTACACTTTTAAATGGTTTAGATGAATTATTTTGATTGAAATATAAACTATTTAAAAGGTGACTTGAAATGATAATAAATGAATGATATCTTTAAATTTAAAAAGTATTTAAAGTTGAATATTTAGATTTGAACTCAAATGATATTTTGATATATAAAATGATTTGAAATGAAGTTTTGGAAAGATACGATATTTTGATATATTAAAATGATTTGAAATGAAGTTTTGGAAAGATATGATATTTTGATATATTGAAATGATTTGAAATGAAGTTTAGAAATGATATGATATTTTAAATATATTAAAATGGTTTGGAATTGATTTAATCTTTATTTTAATAAAGATTTGGATTTGAAATAATATTCTATTTTGAAGTATAAAATATTATTTTAAATTTATAACCACGGGTTATAATAACGATTGGTTGTTAAAGAGACCGGGATCGGATATGGACATACTCTATGTCGATACCGAAAACCACTTTGACAACTGTGTATGCGGTGGAGTTTCCAGAATGAAGTAGGATGGTGGCGACGATCCTAAGGTATATACGTGGACCCAACTCCCGTGAGTTGGCATAAGGTGGCTAACACATGAGCGATCTCGGACCAGTGAGGTAGCACCTCTTATCGGACGCACTTCTTCGATACCATTCTATTAGTTTGTGATTGTTTGGGTGCACCCCTCGATTTGGGAGTGTTGTTCGAGGTGGAGCGGTAGTGGATGCTATGCGTTTCCATCAGTCCGTGTGCGTAATTGGTATATCTACCCTGGCATTGCCTTGTGTGCCGTGTCACCTACCATATCGAGCTTTACTACGAGTTTCTATTTGTGTCGTACCTATGGAGCATCTTCTCATAGCCTTGCGAGGTATGCAGGTACTGTATAGACTATTGGCACTATTACGTGTTAGAGTGAGTTCAGATTAAATGTAAAGCCCTAATGCTATTTTAAAGTATGTTTATTTTATTATTAGACATTATTATAATAGCTCAATATTACTACATAGTAAATAGTTTAACGGATCCTTAAAGAATGGGCGATCCCAAGCATTCTTTAAGTTACTTGTATCTTTATTACAGTTCACTTGAGTTGGTTTACATTGTATAAGTATGTATGTCCTGACTCGACTGTTTTGTGTTTTGCTTTACGCTCGGGTCAGACTGAGTGGTACAACATTCGAGACTCACCTTTGGAGCTGGAGTTTTGCTTTGAAGATCCAGATATCTATTCATTTTGTTATCCAGTTGATTCCAGTTGTATTCTGAGTTGTACCTGATTATCATACTGTTACTCCTATTGTATCTTGGTATTCCTATTGTATCTTAATTAACTCCGATGTATTTATATAGTAGCTTCATGAACTACCATCTCTTTTATTTCCGCTGCATTATATTACTCTGTATCTGTGATCTGTGATTATTTATTTACCGTATATTCTAAGATTTGCCAAATTTTATTTACAACGTGATATTTTGAGTGATTCAAGTCCAACATGTGCGGATGCGAATGGTTGAAAATATCGGGTCGTTACACATAGGATATAAAACTATATACAGACACCACTGGTCTATATACGTATATATATTTTGAAATGATTTCCAAAATTTTGGAAAGAAATATATGTGGTTTTAATAAATATTGATTTTAAGATATTTTATATATAAATGTTATATTTTATAAAGGATTAAATTTCAAATTTTAAATTTATATGATTGAAAATTTTAAATTTATAAGTTAGTTTTGAAGATATAATTTTTAAGCTTTTATTTATAATTTTACTATTTTTAAAATATATATAATATGTTTTAATATAAAATAAGTTTAATAATAAGATTTGATTTAATTAATATATAATATGTTTAAGTATTTATTTAAAGTTTTATTTTAAAATAGATTTTATAATGATTTTTATAAGTTAAAGTTGGAAAGATGAATTTGAATTTATTTGAAATTGTATTTAATTAAGAATTTTATTTAATTAAATCGATTTGAAACTTATTGAATTTGAGATTTTTAAAGGATATGATTTTATAACTTGATTTTGGTTTAAGGTGATTAATGAATAATTCAAGTTTAAATAAAATTGAAGAAAATATTTAGTTTATTTGTAATTTAAGGCTTATTTAAATGACATTGTATTTTATTAAGTGAATATTTCAAAACTAAATAATAATGAAGTTAAATTTGGATATAAATGAAATTGCCAAATTTAGTTTTTTTAAATGTTTAAATATTTAAAGCTTTGAAATCTATTGAAGTTGAAATGGTTTAATTTGTAGTTTATATCTATATTTGAAAACGATGTAAAATGGTTATTGAGTTTTGAATTGAAATGGAAGAATTGAGATTTGATTTAAATGGGATTTTGGAATTCGAATTAACTTGAATCGATTTGTGGAATTTGAGGAAACTATTTTTATTATATAAAGTATTTAAAATATATTTAAATTATTTTTAATATTTTACTTTATAAATTATTTTGATATATATACTATTTTTAATATAAAACTATTTTTAATATAAACCTATTTTTATATAAAACTATTTTTAATATACTAATTATTTTAATATAAACTATTTTAACTTATAATCATTTTTAACATATAAACTATTTTAATATATATACTATTATTAATATCTAAACTGTTTAAGAGGAAAGTGTTATGGATTTCAAAGTGTTATGGTTTCAAAGTGTTATGTTTTCAAAGTGTTATAGATTCCAAAGTGTTATGTTTTCAAAGTGTTATGGATTTCAAAGTGTTATGTTTTCAAAGTGTATGATTTCTAAAGTGTTATGTTTCCAAAGTGTTACGATTTCTAAAGTGTTATAACTTTGACGTGCTATGATTTTGGAAATGAATATATTTGAAGTGAAATGATATCGTATTAATATGGTTTTGAAATGGAAATGATATTTTGGTTTTGAAGTATAAACTATTTTGAAATGACCGCGGTATTATAATAACATTTGGTTGTTAAAGAGACCGGGATCGGATATTGTCATACTCTCTGCCAATACCGAAAACCACTTTAACAACCGTGTACGTAGTGAAGATTCCAGAATGAAGTAGATGGTTGGCGACGTTCTATTTGAGGTATATACGTGGACCTAACTTCCGTGAGTTAGCATAAGGTGGCTAAATCAGGAGCAATCGACGGGCCAAGTGAGGTAGCTCCTCCGATCGGACACACTTCTTTGATTGCCATTCTATTACTTTGTGATTGATTTGGTGCGCACCTTTGATTTGGGAGTGCGGCTCGAGGTGGGCGGTAGTTGCTGCTATGCGTTACCACCAGCCCGGAAGTGTAATTGGTATATCTACCCTGGCATTGCCTAGTTGTGCCATGTCACCTACCTTATCGAGACCACTACGAGTTTGTTTTGTACCATACCTATGGAGTGCCCTCTGACGACGCGCAGTACGAGGGAGATTACGGTACTATATAGACTATGGGAATATATAAAATGTGTTAAGGGGGATATGGGTAACACCTTAACGCTATTTTAATAGTTTACTTTACTATAGACATATTATAATAGCGTACTGTACTACATAGTAGATAGTTCCACGGATCCTTAGAGGATGGTTATCCCAAACATCCTTTGAGTTACTTGTATTTCAGTTGATATTTTGGATTTATTGATAGAAGAATGTTAATCCTGACTCAAGTGTTTTGTGTTTTTGCTTTACGATCGGGTCAGACTGAGTGTCACAGCATTAGAGACTCACCTTTGGGGTTTGGAGCTTTGCTTGGAGATCCAACCATCTATTCAGCTTTCAGTTATTCAGTTGACACCAGTGATATATTCAGATTTTGCTATTTGACTATTGTTGTAACAACCCTGTATTTTGTGATTATTTTAATTGTATATTTTAATTATTTTAAATTGAATTTCCTGATTTGAAAACTTTATTTTATTTATTATAAGTGGATTTTGGTCAAAATAGTCAAACTTTGACTTTTAAATTTAAAATTTAAATATTTGAAATTTTGAATTTTATCTTTTATTATGAAAATAGATTTAATTTCAAGAATACTGCTTTTCGTTTCGTTCAAATCAGATTAATATTGTGAAAGTTATGCTTTTTACAATATTGTGTGTAAATTGTTTTATTTAACAAATTTGTTTATTTTAAATTTATATAAATAATATCTTTGTTTGTAAAATCATGTTCTAATTTTTGTAACATGATATGTTTTGCATATATTTTATTTTTAAAACATTTTTAAAGTGTAGTTATAATGTTCAAATGTTGATTGTATATTGTTTTCAATCTTTAATTCTAGTTTCCATTAAATAAAGTATTTTCTTTATTTATTTTCTACTTTTCCTAAAACTATTTATTTATTCTTCATAATATCTATATCTACCTTATTTTTCTTATTTATACATTCATTTTGTAATTAAATGGATAAGTATTTAGATCCCTATTTATTTCTTGGAAGGAAATTTCATATATATATATATATATATATACACACACACGTTATTGTTTTAAAAGGCATACTTTTAAATGTTTATTTTAATTAATATAAGTAATATTTTTGGTTGATATATCATGTTATAATTGTGCATATATATGTAACATTTCATGTTATGTATATATTTACAACATTTGTCCATTTTTGTTTCACTTAATTTGGATATATACTTTGTAAATTAAGTAACATACAAAGATGTAAATAGCAATTAATTTATACGTTTCTATAACCATTTTCTTATTTATTTATATAGTGTTTATATAAATGGTATGTATTTATTGAATTATTTCTTTGGCATATATTTTATTAAATAGATGGGAAACAAATCAAATTTTGATACGTTACCTATTTTTGATTAAAAGCTTACGTTACGTTTTGATTTATTACCTTTTTATCTTCCCATCCCTTGATTTTCTACCATAACTTCTCCTTGATAGTCGTGACTTTTTCTTTATGAAATTCACGTGAAAACATCTCTTCTTATCTCACTTCTCACGCCTATTTTCGGATCTGAGAAAAAGGTAATGGCTTCCTTTTTTTTCTACTTTTCTCTTCACTTTTCTATTGAATTTTCCATTGTTTTGCTTGATCTTCATGTGCTTTGCTCGGCCTAAACCCCTCACCACCTTCATCGACCACCACATCACCTCCTTTCCATCACCATACACGGCCTAACACCCTCCTCCTCTGACCAAAACTGGCCATGACCATTCCATGATGCAAACACCACTAAAAGTTGCAAAAACCCCTTGAAACCATGCATAGCCTAGCTAGTTTTCACCATACCCTTCATATGTTGCTTTGGCCACCCCCTTAGCCACCACCACCATCAAGTTCACCACCCTTGGCCTTCACTCCAGCCACCACCAGGTCTGTACATGCCAAGGCCGAGCCAATTCATGCATGGCCAAGCCTAAAAGTTGCACCAAAACTCCTCTTTTTGCCTTAACCTTTGATCTTCCTTCACTAGTAACTCCTACCCCTTCACTTTTACTTGTAGCCGTGCCTATATGAGTCCAAACTAGATCCATACTCTAGCTAAAACATCACCAAGGCTGAACCTATATAGCTTTGTGGTCGAGCAAAAGTGATTTGTAGTCAAGCAAAATCAATTGAAAAGTTTGGTGTTGTCTTTTGTAAACTCTATTTCCATTTGTTCCAATAATTTTGGTATGTATTTATATTTATATATGGCTTTGTTTTGTTGTTGAATACAAGATTAACATCTTAGCTCTCTCTCTCCACACAAATCAAAAGTCGTATCGTGCTTTCTGGAATTCGTTTGTGTGTTTTGATTTGCTAACTCCAGCATAAAAGGTGAGTTTTCACTTATGACATTTATACTTATATAATTAGTGAAGTGACAACAAGTGAATGTATAGAATTGTTATATCGTGTTATACCTGCCTGTGATGTTAATTATATGATGTTAAACCCTGTTATAAACTTGTCTCATCATCTGTTATGTTTTATTCTGTTATACTGTGTATTTATTTCTGTTTCTCACACTGCAAGTTCCCTGTAGAATAGAATCACTATGAGTTGAAATGATACATACCCGAACGGACTTTAGAATAGGGAAAAATTGTTATGGGCTGAAATTATAGGCCTGAACGATTTTTATTTATTTTTATTAACTTGGGATTGCGGGTTTGAAATGATAGAACCCGGATTTTTCTTTGTAAATTACGGATTGAAATGTTATATTATCTGTATCACTTGACAGGTTAGAAAATAGTATACAGACTTATGGTTATTTTATATATTTCTCTGGATATTTTTAAGTATTTTAAAAATGTAAATTATGATAATTTGATTTAAATTGAATATAAAATGATTTAATAAAGGGTTAGTGATTTTTCTATAAGTTAAAAGTGTTAAATAAATAAACGCTAAAATGGAAATTTGGAATTTAACTTGACTTGGAATTTGTGAGATTTGGTTTTTAAAAATGGAAGTAAGTAAAAGAAAATAAAATGGAAATTAAGTTTTATTTGTGAAATGATAAATTTAAATTAAAGTGTTAAGTGAATGTAAAGAATAGGAAAATTGTACACTTGAATTTAATAAGTGAAGTAATGAAAAATTTGATATTTATTTGTGGAATTTACTTTATAGAAATCATAAGTTAAAGGGTATTTAAATGACCATTTTTAAAGTGGAAAAATATGATTTTTATATAATTAAAATGGTTTAAATTGAAGTTTAATTGTTTCTGAAATTTTAGTGTAAATCTGGAAATTTAATTACTAGCACTTCAGAAATGCTATCGTTTCTGAATAATAACTAAAATCTGAACTAAAGTGAATCTGTAGCACTTTGTAAGTGCTGTAGTTTCAGAAGTGAACTAAAAGGATAAAATCTAACTAAGGACTATCACAGCACTTTGCTAGTGCTGTCTTTGCTGAATTGAACTAAAATCTTTATATTGAACTTTGAACTATTACAGCAGTTTTGTAAATGCTGTCTTTTCTGAATTGAACTATTTTTCCACTAAAACTGAACTATTACAGCAGTTTATAAATGTTGTCTTTGCGGAATTGAATTGTTTTCAAATATAACTTACCGCAGCACTTTCTAATGTGAAAGCTGGAATTTTAATGTTTTAATGTATTTAAGTGAATGAATGAACTCAGAAAAGGTTGAAATTTTGGGAATTTAATATTTGATTTGAAGGTATAATGACTTCATCTTTTAATGGTTTTAAATGAACGATTTAATTCGGAATTATTAACCATTTTGAAATGTTAACCACCGGGATATTTCTCTGTATGCTATTTTATTTCCTTGTGATTGTTTTGATACACACCTTTGATTGTGAGAGTGTGGCTAGAGGTGAGCGATTACTACAGCTCTATGCCACCCTAGTCACATTAACACTGTTATTTGCATTGTTTACTTTAATATGAACATTTCTCGGATAGCGGTTATTTCTGCTTAATTGTTTAACGGATCCTTAAAGGATGAGCGATCTCAAGCATCCTTTAAGTTATTGTGCATTGCTTTTACAGTTCACTTGAGTTGGTTTACATTGTATAAGTATGTATGTCCTGACTCGAGTGTTTTGTGTTTTACTTTACGCTCGGGTCAGCCTGAGAATCACAGCTTTGGATTCACCTTCTGGAGCTAGAGATCTGTTAGAGCTTATTTATCTATCGGTTCATCGACTTCTATTTCATTTATTTCCTATTCAGTATTGTCTCTGTATAATTGATATATGTATCCTGACTTCTATTATATTTATTTTGACTATGAGATTTTGTATATGTTTTGAGAGTTTGTATATAGTAGCTTCATGAACTACTATGGTATTTTATTTTCGCTGCGAGTTATTTTGATATTCTGTGTCTGTGATTCTGTATTTGATTTTATTTGCTCCAAATTTTCTTGACAATCCACTGTTTTGAAGTATTCAAGTCCGACATGTGTGGATTTATTGTCGATTTGAATGGTCCAAAATAGTGGGATGTTACAATTGTATTTAGACTTCTATGTATACAAGACTTCTGTTGTAACTTGTTTAACTCTGTTATATATATAGTAGCTTCATGAACTACTATTCATTTGTTTCCGCTGCTTATTGTTATATTACTCTGTGTTTGTGATTCTGTGATTTATTTATTTACTGTATATGCTGAGTTTGCCAAATATAAATTAACAATCGGATATTTTGAGCAATTCAAGTTTGACATGTGCGGATGCGAATGGTTGAAAATATCGGGATGTTACAGTTGGTATCAGAGCTCTGGTTTTAGGCCAAACTTAGCACATATAGTAAATTTAATTACAGAATCACCTTCGTTCGAACTTGAATCTCTTCCTCTTTGACTCGGTTTTCCTTTGAATTTTGGAACTCTCCCATTCGTTCTGAAATTTAATCTTGTCTCTCCCTATTTGTGTTTCTTGATTCTGGAGCATCCCATAACTCCATCGTATGATTTGTAAAGGGGTGAAACTCCTTTACAACAGGCATTGATTCACCGAAATTTCTATGTCCTCGGTTTAGCTGTCGTCATCTCTTGCTATGCCGAATTCTATCTCTTGCGATCGAATGTCGATTTTCCTCTGGATTCTGCATCGATCTTATTCTTGAAGTCACGGTTGGTCCGGTTAAGGTCGCCCGCGATTTATATAAGTCTATTCATCTTCCTATTTTGTTATTTAATCATCTTATCTTCATTCTGAGCCTATCTGCCAGTTAGAATTCTCTTTGATCAAAGTTCTTCTAATTTGGATCTCTATCCTCGTTTTGAAATCTATTTTTGTATCATCGAGTGAGGGAGTGTATTTTGTATTTAAAATTTATATAAAAATGTTTACATTTGTGTTGTTTGAGTTGTTAATGTTGATTTGGGGTTTCGATCGATTCGTCTGATCAACACTATCGATAGGAATTCCAAAACACTTGAACAGAGCAAACTGACACAATATTGTTTCAAATTTGTAAATGAAATAAATTTTATGACTTTATTATATATATATAAGTATATTTTTATAAAATTAAAAGTTAACTAAATTGGTTGTTAGAAATGATAATATTTGATTTTCAATTATTGTTTTGTAAAACATTAACTATTGCATCATGATATGAAGTAATGAATTTATAAACATGGTTTATGAATTGATTTGAAAATGAAATGAATTTAACTTAAGAATTTGAGAATTTAATTTCCAGTGATTACAAACTTTGGTTTTAAAGTTTTAAAACGTATATTATTTAAAAGTATTTTTGAATATAAATCGTTTCCAAAGAATTTTTAAAGTATTAAACCAGAACTCTTCTCTTTTATCGCTGGAAAATAATTTCGGTGATGACGGCTGCATCATCGACATTCATTTTCGAGTTTCAGAGTGGAGAGATCACTTAGTAGCTTTGCTACATTTTTTGTTTTGGAGAAAGAATTAAATTTGAATTGAATTTATGAAGTATGACTTGATTTATAATATATATAAGTATATGTTTATAGATTTGACTTGATATATATATATATATATATATATATATATGTATACATTTATCTCTAAATGGTTTGAAGTGAATCGGAAATTTAACTCTTAAATTTTGAATAAATATATAAAACTTGAAATAATTGAATTGGAAAATTTACTTGTATAATATTCAATTTCATTCCAATATAACTTACCTAAATTATTCAGAAGTTGAATAGGTAATTGAATAGTATACAGTATAAATGGTGGTAATGAAATTTTAAATAAAATTTGAATGGTTATAATAAATGATTTTACACTAAATCTATGATTATAGAAAATGTTAATTGAGATAAATTGAATATTAGATAATGAATAAATAAATATGAATTTAGAAATAGTCATAATTGAATTATAAGTGAAATTAACTTATGTGAAATCAAACGAATTAAAATCATTTGCTGAATATTAATTAATTTAAATTGAAATTTATATGGTTTAAATTAATTGTTTTATTTTGTTTTCAATTTATATTTTTTCTTTCCGGTTGTTTCTATTCTCATACCCCTTCCTTTTCGGGGACGAAAAGTTTTGAGTGGGGGAGAGTGTAACGATCCGTAAATTTTAAAGGTTTTAATAACGTAATTGATTGATTTTTTGTGAAATTTTAAATAATTGAATTTGGAAATAAAAATTTGATATTTGGATTACGTCCATTAAAACATAGCAAATGGTAAATTTTCATCTGTTAATATGAAAGTTTATTTTCTTGTGTAATTTAATTTAAATTAAATCAGTTAATATTTGATGATAATAAAATAGTTTTCAAACCTCGATATTTTTATATAATAAATTTGTAAATCATCTTCTGAGTGAGACGTCATATTTCGTTACGCCAAATTTGGACTTCTCTACCTCCGTTTATTTTATTTCCTGCAAATCTGCAGCATTTTCGGTACCGATTATTGACTTTTGATAGGATGATCGATCATCTATATCTGTGTACCATTCTATTCGTCTCATCGTGCTGATCTCCGCCGTATATTCATTTGTGTGTTTCGGCATCCGGTGGACGGCGAAATCTGTGAAACGGTGGACCGTATCGTTACCCGGTTTGGAGTCTTTTCATTTCCTTTTGTCCTTTCGTTGTCTACCGTGCAAAACCAAACAGCCACTAGCTATTAATGGTTCTAGGATTCAACGCACGACTTTTGGTTGTTAACTATTTCAATTTATGTGCTGGCTTCCACTATTTATTGTTTCATTTTTATAATTCTTGTTCGTTCTTGTACTTCTTCTCTTCCTTTCATCATGTTCTAACTTGGGAAATTATAAAACAAACAATATTACGTATATTGTGGCGAATCTGTTCGTAGACCTCTCAACCTTCTTCCAGTTTGGAAAAAATATATATGATAATATATAAAATTCTTCTCTTAGTTGCCTGAAGCCATTCCCCTCCTCTCCTCTCTGTTCGGCTTTCCCCCTCCACTTAAATTAATCCAAACTTCCACCATGGCTGCCCCCTCGATTCGCAACACATCTCCTCCACCGGCCTGCAACCTTCCCACGACCCTCTGCCACAACCGAAGCCAACCTGCCTTCCACTTTTCCCCTGTCTGTGCTCTGCCTCACCTCTTCTATACCTTCTTCCCGCGTGCTGCGACCACCACCGCATCCCCATGCTCGGCCTCGTCTTCACATGCTAGTGTCGCGTCAGTTTTAGCATAAATGAGATATATATATATATATATATATATATTATAGTGTTTCTTCCTGTATATGTTAATATATAATTGTTAGGTATATGTTATTGTATATATATGCTATAGTATACTAGAGTTTTAAAGTAGTACTGTATGTGTAAAATAGATATGTATATATATAATATAAAGGTATATATATATACATTACGCATATGTATATAAGCTATATGTGATACATATATTTTGATTTTTGTATATAATATAAAAGTTTATATAAAAGGTTACCTTGATATATATATATTATAAACTGCAAATTGTAGGAAGTCAGCATTTTGTAGCATGTATATATACAATTTTTTCATACGTGTCTGCATAAATCATATGAATTTTGGAAGATAGTATATTTGTTTATAAACTATTGATTTTAAACTGTGTACCTATATAGATTATATATATATATATATAATTTATATTCATAAGCTGTATATGTTACAGTTTTGGTTTGTATATAAAAGTTTACACAAATTTCGTATATATAAGTTTGTATATATAAGCCTGTATATGTTACAGACATGCACGAGTATGTATATATATAGTTTTAAGACTATAGTCTGTAGTCAATATATGTAAATTTATATAAGTTTTGGGTATTGTCAGTGTACACATGTTATTTAATATAAATTATATACTGTGTCAGTTATATAAATGCACGGATGCAAATTTATACAAGTTATACTATATGTTGTTGTATATATATAAGTTTATGCAAGTTAAGATACGTTAGTTCTTATATATATATTATGCAAGTCATGAGAATCTGTTGGTATATGTAAGTTTTCATATGTTCTGTCTGGGTTTATTTATATACCTTAAAAAAATATTATAATTTGTTTATAATATATAAGTTATATAGGTAGTATATAAGGTTACTTGTATATATATATATATATATATATATATATATATACAAATTTGTGTAAGTATATTTTGGTTTCAGTATATACGTGAATTTTGTTTTCCATATATATATGAATTTTTATTTTGATATTAAAGTTAAGTTGTTGATTTGAAAATAAATATATATTATTTTAAATATATGTTGATTTCAATATATGTGCTTAATTAAAACAATGATTTTTAGTTATATATATATATATATATATATATGATTGTTGTTCCTATCAAACTGATTCTAAATTGTTTCATCGATTCCTTATCTATCAGCTTGTCCGTCGAATTCGTCCCAATCTTGCTTTCTTTGGAATTCGTGCTTGGATTCGTAACTCATCTCATTCTCGTTCTTCTCTAGCCTCAAAAGGTGAGCAATCACTCACGATTAACGTTCTTACATTTATTAAATTTGATTTCAATTGAAACGACAATTGAAATATGCTGCAGTTAGTTATTTAAATTGCTATATATATGCCATTATCTGTAACTGTTCACCTGTGACATCTGACACCTTTATCTGTTATTTATATTGATGATATATGTCTGTTATTGATGTGTTATATTATTATCATCACTGTTGTTACTTTGCAAGTTCCCTGTTAGTATAGAATTCCCTATGGGTTGAAATGATACATACCCGAACGATCTTTAGAATAAGAGAAAATCGTTATGGATTGAAATGATTAACCCAAGCGATTTTCATTGAATTGAATTTGGGATTGTGGGTTGAAAAGATATATACCCGTATATATTTAAATAGCGGATTGAAATGATAAATATCTGTATCACTTGACCATAGGAACAACCCTGTATTTTGTAATTATTTTAAATTGAATTTCCTGATTTAAAAACTTTATTTTATTTATTAAATGGAAAATTTTGTTATTCTAAATATAAATTGTGATTTGAATGTGAATTATAATTTCAAACATGACTAAATAAGATATTTTTTAGAATTATGAATTTTAGTCAATTTGGTCAAACTTTGACTTTAAAATTTAAAATTTAAATTTTGAAATTTTATCTTTTATTATGAAAGTAAATAAAATTTCAAGAATACTGCTTTTCGTTTCGTTGAAATCTGATTTATAATGTGAAAGTTATGCCCTTTTTAAATATTGTGTGTAATTTGCCGTATTTTACAAAAATTATTTATTTTAAATTATATAAATAATATTTTATTTGGTCATGTAATGTTCTAATATGGGTAAAATAACTTGTTATGTATATATTTTGGTTTTAAAAACTTTTTTCAAAGTGTAATTGACATTTTCCAATGTCAGTTGTATTCTGTTTATAATTTCTAATTTCCAGTTTCATTTAATTAAAGAAATTCTTTATTTATTTTCTATTTTCTTAAAATCTTATTTTATTTTCATTTCCACTTTATTTTGTTCAGCAATTTATTTTATTCACTTGACTTTTATTTGTTTATTAAATTTGATTTCAATTGAAACGACAATTGAAATATGCTGCTGTTAGTTATTTAAATTGCTATATATATGCCATTATCTGTAACTATTCACCTATGACATCTGGCACTATTATCTGTTATTTATATTGATGATATATGCCTGTTATTGATGTGTTATATTATTATCATCACTGTTTTCACTCTGCAAGTTCCCAGTTAGTATAGAATTCCCTATGGGTTGAAATGATACATACCCGAACGATCTTTAGAATATGAGAAAATCGTTATGGGTTGAAATGATAAACCCAAGCGATTTTCATTGAATTGAATTTGAGATTGCGGGTTGAAAAGATATATATCCGTATATATTTAAATTGCAGATTGAAATGATAAATATCTGTATCACTTGACCATAGGATAGAAAACTATATACAAACACCGTTGGCCTATATACATATACATATATATATATATATATATATATATATTTTGAATGATTTCCAAAATTTTGAAAAGAAATATATGTGGTTTTAATAAATATTGATTTTAAGATATTTTATATATAAATGTTATATTTTATAAAGGATTAAATTTCAGATTTTAAATTTATATGATTGAATTTTTTTAATTTATAAGTTTGTTTAAGATTTTATTTATAATTTTACTATTTTTAAAATATATATAATAACTTTTAATATAAAATAAGTTTAATAATAAGATTTAATTTAATAAAGTTTGATTTAATTAATATATAATATGTTTAAGTATTTATTTTAAGTTTTATTTTAAAATAGGTTTTATAATGATTTTTATAAGTTAAAGTTGGGAAGACGAATTTGAATTTATTTGAAATTGTATTTAATTAAGAATTTTATTTAATTAAATCGATTTGAAACTTATTGAATTTGAGATTTTTAAAGGATATGATTTTATAACTTGATTTTGGTTTAAGGTGATTAATGAATATTTCAAGTTTAAATAAAATTGAAGAAAATATTTAGTTTATTTGTAATTTAAAGCTTATTTAAATGACATTGGATTTTATTAAGTGAATATTTCAAAACTAAATAATAATGTAGTTAAATTTGGATATAAATGAAATTGCCAAATTTAGTTTTTTTAAATGTTTGAATATTTAAAGCTTTGAAATCTATTGAAGTTGAAATGGTTTAATTTGTAGTTTATATCTATATTTGAAAACGATATAAAATGGTTATTGAGTTTTGAATTGAAATGGAAGAACCGAGATTTGATTTAAATGGGATTTTGGAATTCGAATTAACTTGAATCGATTTGTGGAATTTGAGGAAACTATTTTTATTATATAAAGTATTTTAAAATATATTTAAACTAGTTTTAATATTTTACTTTATAAATTATTTTGATATATATACTATTTTTAATATAAAACTATTTTTATATAAAACTATTTTTAATTTACTAATTATTTTAATATAAACTATTTTAAGTTATAATCATTTTAAACATATAAACTATTTTAGTATATATATATATACTATAATTAATATCTGAAATGTTTAAGAGGAAAGTGTTATGGATTTCAAAGTGTTTTGGTTTCAAAGTGTTATGTTTTCAAAGTGTTATGGATTCCAAAGTGTTATGTTTTCAAAGTATTATGGATTTCAAAGTGTTATGTTTTCAAAGTGTATGATTTCCAAAGTGTTATGTTTCCAAAGTGTTACGATTTCTAAAGTGTTATAACTTTGAAGTGCTATGATTTTGGAAATGAATATATTTGAAGTGAAATGATATCGTATTGATATGGTTTTGAAATGGAAATGATATTTTGGTTTTGAAGTATAAACTATTTTGAAATGACCGTGGTGTTATAATAACATTTGGTTGTTAAAGAGACCGGGATCGGATATTGTCATACTCTCTATCAATACCGAAAACCACTTTAACAACCATGTACACGGTGGAGATTCCAGAATGAAGTAGGTGGTTGGCAACGTTCTATTTGAGGTATATACGTGGACCTAACTCCCGTGAGTTAGCATAAGGTAGCTAAAACATGAGCAATCGACGGGCCAAGTGAGGTAGCTCCTCCGATCGGACACACTTCTTCGATTGCCATTCTATTACTTTGTGCGCACCTTTGATTTGGGAGTGTGGCTCGAGGTGGGCAGTAGTTGCTGCTATGCGTTACCACCAACCCGGAAGTGTAATTGATATATCTACCTTGGCATTGCCTAGTTGTGCCATGTCACCTACCTTATCGAGACCACTACGAGTTTGTTTTGTACCATACCTATGGAGTGCCCTCTGACGACGCCCAGTACGAGGGAGTTTACGGTACTGTATAGACTATGGGAATATATAGAATGTGTTAAGGGGGATATGAGTAACGCCTTAACGCTATTTTAATAGTTTACTTTACTATAGACATATTATAATAGTGTATTGTACTACATAGTAGATAGTTCCACGGATCCTTAGAGGATGGTTATCCCAAACATCCTTTGAGTTACTTGTATTTCAGTTGATATTTCACTTGAGTTGGATTTACTGATATAAGAATGTTAATCCTGACTCGAGTGTTTTGTGTTTTTGCTTTACGCTCGGGTCAGACTGAGTGTCACAACATTCGACACTCACCTTTGGGGTTTGGAGCTTCGCTTGGAGATCCAACCATCTATTCAGCTTTCAGTTATTCAGTTGACTCCAGTGATATTCAGATTTTGTTATTTGACTATTGTATTGAGACTTCTATGTATACGAGACTTCCGTTGTATCTTGTTTAACTCTGTTATATATATAGTAGCTTCATGAACTACTATTCATTTGTTTCTGCTGCTTATTGTTATATTACTCTGTGTCTGTGATTCTGTGATTTATTTATTTACTGTATATGCTGAGTTTTGCCAAATATAAATTAACAATATGATATTTTGAGCAATTCAAGTTTGACATGTGCGGATGCGAATGGTTGAAAATATCGGGATGTTACACCGAGGAATAGTAAAGCTAGAATTTGAAAAATGTGTTAAGTATACGAACTTTGATTTCGATAAGCAATCGTTTTTAGAACTAGATAATCGATTAGTCAAGTCTAGAACTTGACTTAATAAGATATAAGTATTTTGGACTGCAGTTGGCAATGTTTAAATAACACTAATCTTTAACCCTTATAAATGTAATTAAATCTTTAAAAAAGGGTTTTTAAGATAATGTTTAAAGTATAAATTGTTTTGGGTGTGTTGTGACAATGTTTAAACAACACTTGTCTTTGAACCTTATAAATATAATATGATCATTAAAAGAGAGTTTTAAAAATAATATTTAAATGTGAAGTGTTTTGTGTTTGTAGTAAACGATGTTTTAGTAACATTTGTTTTTAAACCCTTGAATTATGCTTTAAAGTGGGGAAAATATTGATAAATTATTATGAATATACTTAGATCTTTAATAATGGAATTTTAAAGATAATAAAAGGTATGGAATCCTTTAGGAATAAAGATAGAAAAAGTATATGTTTAAAATATAAAAGCGAGAATGGGTTTATAGTAACAATGTTTAAGTAACATTCATTTTTAACCTCTTCGATTTTAGTTTAAAGTTAGTAAATCTTGTTAAGTGATTTGTGAATACACTTAAACCGGTGAGATAATTATATGAATACTTTTTGAAGTATATAAAGGAAGCTTTAATTAACAATGGAGTATTAATTAATCAATAAAGTTATAGTTAGTGAAAGAAGTTTTGTTAGTAAAAAAAAGGAGTTTTACTAATAAAAAGGGTTTTTAATTAATAAAGGATAAATTAATTAAAAAGGGATTAAAATTTGTTTAGGTGACTTGATCGTGCTTTGTATGAATTGATAGTGCTTGTGTGTTTACTTGCTTATTAAAAGTATATAGGACTTAGTTTCCTTACGCGACCATTCTCATTTTTGTTGAATATGACCAAATTCGTCGATTCAGTCTTGAAGAGACCGGGATCGGTAAGTGTTTTACTTATCGAAATCACTTTAAGACTGAGATATGTGTTCTATCTCTTGGACGTGGATATATACGAGATGCTAGAATTCATTTGGGGATTCATGATCTGTTCGAGTGATGAAGACTCGTGTGAAAGATGCCAAACATAGCCTCGACGTCGGAAAAATGACTGAAAACAGAGAAGGGGCATAGCAAGAGGTGTTTAGCTAACCTCGAGGGTATATCAACTCCATATCCAGAGATGCTTATTAATTATTGCTTGCGGGAGTTGATATGACTCGCATCGCACACCGAGGGTGGTCCAGCTATGTTGACCTTCTGGTATATCTTATCTAGAGACATACGATGCTTGGAAGGGAATTTTCTGACCCTTGTGTAGGAGATCCACCTCATTGTATCGATGGTGTCTCCCGGGAAACCTTACACAATTTAGTGAACGCACCTCAGCGGTTTGATTGTGTAACTATTATTGTTATGGTGTACACTTCACGCATCATAGCTTTTTTCTTACTTATATTCATCATCCTAGACATTATTATAATATCACTAGATTTTCTTATGAAATGGTTTGGTTATTGTAAGGTAAAAACCTATCGGTGTTTATTAGCAGCGTGATCTTACGAGATACCTTTATTTTTGAATGATTTTATAAATATAAGAATCTATATGACTTAGTTTCTCACGCTGGTTTACCAGACTAATCCAGATGTTATTTTCCTATAATGCTTGGGTCAGCCCCAAGTATATTTCCAAATTTAGTTATGGATGCTTTGGGCTCTTGGAGAGGAGGAGGATGATTATTTAATGTAGTATTTGTTTCCACTACATTACTTTATGTATATATATCAGCAATTGTAAGGACATGCTGTTATAACTGTCCAGGCTGATCATAGTTCTTAGATTAATAACTCTGACAAGCTATGTATATTAGAGTAACCGTGTATTGTCTTTTGATATTATATGTTGTTATTGCGATGTGAGATTCTGATATTTTTGTTCCTCTCATTCTTGTTCTTTTTCTTTTTTTCTCTTTT
Organism: Allium fistulosum; assembly: GCA_030737815.1. Classification (NCBI taxonomy): domain Eukaryota; kingdom Viridiplantae; phylum Streptophyta; class Magnoliopsida; order Asparagales; family Amaryllidaceae; genus Allium; species Allium fistulosum. Next base: position 488,698,116 of record CM060903.1, on the reverse strand, counting down.
TTACCCTAACCTTCTATCTTTCCGGCATTTGGGTGCTCGGCATATGAACACCGTGGATGTATTATGTACTTAATATCGACATTCGAGGGTCGAAAAGGCTATCGTTACATTGTGGTATCAGAGCGCAAGGTTAAGCGAGAACCTTAGTTTTGGTTGGGCATAATTCTTTAAGGGATAGGGTAATGGAATGCCCTATTATGAGTCGAGTGTATTATACATTCGAGTGCGCGCATTTGTTAGTGCAATACAAATGTTTAATATTGTATTAATTGGTCTCTTGAGTGGTTTATGAATTCTGGCCAGTACTGGGACGCCATGGTATCGATAAGGGTTTTTAAATACTTGAACAAGGCAAACCGACATAGTATTGCTTTTAAAATTGGTAAATGAAATAATTTTATCGAGGATTATATTTAAAAAAATTAATATAGTTATTTATGATGTATTTATTTGGTAGAAAATGATAATATTCAATTATTATCATTTGTTGGTTGATTAGTTATGCTCGACCAGTTTATGAGCATTAACTATTATTTGCTGATTTTTGAATTGTGCTCGACCAGTTTATAGGCAGTTTTACTATAACGACCCATATTTTTTATAATTAAAAATATTTTATTAAATAAGTTTTTTGAAATTTAATATTGTGAGAAATTAAAATGTATGGTTTGTTAATGAGAAAAATAATTAGAATATGATTTAATAATGTTGGTTGAATGTTATTGACAACTATTTTAATGTAATTTCAATCAATTGAAATAATTTGGAAATCAATGAAATTTAATGTAATTAAATATTGCATTTAATATGAGTTAAGATGATAACTATAGAATATGAATGGGATAAAATGTAAACTAATGTTAATTAAAGTCATACGATAATAGTTGATTTAATACAAGAACTTGTAAATCAAATAGAGGAGTTTGATTGAAAAATTAAAAATAGAATAAAAGAATTTGATTGAAATTTAAATTATTAAACTAGGTTTTATTTCAGTTGTAACTGAACGATGAAATTAATGTAATATTTAAATCTTGGATTCAATATGGAAAATTTTATTTTAAAAGATTATAAATTCCTGGTTAATCAAGAATGATAAAATGGTTAACTTTTAAATTTGAATTTAAAAGTGATTAAATCAATTTAATAATACTTTACGTGAAAATTTTCCATTTTGGCCACTGTCTTGGATTTCGACGAAACCAGTTTCATCAGATCCGTAACAGTGAATTATTTTAGGATTTCAAGTTTCGTAGCGATCGGACTTATCGTTTGATCGTGCAGGCTCGAAACACGTAGAAATCAATTAAAAGGATTTAATTAAATATAATTTGATTTTGAAAGCTGACTTCTATTTACAATGGAATTGGGGTTTGAAACTAGTTCCATTGAGTTTAAAAATATTGAAAACCTATATTTTGATATATTGGATAACCTATTTTCGTTTCGGGAACGAAACGGGCTTTTCGGCTCGTTGTTACCGTTTCGACCCAATTCGATCTGTTCCATCCGTTTCTATTCAATCTATGCCTATATATATATATATATATATCTTGAAACCCTAGTTGTCTATTCCAATTTCTGTACGTATCTGTTCAAATCATTTGCTCCTTCCTCCTTCCCAACGGTTGTCAATCAAAACCCTAATTCCCAAATTCAAAATCAAATCGAAAATTCAAACTCCTCAAAATATGTCATATAATATATCATTGCGAAGCTCTCAACGAGCGTAATCTCTATCTATAATTCATTTTTCGATTTGATGCATCGTTTGACCAGAAACGATGAAGAAGTTTCGGCCGTACATAGGCCATGGTTTCGTTCAACGGTGGATCTTCATCCTTAGGATGATCGGAGGGTACCACGACATAGATCTTGACAAATGGAGTCGATCCATGGTGGACGTTCATCGCCTAGTGGCTTGAGATCGCCTGAAATCGAAGAGAACAGGGGCGGCGGCGTGAAGACCTAGGAGGCGTCTGCGGTGATCGCACCACCACTGTTGGAGGTGGCCTAAGACGTGGAGGCGAGCGGCAGTGTCTGATCTTGGCATAGATGAGCGAAGGCGCGTGCAATCGTGGATAAAGTATGGCGGTCGATGGGTTAACGTGAGAGACGAGGGCGAGTTCGTGTTCTCATACGCTAGGGTTAAGGTGACGTGTCGTTTACCTATTTGTCCTTGCTTTAATTTTTAATTTAATCGTTCTAACGCTAATAACTTTTTCATACGAGCTCGGATTTGGATGCGGTTTCTTGCATTGGGTTCATATCGAAATTCTGAACAACATAGAATTGGTTTAGTTGGATTCTGGGACTGTTGGAATTTTGGGCTTTATTTGGATTTTAAATCGACGATAAATCAATGGTGAGTGATTTAACCCACTCACGAAATACTAAACTTTCTTATGTTAGTTAAATTAAATTTATGACATGATAAGAAATTTATTGATTGTTGTTTGGTATTTTAAATTGTCATTTAAATTTAATTTGAATTTATATTGAACTAAATTTCCATTTAAATTAATATTGAATTTAAATTGTTGGTTAAACACCTGATAATGGTGACCAGTCAATTTTTGTGATTTATTAGCTGATTTGGATGTTGATTGTGATGGATGTTTATTTGTTGACATTTTGGATGATTGGATGTTTATATCCCTGTTACTACTATGGGTTGAAATGATATATACCAGAATGATCTGATAGATTAGGGAAAATCGTTATGGTTGAAATGATAAACCCAAGCGATTTTATTGATTTGAAAATTATTGATTCGGGATACGGGTTGAAATGATATATCCCCGAAAATTTAATTATTTACGGTTGAAATGATATATACCCTATCACTTGACCATAGGGTAGAAAATTATATACGGACACCGTTGGTCGGTTTTAAATTATATTCTAAATAGTAAAGTTTATTGATATATAAATTTGATTTTTAAATTTAATTTAATGATTTTATTTAAAATTATATTTGGAAAATAATTTATTTTATATGTTTTAAAAGTTTTAAATTATAAGTTAATATATGGTTTCAAATGTAAATTTAAGATTTTAACTTATAATCTTGTTTAGTTTTTCAATATATAATTTAAATAGTTTAAAATATAATTTAATAAAATATTTGATATAATTTTAATATATATATATATTAAATTTAATTTAATATAATAAATATAGTTTTAATTTAATATAATAATATAGATTTTTATAATAACTTTAATAAATAAAAATTGTAAGAGGTTTTGTAAAGAATTTATAAAGGTTGTAGAGATTTAATAATGGATTTTGTAAAAAGGATTTTTATAAAAGATTTAAAAAAAAGTGGAAATTAGCCACAAGGGCCTCTTTAGCAAGTGGAATTAGTTTTTAGGACACGCAACTGAAATAATTACTTTCAAGGACAAAACGTAAAATAATTAGTTTCTAGGGCCTAAAAATCTATGAAATTATGTCCTTGAAAGTAATTGGACTGCTGACTTTGTCCTTGAAAGTAATTATTCTGCTAATTTTGGCCTTAAAAGTAATTTCTTTGAATGTGTGTCCTAGAAAGTAATTGGACTGCAGGATTTTTATAAAAGATTTTTTATAAAGGATTTTTATAAAAGATTTTATGTAGGATTTTTATAAAAGATTTTTTATAAAGGATTTTTATAATAGTTTTATAAAGGAGTTTATAAAGGTTTTAAAGGATTTTATAAAGGATTTATAAAGGGAACTTGTTTAAAGAGGAAGAGTTGTAAACTATTTTGTAATTTATAAATAGCTTTATAAATGGTTTTAAAGCATATGAATAGTTTATAAATAGTTTAAGAGAGATTTATAAATTATTTTCGAAATTGATTGAAAGAAATCTTCCTCGGTATTTATGGATATATTTATACTTTGGAATAAGTATATGGACATCTTAATATGAAGGTATAAACTATTTTCTGGATTTATTATTATAAATGTTTTATAAAATGACCACGGTGTGAAAAATATAACGATTGGTTGTTAAAGAGACCGGGGTCGGATATTATCATACTCTCTGCCAATTCCAAAACCACTTTAACAACTATGCATGTGGTGGAGAATCTAGAACGAAGTAGGATGGTTTGGCGAACGCTTCTTGTATGAGGTAAGAAACGTAACCCTGACCCCCTCGGGTCAGCTTGATATGACTAAAACAGTAGCTATCCCGGGCCAAGTGAGATCGCTCCTCCTATCGGACATGCTTCTTCGATACCATATCTGTTACTTTGTGATTGATTTGGTGGCCACCTTCGATTTGATTATAGGAGTGTGTTCCGAGGTGGGCGATAGTAGCTGCTATGTGTTTCCACCAGTCCGGGCATGCAAAACGGTAGAATCTTACCTTGGGCATTGCCTCGCGTGCCTTGTCATATTCCTTATCGAGCCCACTACGATTTTGGTTTGTGTCGTACCTATATGGAGTGCTCCTTGATAGCCCACCGGTTGGTGGAGTTTACAGTATTGTATAGACTACGACATTTATAAAATGTGTTAAGGGAGATATGGGTAACTCCTTAATGCTATTTTAATACTTTACTTTACCGATAGACACTATATATAGCGTACAATATATATATACTTTAACGAATCCTTAGGAGATGGAAATCCCGAACATCTCTTAAGTTATTGCACGCACGTTATACACTGGATATGATATGTAAAATCCCGTAAACATCTCTGAAGCCATTACACTCATATTTATTTGCTGTGATTTAACTTACATAAGATCTTTTAGTTCTGACTTGAGTGTTCTGTCTTTTCGTTAAGCTCGGGTTAGTCTGAGCTTTTCAGTGTATTGAAGACCATTTTATTTGGAGGATGAAGACGGAGATTAGTCTACTATTTATTATATTTATTCCATTGCATCATGTTGTTCCACTGCATTATCTTATTATACCTGCTGTATGTATAACTCTGATTGTATTGTCAAAGTGTAATCAAATGTATTTGTAAACAGCTTCATGAACAGTTTATTTAATTATTATATTTTGTCATTCCGCTGTGAGATTCTGTGTTTTGTTTTTTCTTCTTTTCTCTTATCTTCTTATTTACCCCAACAATCCTCCCTTTTGAATGGTTTGAGTTGACATGTGTGGTTTATTGTCGATTTAAACCGTTCAAAAAGGTGAGTCGTTACATTTACCTTTTTACTACATGGGTTGGATAGATAGTAATCATGGGACATTGAAATGAATACCTTGTGAATTAAGTTTCACAGTTTGACTATAAGGAGTTTAATGATAATGTTAGGTTAAAAAGTTAACTTTAATAAAAGCTATCTATTATAATCTAAAAGAAAGGTAAGATATTTTGAAAGTAAATAATTATGAAAAGATTTGATATAAGAAGGTGAATTTATATAAGTACGATTTAAAGATATGATTGATAAACAAAAAAGATTTAAATTAAGGATTTGGGAATTTAAACCCTGATGTTTTGAAAATAGGTTTTCAAGGTATTGAAGAAAATAATAATAGCATTATTTAAAGGTATCTTTAAAGACTAATGTTTTAAAAGAGTTTTAGAATTTGATCGAATTTGAGGTTGCTCTCATTATCGATGAATCGATTCAGGAAACAAAATATTTTTTATGTTAGCTAATTCAAGTGGCTCGAAAGTGACTAAAAATCAACAAGAAGTGTGTTCGGTTGGTAAGTACTTCTCTTGATTATTACCCTTCTCAATAAATGGGATAAATGAACCTACTTAGTGGGTCCCAGGGACCTTGTATCATTTTGTTGTTACTCGATCTATATGTATATTTTCCATGGATTTTAAAGAAAATATTTTGAAAATTGATTTTGAAAATGATTTTGGTTTAATCCCAAAAAGTATGATTTGATGCAAAAGATATATGTATATATTATTATTTTAAAGGATTTGAAATTAAATTCAGTGTTTAGTTCTAAAGTTTTCTTTAAGAAATTTAATATGTAAAAAATAAAAGTTGAATTTTTATAACTCTTAATTTGAAAAGATAGTAAGTTAAAAAAGTTTAAAATTTTATTGAATATCCATATGTACCCTTAAGGTATAGTGGAGTATTATACGAGTAATGAACTTAAGTCCTAAAATGTTTTAAGGAATCATTTATAAGTGAAGATAAGTATTGATAAAATGTTATTAAACTTAAGTAATGTTTTACGAAATATTCCATAAACGATTTTAGTATTAAATGAAAAATAAATTATGAAAAAATAAATATAAATGTAAAGAAATAGTGTCATTAAGAAACCAATGGAATAACGTACATAATTGTACGTAGATCATTTTATTCGCTTGACGATTCTTTATTTAGGATTCGAGTACATGATTTTGAGATGGTTACACCGGTCCGAACAAGGATTTTTCACTAGATCCTTGACGACGAACACTTGATATGGATTCTTGATATGATTCTAAAGGTTTTGATCATAGTATATGGCTATTAGAGGAGAATGAAGGTTTTTAATCAAGGAACTTGATCGGAGTCCGCACTAAAGAGGTCAAGTGATCTATACTAGTTGGGAAGTAAAATTTATGTGATCGAGTAAGTGATGGATTTGATATTGCATACGGATGGTCCATGTACATCGTATGAAATTCAATGTATTTGTATGTTGTGTTTGTTGGCTTATGGAGAGTTTGGACAAAAAAATCTTTGATTTGTTCTGAGGTAGCATGGATAATCGACTAAGAATTAACCTAAGGCTATTGAGCAAAAGGTACGCTTAGAAGTTTATTTATCATCCCTGGGTGATGAGAAGGTTTTGGACCTAGGAAAACTGTAAGCTTTGTTGTTATTGATTGTAATACTGTTAAGTATTAATGTATGATTGTTTCTTTGATTCTTGTGTCTAAATTTCAAGGATGAAATATTCTAAGGGAGGGAGAATGTAATGACCCGGAATTTCAAACACTTCATATTTAAATATCTGAATTATGTAAATATTTATGTCTAAGATTTAATTAATAAATATAATTTTATAACCTTATTAAACCCTTTTAATTAATAACTAATGAAGGAAAACTTATTTTTGATTTTTTTTACAGAAATAAACAGTTCGAAGGAATATCAATAATATGACCGAAAATCGTTTTATCGATAAATGACTTTTTAATCACCAAAATTTTTCGAACTCTTTTAGACTTGTATGGTAATGAACATACATGAATACATTTACAAGTATTAAATCACCTAATTTTGTAAGAAAATTAATTAAGTTAAAAGAATTTAAGTAAGAGGACTAAAGGACCCCTAAATCAAGGCATAAAAGAGGGAGCAAATCAGGGAGGACTTTCTCAAGTATGTTGTGCAAGAGGCATGCATGTGAAAGAGGTCATGGTGTGCATGTGCATGGAGAGAAGGTGGAGGGGTAGTTAAGTAATTTGGCAAAGGGGTATTTGAGGTCATTTGGCACTTTTCTAAAGTCTATAAATACACACACATATAATCTATCTTTTAGTTGCTAATTCATTAAGGAAAAACAATGCTTCATCACTTGTCCTCCTTTCTAACTTTCTTGAAATAATATTAAATCAACTCCTTTCTCCTCCAAACTCTTTCTATATCCTTAATACAACATGGCAACAACATCTAGCAAGTCAAAGAAGGAAGAAATGGAGCACAACTCCCCAAATCTACCAAGGTTGTGAGCTATGATGGAGGAAGGAGGCAATGGCCGTGAGCAAGGTGGGGGTGGAAAGCTAGGATGTGAGCATAGGCAAGAGGTAGGAGGGTTTTGGGAACTTGCTTGGTTGATGATAAGAAGCGTGGACTTGTTCTTGTGTTTTGGTTTGAATATAGGCGAGCTGTATCACTCATTGAATAAATCTCTAAAACCTGATAATTTTCTTGTTATTATTAATAATAATAATAGACCCTAACTAAGTAAAGTTATAAACTCATATTTCTATGCTTTGAATAGCATATTATTTGTGTACCAGTTGTGCCTTGGAAGGCCTTGGTTTGTGTTGTTTGATCGAGCATATGTAATGACGTATGTAATTGGAAGTTTGGACATAGACTTGGACTTGTAATATATGGCATATGTTTCTTGCTTATATATTTTGTACACATGTTATACTATGCCTCTTTGTGATGTAGTTTGGATTTGAGGATCATATATGTTTATATGATTAAATGATGTTGAATATTGAATTGACTATGGAATTGTCCATATAGCGATGGTCGCTATAAACACACTTTGAATCCTTTTCTTCTATCCTTTTTTTAAAACCTGTCTTTTGTTTATTTTAGATATAAACATTATTTATACTTATAGAAGTATACAAGATAGTAAGATATGAAGTTTAAAAGCTTTTTTATTTTTAAAACAAAGTTAGTAATGTTATGGTCCATATAGCAATAGTCGTTATGGATGCACTTTGGAAAAACATGTTTTTTGTAAATTATGAATGTTATAACCTAAATATTTTTTATAAAATCTTTTCATATGAGTTTTATAAAAGATATATAAGTATTTTAAAAGAAGTTTGAAGTTTAAATATATTTTAAAAGAATTTATTTTGAATTTATAAAGTAAAGGTTTACCTTATTATATATAGACAAAAGTTGTTTATTTTCTCAAAGTTTTCAAATCAATATTAAGTAAATATTTTTAAAGTAATATTTTCTATAACAATTTATATACTATTTACAAGTACTTTTAAAGGTATTTTATTCATATATAAGTTTATAAAACTATTTTAATCTTGTATTAAATTAAGAGCTTTTATTTCATTTTTCTTCCTTAAGTTATTTTAAACTCTATTATCGTATTAAATAAAACTATTATACATACATACATATATAAATATGTCATTTTAAAAGGGTTTCTAAGTTATTTATAAAAGTAAGTTCAAAAGGCTATTGTTTTAGAAGAAGGGATGATAAGTTACATTTGTGAATTGAACATGTAGTTAATTTTGCATATGGAATGGTAACATTACCATACTTGATACTAAAAGCCAAGCGAGGTAGACTTCTCTATTTGTGATAGTCAAGATTGATGTTGGAGTAGGGATGAGCAATAGCGCACTAACATGTTGTCTTCCCTCTTGATCGAGGAATAGTTAAGTTGGAATGTCTAAAACGTATTAAGTATTTAAATCTTGATTTCTATAAGCAATCATTTTTAGAACTGGGTAGTTGTCGGCTATAGAACTTGACTTATGATAATTAAATGGTTTTGGGCTGTAGTAGACAATGTTTAAAAAACACTTGTTTTTAACCCTTATAAATGTAATTAGATCTTTAAAAGAGGGTTTTAAAGATAATGTTTAAAGTATAAAATGTTTTGGGTTTGTTGTGACAATGTTTAAATAACACATGTCTTTAACCCTTATAAATGTAATAAGATCTTTAAAAGAGGGTTTTAAAGATAATGTCTAAATGTGAAGTGTTTTGGGTTTGTAGTAAATGATGTTTTAGTAACTTGTTTTTAAACCCTTGAATTATATCTTAAAGTGGGAAAAATATTGATAAATGATTACAAATATGTTTACCTCTTTAATAATGGAATTTTATAGATAATAACAAGTATGGAAACTTTTTAGAATAAAGATAGAAAAAGTATACGTTTAAGGTATAAAAGTGAGAAGGGGTTTATAGTAACAGTGTTTGAGTAACATTCATTTTTAACCTCTTCAATTTTAGTTTAAAGTCATGTTAAGTGATTTGTGAATATACTTATACCGTTGAAATAAGTATATGGATATTTTTTGAAGTATATAAAGGAAGTTTTAATTAATAAAGGAGTATCAATTAATAAAGGAAGTTTTGATTAATGAAAGAAGTTTTATTAGATAAAATGGAGTTTTACTAATAAAAAGGGTTTTTAATTAATAAAGGATAAATTAACTAAAAATGGATTAAAAGTTGTTTAGGTGACTTGATCGTGCTTTGTATGAATTGATAGTGCTTGTGTATTTTCTTGCTTATGAAAAGTATGCGGGACTTAGTTTCCTTATGTGATCATTCTCATTTTTGTTGAATATGACCAAATTTGTCGATTTAATCTTGAAGGGACCGGGATAGGTAAGTGTTTTACTGATTGAAAATCACTTCAAGACTGAAGATCCAGTCACATATATTTTAATTCTTTAACTATTGAATGGGAAAGAAAAGTGTTAGCTATCGAAGAAGCTAATGATCCTTCTCAACTCAAAGTTGAAGAAATGATAGGAAATTTAATGTCATATGAAGCTAACTTGCAGGCTAGGAAAAAGCAAAATCAAGAGAAAAAGAGTATAGCATTCCAAGCTAATACTATGACTCAGATTTGGATGATGATGAGATTGAATTCATTGCCAAAAACTATAAAAAGTTCAAGAAGTTTACAAAGGCACAGAACGGTGGCAACTCAAATTCATCTAACCTAATGTCCATCAAGTGTTATGCGTGCGACAAGTTTGGCCATATGAAAAATGAATGTCCACCACTAAACAACAATAAGAAGAAAAACAAGTTCGAAAAAGTCAAGAAAAAGAGAAAGGCATTCCAGGTGACATGGGATGATTCAGACTCATCCTTTTTCGAAAGTGACAACGATAGTGATTTAGAACAGCCAAATGTCTGTTTATGGCCACCACAGCAGAGGTAAATCCTGAACTCTCTTTTAATGAGATTTTGGAAATAAGTAATAAATTAGATGATAAACTTAGAGAACTAAAGAAATTATATAAAGAAAATATAGGAAAATTAAATAGAGCTGAATTTGGCTTATTAAAACATGAGAAAAGTATTCTAGAGGAGGAACTATAAATTTCACAAAAATCTTGTGGAAACTTGTCTTCTCAAAATGCAATTCTAACCGATGAACTTAAAGCTTGCAAAACTGAGAATGATAAACTTAGCAATGAGAATTGTGAACTAAAATCTAGTAGACTCAACTAGAAGTGAAGTGTTTGGACTGAAGCAAAATTCAGAACAAATTACTAATAATATTTCTAAATTTTAATAAATAAAAGCCGAATTTAGAAAATTCAATTAAAATTTCAAAATCATTTCGCAACCAAAATGGACTTGGTTTCAATGATAAATAATGTAATAAGAAATATATTACATTGTATACTAAGTTTAAGAAGTCCAAAAATAGTGTTAAAACAAGTAATTCAAATTCAAAGAATTTTAAAATTTGGATTCCAAAAACTAATAATAATTTGATTAGGCAGAAATATATAGATGACTACCTAATCAATGTCGTTAATAATAGTACCTATATCTCTAAGGGTCCCAAACCCACTTGGATATGACTACCTTCTTCTACTAACACTTAGGACCCTAACATAAGAAGTGGGTACCAATAAAATTCAAATTCTTTTGCAGGTACTCAAAAGCAAAAACAAGGAGAAATAGATACTCGATAGTGGATGCTCCAAACACATGATGGAAAATCCAAATATGTTATCTACTATAACATATATTGATGGAGGTACCATGACATTTGGAGACAACTCGAAGGGATTCATAGTTGGAATTGGAGACGTCATCAATGTTGGTATATCTACCTCTCCTACAATTTCCAACTTTGTTATTAGAAGAAAATTTAAAACATAATCTTCTAAGTATAATTCAGCTTTGTGACAAAGGATTTAAAATAGACTTTGAAAATGGTAAATGAATCATTTTTTATCAAAATAACAATTTGATCTTTGAGGGAGTAAAAAAACGTAATATCATATTTTAAATATGAATATTAAACATGAAAATGACTTGTGTCTAGTCGTCGATCACAATGATCCATGGCTCTGGCACAAATGATTTTTCCACATTAACTTTAAATATACTGATAAATCATTTAAGAAGGAACTAGTTAGAGGATTACCAAAAATAATCTTATGTGATGCGTGTCAATATGGAAAACTAAAGAAAAGCACTTTTAAATCCAAGAAAGAAAAATCATTGAAACAACCACTAGAACTACTTCATTTAGATTTATTCGGTCCTGCTTAAGTACGATCAATAAATCATAATAAGTATGTTTTTGTGATTGTTGATAATTATTCAAGATTTACTTGAACTTTATTTTTAAAACACAAGAGTGAAACCTTTGAAATGTTTAAAATTTTACTAAAAGAATTCAAAATTTAAGAAATTTAAAGATTAAAAATATAAGAAGTGATCACGGAGGCAAGTTTGAAAAATGAACTCTTTGAAAATTTCTATAACAAAAGGGTATTAGTCGTAATTTTTCTTTTCCACACTCACCACATTAAATAGTATAGTTGAAATGAACAATCGTACTCTACAAGAATGTGCATGAACATTGCTTTGTAGCGGTAGTTTACCAAAGAAATTTTGGGCTGAAGTTGTTGCTACTACTTGCTATGTGCTTAATCGTGTATCAATAAGACCATTGACTAAAAATACTTATTATGAAATGTTCTTTGAAAAGAAACTGACAAACTAAAATCATGAAAACCCTTACTCCCGGCCTACTCAAATGAGCACCCGAGAGTTTAAGGGGAAAAAACAAAAACTTCGGGTCAAACAAACAGTCTGGTGTAAATAATAATATACCATCTCGAACCAAACAGATATCTAGTGAGACTATGTGGTCGAGCGGAACGAGTTTTCCCTTACTAGTGTTGATATCTTGGAAGTGGATCAGCTCGAGATGCTGGAATTCATTTGGGAATTTGTGATCTGTTCGAGTAATTAAGACTCATGTGAAAGATGACGAACATAGCCTCGACGTTGGAAAAATGATTGAAGACAAAGAAGGGGCATGGCCAGGGTAGTTTTGCTAACCTCGAGGGTATATCAAATCCATATCTAGAGATGCTTATTGATTATTGCTAGCGGGAGTTGATATGACTCGGATCACACACCGAGGGTGGTCCAGCTATGTTGACCTTATCGTATGTTTTATCTAGATACATACGTTGCTCGGAAGGGAATTCTCTAACCCTTGTGCAGGAGATCCGCCTCGTTGTATCGAGGGCGTCTTCGTGGAAATCCTATATAATTTAGGGAATGCGCCTTAGCGGTTTAATTGTATAACCATTATTGTTATAGTGCAGTCTTCATGCACCATAGCTATTTTCTTACCTATATTCATCGCCCTAGATATTATTATAATATCATTAGATTTTTTATTAAATTGTTTAGTTATCATAAGATAAAAATCCGTCTATGCTTATTTGCGGCAGGGTCTTACGAGATACCTTTATTTTTGAAGGGTTTTATAAATATAAGAAATGATTGAATTTCTCACGCTGGTTTATCAGATTAATCCGGATGTTATTTTCTTATAATGCTCGGGTCAACCCCATGTATATTTTCAAATTTAGTTATGGATGCTTTAAGCTCTTGGAGAGGAGCTGGATGATTATCTACCATAGTATTTATTTCCACTGCATTGCTTTATGTATATATATTAGCAATTGTAAGGACAGGCTGTTATAACTATCCAAGCTGATGATAGTTCTGAGATTAGTAACTCTGACATGTTATGTACATTAGAGTAACACTATATATTATCTTTTGATATTATATGTTATCATTATGGTGTGAGATTTTGATGTTTTTGTTCTTCTCTTTCTTGTTCTCTTTCTTTTTTTTACCCTAACTTCTGTATTTTCGGTACTTGGGTTCTCGGTACACGAATACCTCGGATGTATTATGTATTTAGTATCGACATTCAGGGGTCGAAAAGGGATTGTTACAAGAAAACTTTTAAAAGGTTGTAATTTGACTCTAAATTCTAAATAGTAAGCCGATGAGCTCTGACACAATGGACCATCATAGTAATTTAGACGGACGAGTCTATTACATAATAGATAAAAGTTACATTCATGGTTAATTCCATACCTCACATAGAAATATTTATTATAATATTCCAAAATCAAAATAATTATTTAAACTTGTAGGAATTATTAACCAAATTATAAGACTAGGAGCTTAGATTCCTCATGAGAATTCGCACTGGCCTAAATAATCCCTTAGAACACAAGGGGCCAGTCATGTAAAATCCTAACCGATGCCAGCACATAATTCAAGGAGTAACACCCCACTTGGCATGGATCTGTTACCCTTATTCTAGTCCAGTTAGCATGGACTGCATTATGGTATGCGTAACATCACATACTTCGAGATTCAAAAATAGACACCGATGATGGTGTAGTCATCACTAGAATCATATTCCAACAACAAAGTGAGTTCTGTATATTATTCCATAATATAGGTAAATAGAATAGCTAAATATCTTTTTTATTATACCAATTTGAATTACAAGATCCATTACATCATTAAACCTAAATCATTCCCACGCAGGGGTAAATATATAATAAGAATATCAGAGTAGTGTGTGTCTGACATATGAAGATGCTGATACCACACTTAATCAGTTATAATCCTAGTTTAACATAGCGGAATTTCAAAATACTTTTATTTACATAGCAAGATTCCTGCTTTGTCTTTAAAATCTTTATTCATCATCAAAAGAGGTTCCTGACTAACCCATATACTCAGCCTACTCATATGAGTACCCATGAGTTTATGGGGAACAATAAAAATATGGGACAGATAGTAATCTAATATGAGTAAAACGATTACCGTAAGCATCCATAGTGAGACCATACCACTAATGTGGAATGAGTTTTCCCTTCACTTCATCATCACAGCATAATATACATCAATATATATATATATATATAACAACAACAACAACAATAATATATATCTCAGAAAGCAACCATATGCATATATTCAGTCAACAAGTGTACCCTACACTTGTCATCCAATTGTGAACCATGTCATATATCAATTCAAGTTAAGTATACCCTATACTTATCTTCCAAATATATGGATCAAGTCATATAATCATCCATCATTCATTTATCTGTCGCCTAATCCATTCTTTTAGGCTTTCTTCGTTAGTTATCATTAACATGTATTAGTGATTACCTCCCTAGGCCTGTCTATCATTAATTTAATCTTTTGTTCAAATAACGTCACCTGGTGAAAACATGGACTCATTTCCCCATGGTAGCCACCTTGACTATGGTCACCTTGATTCTCTTAAGAGGCCGAATGTAAACACCCTGAATACATTCTAGTAAGTGTCCTTACTAAGCGTCAATAGCCCCTTTCCTAAACCGGTTTCGTTTACGTTGTTGGATTAATTTATAACATCACTCTGATGTTTTGGCACCCTACTAGTTGTTTTCTTAATCATAACACCACACTGATGTTTTGACACCCTGCCTTAACTCCTTTGAAGAGTTTTAAAATGTTATTAGGTTGAACCCTCTCATGGCACCTTGTCATATACCATTGGATTGTAGACTGATAGTCACTGCACCCTGCCATCCAATAACTCTATGACTTGGTATACATTTACGATCATGGTTTAATTCTTTTCTTTCATCATTAATTTTGTACCCTACACATTCTTTAGATAAAACATTTTCACCCTTTATTTGAATCATACCCTATTATTAATTAGCTTCTTTAAGCCTACTTTAATTCAAAAATAAGTTAAGACAATTTTAACTTATAAAATCTTTCATTTATTTAATTCCTATGAATCAATAACACTTGGAAATTGTCTTCCAAAGTGCATTAAGTATTCGTATTTTACTTAGAAAAATATAGCTAATCAAGCTATTACAAATTGCATCTTACTTATTGTATATTGACTATAACATAACCGTCATGTTTAATTAAAACATTCAAATCCTAAGCTAACACGTACTACCGTTGTATTTATTTTATACCTAGTCAACACGTTCAATTTTAACCAAAGCCATCATGCATTATTAAATTCCCAAGGTTATCATATAATAAACCCATAGCCATCCCGTATTTTAGCTAGAGCCATCGCGCCCTTTCTTTTAGAAAATGATGTCGCTTGCAATCTTTGCTTTGACTCATCGCATCGCATGCAATTATATTTATATAGTCACCGCGTTTGATTATTACTTCATATGCCTACTTTATAAGTTGTCATGATATATATATATGTATGTATGTATGTATGTATGTATGTATATGCATGTATATATATATTTGTATATATGTATATACATGGTTTCATTTGACTTTGTGTGCTAGCCTTCAATATATATAGGCTCTCAAAATATATTAGTCGTGTCATCGCTACTAGTTAGTGAATTGGATGCCTAAGCTTTCGAGTGTTTCAATTTACTTTCATATAATTTCATGCAGAATTGTGATGTCATGTGTTATCTTTTGTTTTGATTTATTTTGTGCAAACGTGCCTTTGTGTATGTGTATGCCTATATATATATATATATATATATATATTCTGCACTATGTATTGCATGCATGCAAGCCGATGCTATGAGTTCATTATTATAAGTTGTTGCTACGAGTTCATGTTTATATTTTCCTCTAATAAGTTGAAATGTTGGGTTAAGTTTTACTTAACCAAAAATGGTTCAATGGCAGTTTCATAATTAAATTAAAAATTGATTCACTACCCCCTAAAGAAATCACTTTTCACCTAACGTCATTTGGTGTTGGATTTCTATTGGCTAATCTTCTTACCTTTTCAGCTTCATTTCAAAAAATGCTAAACACCCAAATTAATTAATTAATTACCGTTAATTAGTTAGTGCTTTCCTTTAGTAAATAATTCATATAAAATAGAAAATTAATGATAACTCCTAAAAATTCAACAAAAAACTCTTTTATCATATTTTACCTCATATCAAAATTTCAGACTAAAATAATTAATTTTATTATTTTTAGTAATTAATTAACCCGAAATTAACTATTCTTGCAAAATTAGGATATTCATAAACTATTTCCATTAATTTCAAAAATTATGAAAGAAAAAACCCATATCGATTTAACCATTAACCATATCATAACAAAATTCTGTGGCATCTGGATGTAATTCGACCATGTTTTACCCAAAATATGAACTAATTCACTTAATAAAATTTTAAACCACAATTAAAATAATATTCAAACATGTCTAACATCATCAAAACATTCATATGAAAGTCAAATCCGAACCTAATAGGTTAGGATAGGATTTAAAGAAAGATTTTACTCACCTAGCTTAAGGAAAACCTTGTTTAATCCTCTTCTATTCCATAAATTTGAAAGCTTTAATCTTCTAGCTTGAAATCTCTTCCTTCTTCTTTGAATTTATGGTCGGCCTTGCTTTGGTTCTTAGGGAGTTTATTTTCCTTTCATTTTGTGAAGTGAAGATGAAATGAAGTGAGATGGAAATAAGGGTTAAGAATATAGGTTAGTGGGTTTGGGCTATACTAACTTATTCCCTTTTAACCAATCCTTTCCATTAAATTTAAATTGCGTTCTTTCATTAATCAAGGCTAACCAAATTGCTCTAATTGCTTTTGGTCCATCCAGTTAACTTTTTAAAGGGTCCCACGCTTAATTAGTTAATTTTTCTTAAGCAATTCTTGCAATTAAATCATTTTAATAAATTATATAATAATGTCTATATATTATTAATTTTATTTTATTTGAATTAACATCCCATATTATGGTCTCTTCAAAGTATGGGGTGTTACAGTCTCCCCTCCTTATAAAACTTTCATCCTCGAAATTTCGATAAGGAAAACAAAATTTACACTAACACCCTGAAAGTGTGAAGTCGTCTTCGTATAAGTACACACAAGTACAAATTTTACACTAGTAATCTACTAATGTAAACCATCAATCATAAAAAAAACATATCAGCGTAGGTAATAATACACAATCATATCACATATGAATCTACTAGTACCCTACTAGTCTATATAATTGGCAAACAAAGCACAATCATATGGTAACTCGGGATAGATATTCATAGTCTTTTCCCCTACCTCCCAGATACAATCATCCTTATCATCACTACATTGGATGCGAACAAGTCTAATAACCTTGTTCCTCAATTCCTTCACATCATGACCTACTATTCCTTTAGGTCTTCTCACATACATCAAATCTAGCTCTACAGATAAGTCCTCTATCACCTTTGGTTCCACGACTGAACTTAGGTCGGGCACACATTTCCTTAAATGCGATATATGAAACACATTATCCACACCCGCAAACTGCTTGACAACTCGACTCTACACACAAGTTTATCAATCCTCTCAATCACTGGAAATGGTCCAACATATCTAGGTGCCAACTTTCCCGCTTTCCTAAAGCGCATAACTTCTTTTGTCGGAGAAACTTTCACAAATACATGATCGCCCCATGCGAACTTAAGCTCCTTTCTTTACTTATCGGCATAACTCTTCTGCTATGATTATGCTGCCTTCATTCTAGTATGAATCATTTATACCATCTCAGTAGCATCTCTTACCAAATTGGGCCCTAACACAAGCCAGTCACTTGTGTCCAACCAACAATTTGCGACTTACATGGTCTACCATACAATGCCACAAACGGTGCCATCACGATACTCGTTCGATAAATTTTATTATAAGTAAACTCTATTAGATGCAAATGAACTTCTCAAGTTCCTTCAAGATCTAAAACACATGCTCTTAGCAAATCCTCGATTACATGGTTCACCCCCTTTGTTTGACCATCAGTCTGTGGGTGGTAATCCGTGCTCAAGTTCAACTCTACACCCAATGCACTCTACAAACTTCTCCAAAACTCACTGGTAAACAATGGGTCTCTATCGCTAATGATATTACTCGGTATCCCGTGCAGTCTCACTACATTCTTTATATATAGCTTCGTTAAGCTAGCTGTCATCCTTGTTGACTTCACCAGAATAAAGTGGGCACTCTTAGTCAATCGATCGACTAGCACTCAAATGCTATCATTTCCCTTTCTCGACCTCGAATGTCCGTCAATAAAATTCATAGATATCGAATCCCACTTCCAAGTCAACACTTCCATGGTTAAAGTAAATCGCTTGGCTTCTGATGCTCAGCTTTCACTTGTTGACAGGTGAAACATTTATTCATGCATTCACCTATATCTCTCTTGATCCCTTCCCAAAAGAAGGCTCTCTTCATATCACGATACATCTTCGTACCACTGGGATAAAGGGTAAACTTCGACCGAAGACTTTATTATAAGACTTCCTTCTAAAGATCTCCTATATTCATAACACACAGTATTCCTTTCTTTCTTAGCCATCCTGTTGAGTCTATGCTAAATTCTTTCAAATCCTAAACATCCACACCCATCTCTAATTGCCTAGACCTTTTGTCAATCAATGGGTCATCTCTTTGCTTTGCAACCATTCATTCTACAAGTGATGGACGTACCTCTAAACTCGCTAACATGCCTGGATCTCTACTCGATCCAGTATTTTGCCTATAATACACTCCCTAAGAGGCTAATGTCTCCAATGCCTTCCATTCATCAATCATAGAAAACACTGCATTCTGATGCTTCCTACTCAAAGCATCTGCAACCTTGTTCTCCTTTCCTGGCGTATATTCTATTCTGAAATCATATGACGCTAAGAACTCCAATCATCTATGTTATCTCATATTCAACTCCTTCTGGTAGAATAGATACTTAAGGGATTCGTGGTCTGTATATAACTCGAACCGTTCTCCCAACAAGTAATGTCTTCAAATCTTCAGCGCAAACACCATAGCTGCCAACTCTAAATAATGAATCGGATATCTAACATCATGCAGTCTCAACTGCCTTGATACATAAGCCATCACTCGCCCTCTTTGCATCAACACACTGCCAAACATGTTCCATAAGCGTTAGTATACATTACTATATCCCGGTTCACTTCAGGCACGATCAACATAGGAGTGTTCATCAACAACTTCTTCAACTCCTGAAATGACCCTTCACACTTATCAGCCACATGAACTTCTCGTCCTTCCTGCTCAACATAGTCATGTGTGCTGTTATACACAAGATTTGATGAATCCGTAGTAATAATCAACCAACCCAAGAAAATTCTCATCTCCTTGACCATCTCTAGCCTCTTCCAACTGCTAATAATCTCTATCTTTGATGAATCCACAGCTAATCCATTCTCCCAAATAATGTGCCCAAAAAAATTCACCTCTCGTTTCCAAAAGTGGCATTTTGAAAATTTCTCCCTCAACTTGTGTTATCATAACATCTCCAATACCAACCTCAGATGGACTTTATGATCTCTCATCCTTAGAGTATACCAAAATATCATCGATGGAGACCAAAACAAAACTGTCCAACTAATCGCGAAAGATTCGGTTTATATGATATAATATGAACGTTGGAGCGTAAGTCCAAACGACATCACTAACCATTCATATGAACAGTACCTTCTTGGGAATGCAGTCAATGGAATACTATCTTATTGTGATAACCCAGATTTTTGAACACTGGTTAATTGATAATTAACTGGATTAATTAATAGGAATACTGATTTATAGATTAAATAATTCTGATATAGAATGTAAAAGTGTATTGATACAGTTCTTTTTGTAAAACTGTTATTTATGTATATATATTATAATTGGGAGGTTATGTTTTGAATTTAATATAATAATTTTCAAAAGCTACTTCAAGTTAAATTTTGTTTATATTTTTAAATCCCTAAAGATAAATATTTATTAATCAAAGTATGATAGTTAAAAGGAGATTTAACAAAAGAGTTTATTATGCATTTTTTTTAATATACATGTATATATGTGTATTTATTTATAATTAACTTTAAATCATTTTCTTTAAAAGCTATATAAGGAAATGTATGAATAGAAAATATGTATAAACATTTAGAGCATAATACATAAATTAATAAATATTAACATAAGAAATATTTAAAATAAAAAGTTTAAGACATCAAAATATTAGTTTTGACATTTGTAAAATATATAGAACATGCATTAAACAAATGTAAATATCTCTCTTAATATTCAAACAAGTGTTAGCTTAGAAAATATACAAGTGGCATTTTCTTTAAAAGATAAATAAATATATACATACAATTAAAAATAGTTGTATATGCATATCATTAACCCACATCCATTTTATTTCATCTTTCAATTCCTAAAAGAAACTCAAAAAGAAAACCAGAAGAAATCAGAATCAAATTCAGATGAAGCTTCAAATCAATTTAAACCTGAAGCTTAACCAAAGAGCATCCCAATCATCAAGGAAATCAAAATCTAGTAGCAGATGAAAATTCAAGTTTTAGATCAGTTTCAAATCAAAGAAACAAAATGCAGATCAGTAAAACATCAAGGAATTTAAATCAGAATCAAGTTACAGTTTCAAGCTTAAATCATCTCAGTAACAACTAAGTCTCCAGTTCAAACTGTTTAAAAACCCTCTGCCATCATCAAACAAGTGAGTAAACAAATCTATTTAAAAGTTTTAAATCTGTCTTAAATATAGATGCATGCTGAAATTCCTTAAAATGAATTATGATAAGTGATTGCATGATTGGTTAAATAGAAATGCATGTATATATGTATGTAGATGTTTGCATGAATGACTGGGAAAAATGATATGCTCTGTTCTTAGTTCTATAGACTAAAATACGTTCAAGGAAAAATCAAGTTCTCCTTCCCTGTTTATTTTCAGCACATGGTGTTTAAAGAAAATTTGGTGGTGATGGTGTAATATAAATTTAAAAAAAATGTTAACAAATAGTATTATCAAGAAATTATCTGGAAAAGTGAATATTACAGTAAATGATAATATATCAGAAAAATTTGTTGTTTCAATTACGAGTTTCATTTATATAATCTTATTCGTCTTGTAAAACTATGATTTTTAGAAATCATATCAAGATTTTTAAGTGAGTTTTTAGGTAGGAAATGTTAGTTGATCAGAATTTGGGTATTTATCAAATTGCCGATGATCAAAGATGCTGGAAGTGTCGAGCTTGTTGCTAAAGCAGGCTTATAGGTCGAGGAGCTCGGCAAAATTGGTTGGAGGGTTGATCTCTCGCCGTGGTGGCGCGGCAAGGGAATTGTAGGGTTTAAAATCCTGTTGAAGTCGAGGGTGTTCGTCGTTTAACTACGGTGTCATGGGGGCGTCGAGTGGGCTCGGAGGAGTAGTAGAGGGAAGGTGGAAGCGTGGCGAAGGTTTGAGGGGAGTTACGTGTTCTCCGGTGATCAGAGGCGATGGCGATGATGATTTTCCTGATCGAACTTGGTTCCAAGAGGTTGATGATCTGCTCGATTTTGGGTATTGACGTTTTCGTCGAAAATTGGAAGGTCGGAGCACTAGCATGGGTCATCGTCGTCTGTGGGTGACTCGGCGAAGGTCAGAGACGGCTGGATCGTTTGTGCACGTACACGTTGGGTTTGCGTGTGTCAGTGGTTGATGAGTTTGGGTAGGCTCGGGAAGAAGATGTTGTGTGCTCGGGTTCGAGTGCGAGTCCATAGGGTTTTGGCTCGAGTAAATTTCGGGGTTGTTGTCTTTGCCTCGGGTTGTTTTTAAGATAACAGGGTTTAAATTTTTTAAAAGTAGACTGTTACCAGTTTTAAATTTTAAACTTAACTAAGTTTTTAAGAAGGGAAGGGAAGTTCTTGGGTTTATCTCGGAGTAGGCTCTGGGTTTAACTCGAAGTAATTTATAGCAAGTTTAAAGTAAATTGAAAAGCAAATTT
Source organism: Allium fistulosum (assembly GCA_030737815.1). Classification (NCBI taxonomy): domain Eukaryota; kingdom Viridiplantae; phylum Streptophyta; class Magnoliopsida; order Asparagales; family Amaryllidaceae; genus Allium; species Allium fistulosum. The sequence continues at coordinate 488,675,596 of CM060903.1, read as the reverse complement.
TAAAAATTTAAAGGTAAATCAAGTTTTAAACTAATTTTAAAATCAATTTCTTTATACGATAATGTTTTTAAATACTTTGGTTAAGAAAAGTTGTATGTTTTGTTTAACTTAAAAATTAGTTAAAGTTCTTAAGTTATTTTAGCTTAAGTTAAAAATATAATTAAGTGGTTAATTAAAAGATAAATGTTTTATCTTAAAATCAATTAAGACTTTGGAAGATTACTTAAATAATTAAAGTATTAATTTTGTTAAGAGTTAATCATAAATTAAAGGCTAATTAATTAATGATTAATGGTGAATTAATAAATGATTAAAAGTTAATTTATTTATGATTGAAAGATAATTACTTAATGTAATTAATTAAGGATTAATTAATTATGTAAGTAACTTAAGATTTATCTATTTATGTGATTAATTAAGAGATAATTAATTAATATAAGTAATTGAGGATAATTACTTAAGATGGATAATTAAGGATGATTTATTTATTTCATTAATAAATAAAAGTAATTAGTGGTTAATTAATGAAAGTAATTAAAGGTTAATTTAAATGATTAAATGATTAAAGAATAATTAATTTCAAATAATTAATTAATGGTTAAGTAAGCATGATTTTTTAATAATGGATGTAATTAATTTAATTTATTGGTTGGAATAGAGTGACTAAATTATCTTGCTTATGAATGATTGAATGATATTGTATGCCTTAGATAGATGATATGCTGATATGTGATGCTATGATATGTTTGGTTTAAACTGTGATAATGTGGGTATCTATCGATGATGAATTACTGTGTAAAGGTGACACCCTGTATTTCAAGTTTGAATTGAATTTCATTTGAATAACTTGGATTAAGATGACATTTGATTCGAAGAGACAGGAGTCGGGTATTAGTTAATACCCGAAACCACTTCGATTTGAAATCTTCTATAAATCTTTATAGATTGATATGTGAAATCAAATAGGCCGTTTTGGGATAATATGGACCATTTGAACTAAATTGGATACTTAGATATTGTTTTGTGAAAATAAGTGTTGACTATATAAGTTGTTTACTTATAGAAAAGTACGAGTTACCCCGGGTTTAAATAAGTTCTATGAATTGAAATTTCATGTTAAATGAGTTTACTCACGCTGGTTTCCAGCCTGACCCGGGTGTTACTTTGATGTAATGCTCGGGTCAGACCGAGTATTACAGATTTTCAGGTAAGGACGTTCAGGAGCTCAGGAGACGAGCTGGATGGCAGGAACGTATGGAGTGTGATATATTGTTATTTATTGGGACAAGTTATTTTAACTGTCCAGTGATTGTGAAATGTTGTAACTCTGATGTATTAAAATGTAATTGACCGATATAGTTTTCTTTGTATAACTGATATTATTATTTGATATTGTATTTTAATCCGCTGCGAATGTGAGAATCTGTGTCTTGTTCTATTTCTTCTTCTATCTCTTTTCTTTTTCTCCTAACTATCTGGAATTTTCGGGTTTGAAATTTCCGGGTCGTTACACTTATGCTACCTTCAGTTAATGGAATCCCGTTGCCAAATCTGGCTACGAGAATACTTTAGCTCCATTCAAATGATCGAATAATTCACCAATCCTGGGAAAGGATAACAATTCTTCATCGTCACTTCATTTAGCTTCTGATAATCAATACACATCCGTAAAGTTCCATCTGATTTTTTTATAAATATCGTGGATGCTCCCCACGTTGAACTACTCGGCCTGATAAGACTCTTATGCTCAAGTTCCATCAATTGCTTCTTTGATTCTTCCAGCTCCTTTAGCGGCATTCTATTAGGTGGTCTACTAATAGGTTGCACCCCCGGCATTATGTCTATCCAGAATTTGATTGCCTTTCTCGATGGTAATCCATTACAAGTACGAAAACATGTACAAATTCTCAAACTAATCGCACCTTATAGATCTCATCCTCTTAATTATCCATAGAACATAACATCAAGTTTGGCTTCTCCCTCATTACGTCCAATGCTATCATAATTCTTTCTCCTGCACTGGGATTCCTTAAGGCGATAATCCTATCTGCGTAATAAATTCTAGCATCATTTCACAACAACGAATCCATACCCAAAATTACCCCATACCTTACGAAGTCTAACACATATAGGACACAAACAAAAAAATGTCAAAAGAAGTCAAATTCAAGGTTAGTGCACCTTAACCAGAGAGTGGCATACCCACCGATCAGATTAACCACAAGTAAGGACATAAGAAAATAGGTAGTGTTAAGTTCTACCCTATCAACCAAATCCCTCAAAATGAAAGAGTGAGTGGCACCAATGTCAAACAAAACTCTAACTGATATGTTGGAAATCAAATTCATACCTCCGAGTACAACACCCTTTCCCTTCTCCCGAGATAGTTCCATGGGATGATAATTTCATATGTTGTTAAAAAAAATTATTATTAGAACAAGTTTAATAACTTTAATTAAAAATTAAAAATTTGCCATTACCATTTATTATTTAAAAGAATTTAATTAAGCATTTAAAAATAATTCTACATCATTAAATCCAAGATGTAAATAATTAAATAATCCTAATATTTAATTATAAAGCATTTGAAAATCTGGGTCGTTACATGGTGGATATGTGTCACGATGACCGTCGAGGTAACAAAGAATGTAGATTCAGGTTAGGCAACCCATGTGGGAGCAGACAGACGACTATCAGTCTCCCATCTGGTTCTAAAGAAGTGGTAGATACATATTCTATTTACGCATCCCATCTACGTATAAATATGGGTTAGGTGACCCACATGTTGGAATATGACTCTACTTGGTACCATGAGTCTGTCATACAGTCATTCTCCATCACCATTTACTTTGTAATACACACACACACACATATATATATATAATTAGGGGGTATTGGACTTGTGTTTATAATTGCTTTGTGATATATGGATGCATAATATGAAGTGTGGCTCTAGTACCCACATTAGCATTTGCATTTGCATTAACATTGGTAGTCCAGTCACGTTTCTAACATTAGCCCGAGCATTTCTGTTCGTAGTGGTGCTTTCACCTTCCAGGTTAATCTTCCACTTTTGGTATCCATTTCTCATAATCTACGCATGATTCTTCATGAGATACAAAAAGATGGCCTAAAGACAGAGGAGAGAATATAAATAGATATACGTACTTACACATACACACACATATGTATATCAAATAAAAAGTACGTAACTGTAATACTATCTCATTCCCCAATTTATCTTTCTAGTTCATTTAAGTTACATTTTCAATAATCTTACTAAGTTTTATGTAAACCTATGCTTTGATATCAAGTTGTAACATTTGTTGAATATGCAAGCATATGATTTTTGTTTGATGATAAAAAACATACATATATATATATATATATATTTAAATGTATTTTTTATTGTACTATTATATTTCACATAATTAAATAAATATTTGCTGAATAAAATAAATAACACAGAATTTAAATTCAAACGGATATTTTATTCAGACAAATATTTTATTACAATTTTTGAATAGTACAAAAATTTGAGCTCTCACTATATATACAACATTTCAAATTACAACACAATTTTTCACAATACAATTATCATTTACATTAGCACCTCACTACATATAACTCATTCACTCGTATTTATCTTCAACTCTATTCCAGCTTGAATCCCGCATCTGAATTATCTGCAAAATAAACATTGACGCAGTATAACTGAAAAAGAAAATATTTTGCAGTGAAAAATAAAGTATGTGTTTGAAAATGTTATTTGCCTCAGTTATTTGGGTTGTTCGTCATCATTTTTGAATTCATCTACATGAACAACTTATGACATGCGCAGTGTATCACTGTACATGCCACAAGGCCGTGCACACCGATATACACTTGATAAAACTGCAAGGACAGGTGAGCACAAGGTCAAACCCAATCAAAAGCTAGGTTCAACTCAGGTGCAATACAAATACATCACAAAATTGTCGAGTACAAGTTCTCACGCAACAAGAAGACAAAATCAGACCATGCTAACAAGTGCACAATTGTGTACACATGAACCAACTATTTTCACAAGACTCAAATCAAGCTTCAGATCAAACAGTAATGAACTAAACCAGTACAAAAGGTGGTGGACAACACATAAAGGAGCAACAAGTGAATGGCCAAGACCAAACACAAGAAAGAAGGTAGCAGAGAAAGTTCACCAGACTTCAAAATCCAACAAATATGACAACTGCCTCAATCATATGTATAAAATGTGCAAGCAACAGTTCAGATACAACATAGCAGAGAAATGGCATGTATGAAGACCAACAGCGAAACAGAAGGTGAGAGCAAACATCACAAATTCATTTGAATGCAATGAGCAAAGGCAACAACCATATGCAATCAATTGCACCAGGGCAGTGCACAAAAAGAAAGTGAAAAATGAAATGCAAAGTTCAGAAGCAACAATAGAGTTCATCAGTTACCAGACTACATGATACTACAACAACTACCAGAGTCCATCAGTTCAGAAGCAACAATAAAGTGGTAAACCAGACTACATACATAAGCAACCAGACTCAAGAAAATGTGCAACTGAATACAAGTGCAGACTGCACAGACAAGTTCAATGCACAGTGCAGACTAACGAACACACTTGAACCAGACACAGTGCAATTGTGGTGACATACACGTACATCAGGACAAATGCATACAAATGAAACCAGAGGAATGAAGAAGTCAACATATATGCAACAGAGTGCAATGCAAGACTACACAAAGGAGCACTTGAAGCTCACATGAAATGCAATCAGACTCAACCAAATGATCAGACCATAAGTACAAACCAAGCATACAAGTTCATATGCACTGGCTCAAAACATATGCAACATGAGGACATTCGAAATATGTAGCAGTTTTTCAAAGAGGAAACAACATATATGCAGTGATGAATAAGACTGCAATACCAAAGTACAATCACACACATATATATACATACATATATGTATATATATATGTATGGAGACAATCAACCAAAGCTAGCAGACTATATGAAGCAAAGTCTAGAATATCACAAATTCAAAAAACAAAGATGACTACAGTTCAAGTTTCAAACACAAACCAGAGCTCAATGCAACACAGACCAGAGCATCACAAGCATACATATATACATGCGCAAACACACATGTATACATGTGTGTGTGTGTGTGTGTGTGTATGTAGTGCGACCAGATCAACTCAAATGCAAAGATGAACAAAGTCAATGTCGCAGGAATTTCAATCTGAACATATCAGATTTTAAAATAACAAAGTCAAAGCCGTGGTGGCCTAGGAATCGAACAAGTCATAAAAATAAATAAAAGAAAGCCGATTATCTCAAAATATTATCACAAATTCAAAGTGGCCGAAGTCAAACCAGAAAAGAACGGAACCAAATCCAAAACAAACGCAAGCCGTGATAATCAAGCAAAGGAATATACGAATTGAACCAGTCTAAACAAATCATATGTATTCAAGCAAAATCGAACGGCAGAGAATAATTATCAGACGAATTCAAGTAAACAAAAATTAAGGGAATCGATCCCTATATAAACCATTAACATCATCGACATACACAATAATCGAGTTCAAGCATATCAATAAGAGTAATAAAGGAAATCACATACCAATTCAAATCGAACTCGATGAATTGAAGCAGCTATTTGCAAATCAAAGAGACGATCGATCGACAAAGCAATCAACGCTAAATATCTATTCAATCGATCAACTAGTATCAGCAGTTTTCAATTCGCAAAGCCCTAAATCTGAAAGAGGAACGAACGAAGAAACAAAAGCATACGGGTCGAACAAAAGAAAAGGGAGACGAGTTTATTTTCTTAAGCCTTAATTTTGGGCCGGTCACCTTATAAATTATATTGGGCAGAATATATTAAAAAGGGCTTTGCTTTTGTATTGTTTAGTTTATTTTGTAATTTTTCTTTTAAACTTTTGTAATTTTCTAGTCGTGCGACTAGGGACAAACTACGAGGCGTAGTTTGAGAATTTGCAACTCAATGGCTAAGTTGTGGCAGGGTTTTGAGCGTAGAGTTAGGTTAGTCGATAGCGGGTGTCGCAAGTTTACGTGTGTAAGCGTCTAACTACTTAATTTCTAGTAGAAACCTTGGGGGCAGCACGTAGGCAGGGTTTTGCTGAAGCTGTATAAATCTGTGTTGTTCTATTTCTACTTTTATTATTCTGCTATTATCTATGCTGCAATTATTTTATATATTTCCGCATTTATTGTTATAATTATTAGTATCACCCTATTCCCCCCTCTAGGGTGAAGTCGATCCTACAACATTCTCCATTTTGAGGCTTGAAATAGATATTATTAGTATTGCAGTCATCCTTAGCATTATTTTTCAAAGACAAGATGAGATCAGCTATTGTATCATTAACATCAAGAGAACCATAATTTAAATTTAAAAAAATACTGTCATTCATTCATTTAAAAATTTGTTATGTTTCAACTATATAACCTCACGATTACACCATCAAAATAAAATATAATAAATACAAGTATGATTCCAAGAGCGACATACGAAGAAGCGCTGATGATTAGGGTTTTAACTACTTAGACGGGTATAAACCTCATCATTACATACAATCAACAATAGCTAAAATCAGTTAAACTGCATAATGGAAATACTTCTAATATTAGCATGCCTCATGTGCGTCTTTGGAAGCTTTATTCATTTAAACCTAAAAACCCGACTCTCAGCCTACTCTGAGCATCTGAGAGTCTAGGGGAAAATCAAAAACATTGGGTCAAACAAAAAGTCTGGTGTAAATAGTATTGTACCATCTCAAACCAAAATGGATAAACTAGTAAGACCATGCCGTTAAAGTGCAGATGAGTTTCCCCACACTATTATCCTTATAATCTACTTGTTAACCATAATATATCCTGAGAGAGTTAGAGGTATACCCTAGGGCAATTATATAATTTGTTATACAATTCTAACCCCATAACCAATCTTATTTTTTTGATGAAACATAACCAATCTTATTTGTGATAAACGTATTTCATTTCAATGATATACTTTATTAGCAAGTGATATAATTAATTAAGTAATTAGTTTAAATTATATTAAATAGAAAATATTTGAATAACATATTTTGTGATAATAATTACAAGGAGTTGTAATCATAAGCTATTTATCACAAAATAAAATAACATATTATTTTAAATATTCTTAGTTAAGATGTTTTGAGAAAGGATATCGATACATCCATTGAGAGCAAATTATACAACTCTCTTCAAATATTAGGCAGTGTAATACTCATAGCTACTAGAGGCATTAAGAGGTTATATACTGATAGTTATTGGAAACTATGGAATGACTCATTTGAGAGTTTCCTGTTGGTTAATAATAACTAGATCAAATAGGAAATTTCAAACTGATGATATTACACAGTTCTTTGGACTTGAGAATACTATTAAGTTCCGATGTGGATACTCTACTTTGATTATAGTTAAATTATGGCATGACGACCATTGAGCGACTATAGTTGGGTCTGAATTGAAGCATTAGAGTAAAACACTATTCAATAGAGAATTTGCCTTCTCGGTTATATGAATATGTATCACGGTCAAAAGTAATCAACTCAAAGTCAAAATCTCTGGTCAGGGTAGTACGGTTAATAATAAATGTTATTATTGAACAAATGACTTTCTTTATGGACTAACCGATTTGAATATGGATGATATTGGAATTTTGACCAAAACCAAATTCCATAAATCCTAATGTGATATATTATTGGCGAAGAGAATTGGTGTAGATAATCATTGCTAAAAATTACCGCTTAAATTTGCAAAATTGGATTTTACCGATGAGAATTGTAAGCGATGAGTTTCGTTAAACTATCACACCACCAGCTAAGGCGGCGTATGAACATTAGTATTTGAATAGTTCAAATATTAATTGTTGACTGAATTCACACCTATGAGTTGCACAACCGAATTCATTTCAGTCACCGAATCGCCACTCGATTTAATTAGCTTATAAAATGTTGTAAATTAATTAAATTAATTAATATTAAAATAAATATTAATAATTGTTGTATTTAATATTTTGGGTGTATTTAGTAAATGAGATAGCCTCAAAAAATGTTCTGGGTGCTATTAATAATTAATTGGGTGCGTCTATGGAAGTTGTATACGTGCGTATAATAAGAATCTAAATTAGATTTAAACAGAATTAACTGCTGTCAGATTTTAGGCCCATTTGGTCCATTAGTGACCAAGTTTAGGCCAACCAAAAATGTGGAGGAAGAGGGGGTCTTAGGGTTTGATTTGGTAAGAGAGGATGGTGGAAAGATATGTTAGTGGTTTCCCTATTAAAGTGAACCTAAGGCTCCACTTTTTACATTACTTTTTACTCCATCTCTCCCACTCCTTAGCTACCATTACCCTATATACTCCAGTCCATAGTCGATTTCTAATACACCCAAATCAAATACAAAACACTTTCAAGCGATGGAACTCCGAAGTTTGCACCTTTGGACAGTGATCTAGGAGATCTAGAAGACAATTTGAATCGACTAGTGAATCAACTACTGCTTCTCTTAGGTATATTCTTTTTTGTTATATATATTTTTCATTACATGTTATTCATATCATTATAACAATTTTATATATGCAATATCATCTCCTCATAAATAATATATATTAAACAATTAATCCATATGAAATTGTTAATTTAAATTCACAGTTTAAAATTAAAAAAAATATAAATATTTTAAATTTGGTCATGTATTTATTCTAATACACACATGCGCCTACTAAATTTCTAAATATTATAAAAAAATATATTTTTATTTTTGAATGATTATTTATTAATTTTAAAACCTAAAATACCTTAAAACTATTTTAAAACTATATATATTTAACTAAATTATTTTTGGTTGTTAATATTAAAATAATCTCTAGCCGACATAATTTTATTTAGTTATTATATATATGTATATATGTATGTATGTATGTATATGTATTCTTTTAATCAAAATTAGTTTTTTTGTTTCAAAATAAAATTTCTTACCGGCCAAATAATTTTTTATACATATATAATTTTAAATATTTATTTTATAATATATATATATTGTTTATAGATATTAAAATAGTGTTGTGTTGTGTATTTTAAATAAATAAATTATACATACATACATATATATATATATATATATATATTAAAAAATTCTTACTATACAAATAATATTTTACATATTTATATAATTTTAAAATATTTATTTTATAATATATATATATATATATTGTTTTTACATATTAAAATAATGTTGTGTATTTTAAATAAATAAATAATGTATAAATAGAAATAAATTTAAAAAATATTATCTTCGACTGTAACTGATATTTTTAATCTATGTATGCCAAATTTTGTAATAATTGGGTTTTTATAATTCAACGAATTTTGTGGTGAGAAAAATAACAAGCCAAAGCTTTGAACACCATTTTGTACAGCATAAATCTATTTAGGCCACGTTCTTGAATAAATTTTTTGTTATTTTAGTACACTTTTTATGTTCGACTTGGACATAAGACGTATACCTGATGGTGTGTTTAGATGTTAAAAAATATCAAGTTTTTTAGGATGTAAGTTCGATGTATGAAGTACGAGATTAAATCATATTTAATAACTTAATCAAACCGATCATTGGGGAGGTTTGTTTACTGTAGGCTTGCAAAACCAAATTGTGTGAAACCAAAAAAAAACAAAGAACATGTCTTTAACATGTAGCATTTAATCTCTCCGATATTATTTATTTTGTTCACTCAACAAAAGTCTTCTTAAATCTCTTTAATTCTAAAACATTTTCAATATATTATCATTTAATGTTTAACTAAAATTAACAAAAAATGCGTCCGCGCACATGGCGCAGTTGGCAAGAGCAACGGCCTCCCTCGTATGAGGTGAGGAGTTCGATTCCTGGAAACTGCTTCAAGTTTACCGAAAGGTCTGGTCTAAATGGGGGCACGGCTGTGGCGGGCCAATTGTGTCGCCCCAGGTTTACTGTTCAGGAGTCGCAATGTCGGCGGTGATAGAACAGGTTTCCCTGGTTGCCAAAAAAAAATTAATAAAAAATAAATTAAACTTTCTTCTGGAAATTATGTAATCGAACGGTCGGTTACTCAACAAAGCTTAAAACCAACCATAAAGTGCTTAGCAATAGCTCACTGCTACCAAATGGTCATTTTTGCCATCCATTAAACAATAGTAGAAGGAAATAGTTAAAGGAAAAACCTGAGTATTTTAACTCGAAGAACACAAGTTTTAAAATTTAGTATAAATGACAACATAATGCTATATTCATATAGCATTCATTTTCCCACTTCATTTCAACACCGTTATTCATTTGAACATCAGTGTCAGCGCCACCTTCACCGCCACCAACCACCTTCACCTCCACTCCACCATCGCTCACCTGAACTTTGCCATTAAAATAGTTGTTGAAGTCACAATCTTCGTCGAAGTCGTCGCCACCGCCTACATTTCACCGCCTTCAGTTACACGAGCCCACCTTCACCTACATGCCGCCGCATGTTCTTGCGCCGTCGCCCCGCTACGCATCTCAACTTTTCTAGAGCTTGATTTTTTAGGCTGCGTCCTTCATTCAAAAAGGTCACTCAACTTTTTTCGCTCGACATTTTCCTCCTACCTATTTTCCTAATAATAGTAATTAGATAAATAATAGCAAAACAGAAGAATATCCAACTGCTTATAGATTATAAGAATTTTCCTCCTTAGTTTTCTCATAATAATTTATTTTTAAGTCCGAATAATTTGTCAAAATATTTGTAATGTTCTACTAATTCTCTACCACTATTTTACATTCAAATACCAATATTGTATAATCTCTTCGATTATTTATCTAACTCTCCTCAATTCTCTTCTACTATTTTAAATTTAAGTGCGTATATTTAAAATTAGAATTAAGTGGTCTTTAAATTTAAAATATTAATAAATCCAATTAACTAATATTTATTAATTCATTTAAGTTCTAAAAAATGATAATTCAATATGTATACTACACTTATATTAAAGAAATAGTAAAACTGATTTTTCATTCATATATTAAAATATACAAATCACACTTGAAATTGTTTGTATGTATGCATGCATGCATGCATGCATGCATGCATGTGTGCATGCATGCATGTGACAAAAGTAAAATTTTGACAATATTTGAAATAGTGCGGTGTTAAGGGTACCGCACTTTCTGCTAGCGACATCGCGGTAACCGCGGTATAAAAAAAGTGTAAACCTTAGCATAAATCGTGGTGTCATTGGCATCACACTTGAAATATTAATATTAATTTGTTATAAGTGTGCAACGCACAAGTAGAAGTTATCATTTGGTTGGTTTGGTTGGTCTAATGATGAAAATTGATAAATCAAACTAAAACCAATAAAAATGAAAAGAAAACCAAACCAACCGAACTAAGTTTAGTTGGTTCAGTAGATTAATGATTAATGTTCCATGTTTAAAATATTAATTTTACTTTAAAATAAAACATAAATATATGATTAAAGATATGATTAAAGGATTCTCCATTTGAAATTTTTATGCTTTCTACTAGTTAATTTTGACACATGATAAATAAAATTTATTTGGGCAACTAAACTAATTTTAAAAAAAGTTATAATAGTAGTAATTTTGACAATCTAATACAAATTCGGTTAATTTGGTTAAAGCAATAACTAATTTGTTTAGTTAACCAAAGATTGCTCGCCTTGCCCACCATTTACCCTTAACTAATTTGTTTAATTTTGACAATCTAATACAAAGTTCTAATAGTAGTAATGTTTTAATTCCTAAAGGACGATAACATCTCCAAGACCAAGATATCATTTTAACAGCTACAACTTCGTTCCTATCCAGTTGGCACCAAAAACCATTAGGTTGCTTTATGTTAAAATAGATCATGCACCAAATGAATACATATATTCAGCCACCTAAGTTGTACAAAACCAAGTTTTCTTCTAATCGTTGTTCATTTAACCGCCAAAAGAACAAATCCTATAAAGCATTTCGATTGACATTGTACGTGATTAGAGATATCTCTGAAAACAAAGAAATAATGTTATTACAATAACCGGTAGGTGAAGTGTCAGCATAATCATTAATGAATTTTCAGAGACCTGCCCCACCTATATATCATAACTGTCAAGGGAGTTACAGGTAGATTGAAATTTTAGAAACTGCATGCCCGATGAAGTTAGCTATAGATCTGTTATAACTCACAACATAAAAAATACACGTCTAAAATATAGACCAAAATCCCGGAACTTTTAAGCAACTTAAAAGCACCATGCATCTTACACAACTTACTGCTACTGTCGGCGCTGCCTCTTGATCCGTTCAAGTGCACCTAGTCGTGCATTTCCATTATCCTCGTCATTATTACCATCTTTGTTATTATCAGCTTCCTTAACCATATTTGCTAGCTCACCAAACACTGCAGCAGGTACTTCCTTCTGTTTAATATCAACTTTATCATCTTCATCCGAATCGCTTTCTTCGGGAAGTTCGATATCTTCATTGTTTGCAATCACCTTTTTGGGAGCATCGGGTAGTGATTCAGTAGTGCTGGCACTTACAAAGTTGACCATTCTGGTATTACTGGTTGGAGGAGGTTGGGGAGCAAGCTGTCTTTCTAAAGCAGCCATTTCATCCTCTGGCACTCCAGCTCGCTTGAGAGTGTCTACTGCTTCTTCCAGGTTTAGTTTTTGATCCTTTTGCATCAAGTTCTCCGTGAGAATCAGATGTGTCTGCATTGGGATTTAATACAAGACAGTGAGCAACAAAAACATCAGTAACATACTTGCTAGGATCTATAGTCCAACTGGCTAATGACAAGTCCGCAGCATCATTCTTGGCTTAATAAAATTTATCTACAACTCTGTATACAGTTTATCCTTGAAAACTTATGATCCAAAGTTGAATTTTACTTTTGCCTTTATGAAATTATGCATATACTAGGATTCTTAGCTTAGTTCTACACTGACATTAGCAGATATGCACATAGGCATGCATTTCATAACAATCTTTGCATCTCACTCACTCACCCAATTTGACCCAAACAGTAACACAATACACACGCTACCTCGTAATTTACAGACATGTATACGTCACATTTGCATTTTGCACGCGCACTCACATGGTATCATCTTCTCTGCATGTACTCTCACCGCCTTACAAACACATACTTTATTTTTGGTCCAATCATGGGCATACCCGGATTGGTGTACAATTTTAATTTTGTATTTTGTGAGCCACCTTTAAAAAAAAGTTTTTTTTTCCTCTGAAGTATTTTATGACATAAATCTTTTTTCCCTGGTCAACGTTCCTCAAAGGGTTCTTGATTGAATTTGATGAGGTGACATGACTTCTGTGGAGAAAAAAGGAATTTAAACAATACATGGGATACAAAAACATTCTTGTGGCAATACAAAATTATTGTATTGCCTTACAAATCTTTTTTCCCTGGGATACAATAATTTTTGTATTGCCTTACAAATCTTCTTGTGGCAATACAAAAATTATTCAATAATATAAAAGTTATTATCAATCATCAAAAACCTGAAAGTAGCATGAATACCTGATTGTAGCTAGCCAAGACACTGCGCTTGATACGAAGCATTTCTCTGAAAGTATCTTCGTTGCCATGTTGAACCTCGAAATTGTTCCATTTCGTCCAAAAATTAGAATCGGACCGCGGATCTGCGAACTGTGATGCAAATACATATATAGCGCGTGCACGGTCAATTTCTCCTAAACTCCTCTCAAGTTCAGCGTACTTAAGGCACATTGTTTTCACGTCACTGTCTGGGAGACCAGATTCAATTGCTTGCTGAGAAATCCATAAAGAATATAATGTTGTCATAAAACATGCAAGAAACATTCATGAACATAGATAGGAGGGCATGTGAAATTGAGCACCTCATATATTTCACGAGTTTTTGGCACACCAAAAATCTCAGCAGCTCGAGCAATGTATATTTCATACATATTCAGCTTTTCACTGTTTGGCACAGCTTTCACAGCCTGATCATAAACTTTCATTGCTCGTTTTGCAAGACCGTAATCTTCTTCTAATTTGGCATACTGCAGATATATTGGCTTCACATCTTCTGCAGGAGCCTGTCAGGTACAAAATATGTTACAGCTGAGTAAAATTTCATCTAGGATAGGATTTATCCAAACATTCACCACCATTTCACTGGCTAATTTGATAGTTTTCACTTTTTTAAGCACTATGTTGCCAATCATCTTTTTAAAAATATGCATAACTTATACATATACAATAAGAGACTCGACATTATCAGATATACAGCAAACTTGCACCATTAATACTTTTAAGAAAATAATGCACATTTTCTTGATTCCCATCTGGATAAAGTTTAAATTATGGAAGTGGTTCAATCTGGAAATGATTTACACCAATTTAAACCTTGAACCATAGAAATATCCACAAATATTACACCATGTTTAGTTATGAGTATGGCCCAGTAATTGACTGTTTTCCTACATTCTGGATGATAGAACGTTTCTGAAAAAGTTGTGTAGCCCCTTAGAAGACCTTGTAGGCTAATTCTAGATAAGAGTCACAGACTGACTTTTTTTTTGGTAAAACCCACAACTGGACATTTTTTTGGGAAATAACTTGAACTATGGTTCTAATTCTTAATCAATACCAGAACGCGGTGCAAAAAAAAAAAACACCCAGTATCATACAACGTTTCTATAAACTGCAAAAGATAATAAATTTGAAAAGGAAAGTTAGGTTGTGTGTGTGTACATATATAGTGACTCAAAGGAAACAAATATAATTCCATAACAATGGTAAAATAATAAAACTTCGCAAGTCAATTCTGTTTCAACCCCTTTATCAGCTTTTCTTAACACAATTTTTCTACAAACTTTTGTTATCCCATATATTCTACCTTTATTCCCCAAGTTGTCACAATATCAATCTCATTAACAATGCAAAAGAAAATACATGAAAATTCCTAAATTTACTAATCTACTTCCCAAACAAGAGCTAGTAACTTAATCCAAATCCATCTCTCCATTCAAATAAATCTTGTTTGTTTTCTCTCAAAACTATTTTGTTTAGATCTAATTAAATTGTTGAAAATTAATGAGAAAAGCACGGTTATTCAAGGAAATATAGGAACTAAATGTTATTTAAAACTATAATTAAAATTACTTTTCTAGTTCCATATATTGATGTAATATTGTGTTTAGCATGTACTGATATAATATAGAAAAGGTTTTCAGTAAGTCTTTGTGTTCATTTTTGCTTTCGGCTTCTAGGGATGGGAGATAAATTATATGTCAGTATCATTTGTCAACTGCAAAAGGTTAAATAAATCTTTTCACAGGTTCAACTAGTGTTAGGCAACGATGGTTATGCTAAAATTCTACCGATCTGCATACATGTTTCCAATATGCAGTACACCGCCCAAAAAAATATTATGCATAACAAACATACCTTTTCCACTGCATGCTCAAACAATTCCCTAGCACGTTCAAGCTTTGTCTTTCCATATCTCTTTACGAATTTGGACAAATATGTAACCCATATATCCTTGACATGAGGATATTTGAATACCTTTACACCTCTTTCATATACCTTGAAAGCATCTTCGAAGTACTTGTGCTCCTGCAGGACATAGCATTCTCATAATTCAAGTAATTGATAAAGGCCATACGCCGTAACATACCCTGAAATTACATTGTTTTAACTAAATAAATGTATCATGTTACACTACAGGTAAAATATGCAAGCAGCTTGAAAGTTTCAACTAAATACGCCATATATTCAGCACCGAGTACACTCTACATACATTGCTTTTTCAATACTAACATACATTGCATTCTCAAAACTTGAGTATGCATAAATGATGTGAGGACCGAGGATAAAATACTGAAAAGATAAATCTAAACAAACATCTAACGAGAACACAAATTATACGTAAAACAAAATGGGGATGGGGATCAAAGTTTGATATCTTGGAAACCTTTTGAAACAAATTTGACTTGATATGTACTTAACAAGGCTTAGAACTGAAAATGGTGAAGTTCAAATACAGGGCGGTTTGATACAATATTAGGCTTGAACAAAATGGCATTCTGAAAAGGTATTAAATGTTTCACCTCAAGCAGAAAGGCATAATTAAGTATGATCTGTGGAGTTGCTATTCTCAAATCAAGTATTTTTTCATAAACATCACGTGTAGATTCCAGTGTCCCCAAGCTCTCCTCCAAATCAACATAAAAGCTCCACAACCTCAGAGATTTATGCAGTTTCATTTGCACAGGCTCATTTCCATCAGCAGCAACTCTGCGTTTTACTTCAACTGACGGTTGGGCAGTAGCCCTTCTCATTAAATCCAATGCCCCTTGAAAGTTTTTATGCCTAAGTTCCATTTCGGCCCATTCACACCAAACACTAGCAAGATTATCCACTGTTTTATAATTAACTTGTACTGCTTTGTCAAAAATAGCTCTAGCATTTACAAGATCATTGTGCTTCTCATAGAGGTGAGCAAAAGCAACCCATAAAGTGTGTGGTTTACCAACTGCTTTCAAGGGATCTACAGTTTGTACTGCTTGTGCAAAAGTTGTAATTTGCTTGCTGGGGTTGCCTTCAAATAGTTTCACTCGCCTATGTTAAAAGAATAAGTTGTTAGCATCACTGGCATTAAAATGGATCTGGTATCTAAAACGTTTTCTAGTTAAAACCTACAGTAAACTTATAAAATAATCTAAAAATGAACATAAACATGTGTGTGTGTGAGTGTGTTAAAAAATCTGGTCTTAATTCTGGTAAGCTAGCCACTTGAATTACTTCTCTATGTTTATTTTCATAAAGGCAGCAAAAGCCACTAGAAACTGATATATTTTCCCACAACAAAATCACCCATGCCTTAAAAAATAGTTCACGTGTTATATGAATAGAGAATGTTTAGATAAACATCTTTCAAACTACCAGAACATAATCTTTTAAGAATGTTTAGATAAACATTCAACAGTAGCTATGGTTCTATATGTTATAAGTTATAGTTCTGCGGCTCATCCCAACTAGTCTCCAGCAGTGCAGTTCTAACTTGCTCTATTCTGACTGAACTGAACTATGTTATGGCAAATTCGCTCGACCACTCTACAAAAGGAGGCTTAATAATTGTACTCACTTTTTTGAATTCAAACTTTGTCATGGAGTACACATATCTTTCTAAATCATGAAATTTACCATAAACCCATGATAATTTTGCTACGCCAAATATACAGTTTCTATAAACCATGATAACCAAAAACAGATTGCAAAAGGAAACAAAAGCATACTAACAAGATATAAACAGATCATTCTTATATCATCCACTTGCCAAGAACATGAACATTCAATAGAAAAAACAACAAAATCAAGATTCAAGAGCATGAAACCATAATACATAATCCAGGCATAGGAAATCCATATGAAACGGCAGAACGATAACAAAGGCAAGAAGTTAAAACATGTTACAAACATATAATTTTTGTATAATGTGACATTAACGAATAACACAGAGTAAACTTCAGCAGAAAAGGAGAAGAGAAAGTACCTATGCCACTGTTCAACATTATGGGGATTCTGTCTCAAAAGAACGCTGTTCAATAGCTCAGGTCTCCTATCAAACAAGTTCTCAAACCTCGCTAACCTTAAATCTGCATCATCGTCATCATTTAACCAAAACCCTTTCAAAAACATCCCCACCAACTCATCCTCTTCATCCTCCTCAGCCGTCTCCAACTTAGCAGCCAATGCGCTCTGCTCAAACTGTGCATACGACTCGAAAATCACAGTAAAATCCCTAACCGTCAAAACTGTCTGTAACCCCTCTTCAAACACATCTCTTGCCTTCTCAAACAACCCCCTCCTAACATAATAATCTGCTAGTGAGGTCCAGAGCCTCCCAACCTCGGTACTGTACTTCCTGATTCCACCTCTAATAATTGCATCAACATTCAAACCTGTAACCTCCGTTGCATGTTTTGTCAAAACATCGCACAACTCCAACCATAACTGATGTTTAGTCTTCCCTTTTACTGAATGAAATTCGTCGCTATTCAAAACTGAAGCCAACCTCTCTGCTGCCTCTTGCCACAACCCTGAATTCAACAAAAACTCAATAAAGTCTTCAATGTGTGATGGGTCATAAAGTAAATACCGTCTATATACTCTCAAAGCTGTCTCAACCGGAATCCCGTTTAGAGAAACAAACCCCAAATACAACGACCAAATCCTATCATGCTGGGTAATCGGCAAAGCTCTCAAAGCTCGATCAAAAGTTCTCCGTGCTTTTGTAATCAACCTCTGATCAACCAAAGTCTGCAGATACATCAACCAAATTCGAGGCATTTTATGCATTGTGACCAAGGCTCTCTCAAAGGTGTTATTCAAAGAATTATACTGTGAATGCGAGATAGGAAGGTTGCGAACAAGATCTAGGCGTTCGCGCAAGTAGGCATGCCAAAGTTTGTAAGAGCCGGGAAGAGCTTTTAGGGCACGTTCGTAGAGAATCGAACGCTTGGGGAAGGAGGCATGGGACCGAGCGATTAGATATCGCCACCATAGCTTCAGGCTGAATGGGTTTCGGAGAATTTCCTCTTCGTAAAGCAAATCGTCCTGGGATGGATAAAGATCTGTCGATAACTCTGAAGAAGGCATGATGAATGATTTTAGGGTTAACGTCTTGGGATTGGAGATTGGCGATTGGGGATTGGGGATTGGGGTTTAGGTTTATCAAAGAGAAGAAGGGTTGCAGAAGACTATCGCGTTATCCTGTACTGACAATCATCTCGTAGACAGCATACGGCGATTTTTTTTTATGGTTCCACGTTAGTTTCAAATATTGATAAGTGAGCATCCTAAAACAATTCCATATTTTAACTCCCAAAATTGCTCCGAGCAATCAATAACGAAACTTAGGACAGCTCTATTAACATCTCAAATTTCCCAACACGCCTCGTTTATTTAGAAAAAATTGCACATCGGACTATCATCTTTTCACCTTTCTGTTTATTCTATAAACATCCTTATTTTTCAAAATTTACACATGATAACGTTTTCTATAATAAAAAACACGTCGGATCGAATGTGGATTTTTATAAAACCGTGTTCGGACCGAGCAAGGTTTTATATGAAATCCCGTTTGGATCAAGCGAGGTTATAAATGAAACCATGATCGCATCAAGCAGGTTTTAAAAGAAACCAATTCATATTACCTATGCTTCAAGTGAATGTGATTTGTCCAAAAACTTGGTTTTTTATATATACATTCTTCTCGTAAACATAAATGTACTAACGTTACCGTATTGGGGGCAACTTTGTCCAAAAACGAGTTTTAAGTTTACCATGGTTTGTAAGGCAAAACTTGGAGTGTTAATAGATGGAGCCCAAAACTTAATAATGCAAAAATACAAATTAACATATTACACATTTGTAATCTCTACTAAATGTCCATGTCATGTATGTCTATTGAACCTATGCTTGGCAACAATTGGTTTTAATAGTTTCTTAAAACTCAATAGAAAAAAAAGAAATTACAATAGTGTCTCCAAAAGATCATAATGTGTTGAATTGTAAACAAAAAGAAATTACGACTTATGTTATAAATTTGCTTTATTTTTTCGACGGTTATACCCATGTAAATGACCAAAAGTGTTGCTTTATTCTTGGAAAAGATCACATTTTGAAAGAAAATGTTATTTCTCGTCGTTTAGGGATCGTATAACAAAGATTAGTCGACAAACTCGATGCTTCACATCCCAAATGTATACGATTAGCAAGCTAAACCAAGTAGCATGCGCGCGAAGATTTTTTTATGTATTTTTATTATGCATTGCTACATTATATATGTATCAAAAAAAATTTATTTGTTCGTTTATTTGTAGAGAGATACCAAAATAATCTTTTAAACAGGTTTGAGGACTTGAAAATAATGTAAAAATTCCTTATTTGTACTGGTACATGCTTGTTACTACCTACATCAACAACGGAAATCACCAAGTGTAAAGATGTGCAAGCGCTACAAAACATTGACAAAAAACAAAGCAAGGAAAGCCTTTTGCACTTCAAGTCCCGGCGAATCTTAAGAATGTCATGATATGTTTTTGGATAATTCTACTCCTTGAGCAAATGATGAATTTGTTAGACGACCTCCAAGCAGGAAATCTGTTATAAAGAAGCAAAGCTCTTAGTCTATAGTTGATTCTTTAGTTTTTAAGACTCGTGAGAGATATGATTAGATTATGGTAGAAAGGTACGCTGATGTTACTAAGAATAAAACGATGATGAAGGAATTGTTTCAAATCAAGACTAGGATAGAGATAGATCAATCATGTTCGATACAATCATCATGACTCAACATCAAATCAAGTATTTGAAATATAATAGGAAACAAGTGCTGGAAAAGATGAAAGCAAAGACAACGTGGAAGAAGGTGAAAATGTGCAACGTTAATTAAAGTGAAAATGATTTTGTTGTATTTGTTTCAAGTTTAGGCTTTTTCCATGTATTAGCTTAAAAAATGCTATAGTTATATGCTATCAATGTTTAGAAGGTAATGTTTAATCCATGTTTGAAATTCAAAAAAAAATTAGGTTTAAACTTATATTCATTTATTTATGTTGATTAAAACTAAAATTACAACGTAAAACTAAAAATCAAGAAAAATATAAATTACATTGCAGTATATTTAAACTACTTAGAAACTATAAAGAGAATCAAGCATCTATTCAACAAATGCCCATTTCAAGTATTTGTTGGAGATTACAAGATGTAAACTTACAAGTTTGTAAGCATGAATTCAACTGAACAACAAGATCCAAACTGTAAGCATGAATTTAACCGAACAACAAGTCCTAATCGATTCTAATTCCATTGTTCTCCGATAAGGTATAGACGGCAAATGATGTCATAAAAATCTAATTAAATTCAAATGGATCTGAGCATGCAACATGCACATTTCCTGCTGTTATTACCCACCATACCGATTCTCATATTGGATTGAATTTATGTATTGAAATACATATTTTGGACCAATAGACCTAATTAGACTCGAGCACCATTGGATTGGGTCTGGATCAATAAGACCTGTCTAATTATCACATCCGTATAAGGTTGACAATCGAAACCTAGACATGCAAATCCAAACCAATATAACCAAAAAGAGCAACCTAGAATGATAATAAGTATCATAATAACCTAATTCGACTCGATTGAAAGCTTCAACCAAACTATTGGATCCAGTACATTGGCAGTGGGGGCAAAAATGAGTAAATTCAGATAAATCTTTTTATTAATTATTACAGAAGATGTTTAACTTGTGTTAGTGTGAATAATCTTGTTACATTAAATCATATCTAATGTTGTTTTGATATGAGGAGATATCTGTGGTTTACATTTCAATTTAATTTAGTTTTACTTAAAATTTTAATTTTTAAGTGGTTAGGGTGTCAACGATCTCTACCTCAAGTGGTTAGGGTGTGACGCTTTAGACAAAGGTTCTAAAGGTCATGGGTTCGAGCCCTCGAGACATCAAAAAGAGTGCTCTGCTTAAATACAGTATCACTCATGTTATTAAAAAAAATTAATTTTTTATGTTTACTTCATTTATCTTGTGTTAAAATAGGTATTTGAACATCATATGTTCATGGGATATGTTGATCTAGTTGGTCGATAACATATTGTACTACGAGCTATTTCCTTTTAGGATTCCTTCTCCTTTCTTTTCCTTGTTTGGCTTGCACGACTTAGCTATATCCTTTGATTAACTCTAATGGGATTAGAGTTTAGGCTTGAGAAAGTATGAAGAGAATAGGAGAATAAGTAGGTATTTATAGCCATCAAAAGGACAGAAAAAATCTTGTATATATCCAATTTTTTCTCCACCCATTCGAACTTGGCAAACAATTTAACAAAAACATATTCAAACCCATTTTCCCCATCTTTTTATCATAGTATTGTCGAGACCAAACACACACATACACACATACACAAGGACGGAGGGATAAGAGCTGGTGAGATTACTTGACCCTGCTAGGATTACAAATAATACGTTTTATATTTAGGTAACGATAACATTTGTTGTTATTACAAATTGTAAGTAAATAATATTAAATTGAACAAATAGAGAAACATAAATAAATTATGATTCTAAGCACATCACATGCAATGAACTTGATGTAGCTAGGCTAAACTAGCTATATGCTAGACATAACCTTGTGTTCAATTGAAATAATATGTTAAAAAATGTATAAATATATGTAATGGTGAAAAGGGATGTCAATATATATGTAATGTTTATAAACATTTGGTTCAATGATTAGTTCAAGCATTTTATTATTGTTATAGGCCAATAACCCAAAATTTCAATAGTTGTCATCCCGAAACCTCCTACTTTCTTCATGTCGTGACCCTCTTAGGAAAAAATCCTAGCTACACCACTGTATGTATGTGTGTATGTATGCATGCACACATAGACATACATATTCAACCCAAAATAATTAACCTATTAATTATTTAAAAATTCATTTAACCCCTCTTAATTTTATTAAATCTAATAGAGTTATGGGTTTACCATAGAGGCAATTATGTGATTGTTACATATATCTAACTTGATAACCAATCTTGTTCGAAATAAAAGGTTTTTTCTTTCTATTATATACTTGATATAATACGTCATATTAATTAATTTGATTAAAGTATATTTAATAGAAAATTCATAAATAGTATGTTTCGTGATAGTAGTTACAATGTATTGTAACCTGAGTAATTTATCATGATGAAATTAAACATACTGTTTTAAATATTTCTAGTCAAGATGTATTGAGACTGATATCGATGCATCCGTTAAGACTAGAATACATAAAGCTCTCCAAATATTGGGCAGTGTATTACTCATGACTGCTAGGGAGCACCAATCGGTTACTTACTGATAGTTATTGGAAAATTATGGAATGACTCACTCTATAGTTTTCTTTTGGTTAATATAAATAAGGTCAAACATAAAATATCGATGTTAAAAAATTACACAGTTCCCTTACTTAAGAATATTGTTGATTTTCAATGTGGAAGCTCTGCTTTGATTATAGTTAAATCGTGACACAACATCCATCGAATGACTATACTTGGGTTAAGTGAAAGCATTGGAAGCGAAACGCTACTAAAGATAAGATTCGTCTCCTCGATTATACGAGTTTGATATCATGGTCAACTGAAGTCAGCGCAAAGTCAAGGTCTTTGGCCAAAGAGTTCGGTTAATAATAATTGATATTATTGAACCAAATACTTTGTGTTTGAACTATATTGTTGAATATGGACGATATTAGAATTTTAACCATTACCAAATTTCATAAGCCCATAGTGATATAGTTTTAATGAAGACAATTGGTGTAAAAAATCGCCACTAACGGACATCGTTTAAAATAGCAAAAAAATGAATAAGCGATAAATTCGGCTAAACTGTTACACCACTAGTTAAGGTGATGTGCGAATGTTAATATTCAACTTGTTCGATATTAATCACTGACCGAATTTACATATGCGAGTCGCACAACCACGTTGGTAGATTCTATGACATACCACATGATTTAATTGATTTATAACTGTTATAAATTAATTAAATTAAACAATGTTTATAAAATATTAATTATTTGTTTATTGAATGTATTGGGTGCCATTAGTATTTTCAGGATGCCAATAGTACGTAATTAATTAGGTGCGTATATAAAAGTTATATATGTATGAATCGATATTCAATATCGACATGATTTTAAGTTGGATTTAAATGTAATTGATCACTAATGGGTTTGGAATGATTTAAGGACTATATAGCCTTATCTAGCAGTTGTAGGAGAGCAAGAGAGGCACTAAAGATTCGAAAAAGTAAGATCTAGATTTGGCAATGGAGGAGTAAATCAAGAAGAGAATATCTCCTTTACCCTCTCTATAAATGGCCACAATACCCCTCATTGTTTAGGTGACTTTGGCTTTCCCTCTCCTCTATGATATCCGCTATTTTCCAGCTCCTTAGGCCAAAGATATCAGATCCAAACATCAAATAGACAATCAAAAGTGTGGTTCTCCAAGCAGTTGCGAAGCTAGGAGCTCGAATCAGGATCGAATTTATGAAAGTCTGCCAATCAGGGTACAAATCTAAGGCAATAATTTTGAGGTAACATCTTATAATCTATGATTAATATGTCATTATGTTAATATAGTTAATTAATACATATATGAATGAATTTATATCACTGCTAAAAAATGTGCAAAATAAAGACAAAGATTTCTGATGCTATAAAAGCGGGGCGTCGGAATGTCATAAAAAGGAATAATGTCATTGGAATGGCATCGATAAATACTATCTCCTTTCCGACGCTAGTTAAATATAGGACCATAATAATAATGGCATTGGAAGGGTGTTAGTATTTTCTGACATGGTACCGACGTCTTTACTATTTTGATCGATTAAATAAAAGACATCCGTAACGACTCGGAATTTCGAACACTTCATATTTAAATATTTAAATTATTTAAATATTTGAATCCAAGATTTAATATGATAAAATGTGATTTTATAACCTTATTAAACACTTTTTAATTAATAACTAATGTTAGAAAAATTATTTTTGAAATGTGTTTGTAAATATATACACTTTGGATAAATACTGAATATGTGACCGGAAAACGTTTTGTTAAAAATCAACTTTTTATACAAAACAAGTTTGTAAACATTTTGCAACTTAAATAGTTATCATATGTAAACATATGACAAGTATTAAAACCTCTCTTATACTAATCAAAACAATTAAAGTAAGCATGTATTAATTAAGGGGAAAAGAGTATATAAAGGACCCTTAAATCACTCCTTGATTTAAGGAAAACATTCTAATGTAAGAGCATGGTCTTACATGCTTAACTTAATGGCTAAAGAGGGGGGTTTTGCATAATTTTCCACTCAAAACCTAAGCTTATAAATACACATGCACTTCATTTCTACACACCTCCACTTCTAAAATAATGTCTTTTTCTTCTTCCTCCTCTCTAACTTTCTTAAACTCATGTCAGTTCAACTCCATTCTCTTCCAAACTCTACCAAAGTTCTTATATCACTTAGAGAATATGATTTAGCCTCTAAATAGTCAAAGGAAGATGGAGCTATAGGGAAATGGCGTTGAGGCCTGAGCATGGAGGGGTCAAACATGACTTGGGCCGTGAGTAAATGTTGATGGAGTGGAGCCATAGATGTGTTCTTGGGTTTTATGGAAGTGATAGTAGAAGTGTTGATAGATTAAATGTTGGTAGGAAGTATTTGGGTTAATGAAAAGTGAGTTAATCTCACTTTGAATGTATCTAAATTAATAAGCGATGATATTGCTTGCTAAATCACACGTTAATATTGCTTGCTATTATTAATAATAATAGACAATTAACTACTTAAAGTTACACCCTTGATTGTATAATTTAAAAAGTATACAAATTGTTAAAGTAGTTGCTTATTAAAGCATTGAATTGTGATAAATTAATTTGGACATTTAAAATGGACAAGTGATATGAATACATATGTTAAAATATGTTGTAATTAATATGGTTTGAAATTGGAAGTCATATATGTGTATAAAATGAAATGACACCAAATATTGGATCGAATATGGAATGGTCCGTATAACGATAGTCGCTATAAACGCACTTTGAATCCCTTAAACTATAACTTGTGAAAATGGTGATTTAATAACATATCTTAGTAATAATATGTTTGGTGATTATCTACACTTCTATAAGTGTTTAGCAAAGAAAAGAATATGTTTTGGAAAGTTATAGAAAAAGTAAATCAAAGTAACAAAAGATTGAAGTAAAAAGGTCGCTATAGTAACACTTTTAAAAATAGTCCGTCTTTGAAAATAACGTACATTTTTGTGGAAACTTTTTTAGGGGTTTCTTTAGCAATTAATCAAGTAATAATATATTATTCTTATTGGAAAAGTTTTGAAGCCTAATTCATTTGATAGCTAGCTGAACGAAATGCAAAAAGTTATAGCGAAATAGTCGCTATAAGTGTAGTTCGATAAAATACCATGTTTTTAGAAAATTCTCCAAAATAACTAAAAGATATTCTTTGGGATTTTTCTTCATGGTTTTTAAGTACCCAAAGTATACTAACTCATGTAAATAGAAGGGATCAAAAATTATTAATTTAAGCGTCGAAAACTAGGTGCAAAGTAGTAGCAAAATCACATAAAACGACAGCCCAGGACTTTTGCTAGCACTTCCTAAGTGCTGTATTTGCTTCTGAAACACTTCTAACCATTGTGAGTCGTTTTGGTAGCATTTGCAGAAATGCTATCTTTGCTATTTGAAACTATAAATAGTGTAAAAATGATTTAAATTAAGTATTTTTCTTTAATCATTTTAGAGTTGTTTTCTAACTTATATAAGAGTGTTTTAGAATTGGTTTCATGTCTAAATATATTTTAACATTTAATTGTGAATTTTTAAACCAAGTAGCTTTTAAAATAAAAACTCGTTTTTCTACTTATTTCAAAGTTCCTTATTTTTACATTATATTCTATATAAATAATTATCATATATTTTAAGTAGTTTTAAAATTATTTTAACATATTAATAAGTATTTTAAAGATATTTCTATATGTATAAGTTTTAAATATTAAATTAAGTATTTTATAAATATAATAAATGGAGTTTGGATTTTAACACTTAAGTTAATATAAATTGTTTTATGGAATCAACTAAAAGTGTATTGCCTTAATTAATAAGTGTGGATATGCTCTGATCTTTAAATAAATGTTAAAAGTTATTAATGGATAGGTAAATAGTTCTGGGTTGTTGTAAACTGTGTTTTTAGCAACACTTGTTTTTAACCCTTATTATTAATTATACTTGGGAATATAATTAGATATTTACTAATAGATATTTAGTAGAAAAATACAAATAATGGTTTTGGGTTTGTTGTGACAATTGTTTTTAGAAACACTTATCTTTAATCCTTAAATATAAATAAATCTATAGGAATGGAGTTTTAAAGAGAAATGTTTTCAAAGTATAAAATGTTTGGGTTTGTTGCGACAATTGTTTTTAGCAACACTTGTCTTTATCCCTTAAATGTAATTAAATTTTTAAAAGGAAAGTTTCAAAGATAATGATTAAATGGAATGGGTTTGGGTTTGTAGTAAACAATGTTTCAGCAACATTTGTTTTTAAACCCTTGAATTATATTTTGGAATAAATATTATAAATCTTTAATAATGGAATTTTAAAAATAATAACAAGTATTGAGTTCTTTTATAAAGAGATAGAAAATGTTACATGTTTAATTTATAAAAGAAAAGGAATTTATTATAATAATATTTTGGTAGTAATTAATATAATCTCTTTGATTATATTTCAAGTAAGTAAAACATGTTAAACGATTTGTGAATACACTTATACCATTGGAATAAATATATAAATACTTTTTAAGTATTAAAAGAATAAATGAATAATATATATCTTTTATAAAGAGAAAGCCAATATATTTATACAAGTATATAAATGAAGTTTTAATTAATAAAAGAGTATTAGTTAATAAAGGAAGTCTTGATTTATAAAAGAAGTTTTATTAGATAAAAAGATGTTTTACTAATAAAAAAGAGTTTTAATTAATAAAGGAAAAATTAATTATAAAGGGATCAAAAGCCATTTATGTGACTTGATTATACTTGGATGATAAGTAACAACTATGTAATGACCTTAGTTTGATTGTTTATAGGAAGTTAGTACTAATATGCTTAACACTAAAAGTCGAACGAGTAAGCTTCTCTATTTGTGAGAGTCAAGACTAATGTTTAGGTAGGGACGAAGCAATAGAGCTCGAACCTATCATCATTCTTCTAGGCCGAGGAATAGTTAAGCAGAAAGGTCGAAAACGTGTAAAGTGTGGAACCTTGATTCCCATAAGCAAGCATTCAAGACTTGATAGTCGATTAGTCGACTGCCGATCTTGACCAAACTTAACTTAGGAGGTATACGGGATGCTTCATAGATTTATACCAATAAGAACCCCCAGGGAGGAGTATTGATACGAAATGCCTCTAGCTTTCGATTACTTCTAAAAGAACCGGAATTGAGTTAACCGGAAATTCATTGATTGGTTTTGAAGAGTTTGGGATTGTGTTTTACTTACCAAATACCACTTCAAAAACTATTATTCGAGTTTTATGTTTTGGAAATGAATGATGGAAACCATGTATGGTTCCGAAAATCTGTTGAGATGACAGAATCCATATGGGATTCATTATGTGATCGAGTCTCGTTGGAAGCTCCTGTGAAGATGACGAACGTAGCCTCGACATCGGGAAATGACTAAAGACGGAGTAGGATGCATGATCCCGGGTTCAGCTAACCCAAATAGGGGGTACATCAACTCCATTACCTAGGTTATGCTTATCGATATGTTGCGCACAGGGAGTTGATGATACTCGGTTCACCTATTAGGGCGTGGGCTGGTTGTGTTTACCTTATAGTATTTTTTATCTAGAGATATACGATGCTAGGAAGGTACTTTTTGACCCTTATCATATGTGATCAGTCTCAGTATGGCTTACGAGTATACTGGGGAGGTCTCCGTGGAAAATCCATTTATACGAACGCACCTTAGCGGTTTTGTTTGTATACCTGAATATGCTGTCAAATATAACCAATGTAACCATTTCAGCTATGATTTATAATTATATTGAACAATCTAGACATTATTATAATATCACTAAATATTCCTATAAAGTGGTTCGGTATCATAAGGTAAAAACCCGTCTTTGTTTATTTACGGCGTGGTCTTACAAGATACTTTTATTCTTTAAAGGGTTTTACAAATATAGTAATTCAAATTACTTGAGTTTTCTCACGCTGGTTTACCAGACTGATCAGAGTGTTATTCCTCTTATAATGCTCGGATCAGCCCTATGTATATTTCCAGATTTCATTGATGATCATTGGAGCTCTTGGAGAGAGGAGCTGGATAATTACCCACAATAGATTTTATTTTTGTTGCATTACTTTGTTTATTTTTATATCAGCATTGTGAGGATAAGTTATAACTGTGCAAACTGATAATTGGTTAGTTTACTCTGATTGTTGTATCTATACAGTTTTCCTTTGTAAAAGTATCATTTTGATATTATATGTTATCGTTCCGTTGTGAGATTCTGATATTGTGTTCTCTTCTTTCTTGCTCGTTTTCTTTTCTTCTTTTATTTTACCTTAACGTTCTGCCTTTTCAGCACTTGGATGCTCGGCACGTGAATACCATTGATGTATTAGTGCCGACATTTGGGGTTCGAAAAGGCGTTTGTTACAACATCGGAATGGCGTAGGTATTTTCTGACGCGTTTCCGATGCATTTTTGTCTACACTCTCTTTATTTACTTTTCCAAATTAATTTATATATATCATATTATTTTAGAAATTATATATATTTCGGTTATTTCAAAATTATATATATGTGTGTGTAATTATAATTTAATTTTTTAATGTAAATATTATTATTTAGTTGCTTTTATTTAAATTTATGAAATCAGACTATACACATTCGTCGATGCCATATGAGAAGTTTAAATATACGATTCCATGTAACTCTGAATCGATTTGGCCATCCATCTTATCGTATGTAAACACTCATAGGTGTAAATTTATTATTGAAAATAGTTGATGAAATAATGTGATGTTGATCTACCTAACTCGGAATGCAACGAAATTTTATACTTAGGCATTCAGGAAAACAATGTCGATTCTCAATAGTCGGATTTTAAAAATTCGTAACATTGATGGGTATGTTGATTCAAACTGGTCGTTTTTCATGCAAGTTACTTAGAGTTCTATTATAAATGACTTAGTTCTAACTAAAATTC
Organism: Allium fistulosum; assembly: GCA_030737815.1. Taxonomy (NCBI): domain Eukaryota; kingdom Viridiplantae; phylum Streptophyta; class Magnoliopsida; order Asparagales; family Amaryllidaceae; genus Allium; species Allium fistulosum. The sequence continues at coordinate 488,645,611 of CM060903.1, read as the reverse complement.
CCACTTACGTTCCATATGTATGAAATTCAATCATACACATTCGTTAATACCATATGAGAAGCTTCGCTGCAATTATGAGTCAGTTTGAACATCCATCGATCTTATTAGATGTAAATATTTATAGTTGTAAGTTGATTATTGAAAATAATCGATTAACTTTTAAGATCGTGGATTAAATTGACTCGCAACGCCATGAAATTTTATACTTAAGCACCATGGATAGCGACGTCGATTCTCAACGGTCGGATTTCAAAAATTGATAATATAGGCGGGTCTGTTGGGTCAAATTGGTCGAATTTATATAAAAGTTACGTATGTAGTTCTATCGAAAACGACCGTTTGTGACTGAAATTTTTACATATATTCTAACATTTTTAACGATATAAAATTATTTATTTCCAATTCAATAATATTTAAAAAAACTAAATATGTTTTCTGAATTAAATTTCACAAATAAAAGAAGGCGTCAAATGGCGTCGATCAATGAAAAAGTATTTTAGAATGCATCAACGAAATATTTTTATTATGAGTTGAATATGAACTTTAGAATGCACTAACGAATTCAAATTACTCGGCATCACAGAATATGAGTTGAATAATTCGTGGAAAGATGGAATTATTACTTACGATGTATCCACGAAAAAAAAATTAGAATGCATGCTTCGTCACTATGGACAATAAGCGATTTTGCTGCATATTGGACGTTGTTTGGATGGAGTACTAGTGAAAAAATTGCATGTCCTATTCGCATGGATTCTACAGAGTCATTTAGATTGAAAAATGGTGGCAAATAATGTTGGTAGGATCGACGTCATCGTTTTTTGTGTACAAACGATCGGTTTGGATTTGACAAGAAAAACTTTAAGTCAAATACAACCATTACTTTACCACCACCTAACATCTTCGATAGTGAAGAGGTGTATGAACTTGTTAAAGAGTATAACAAAATACACGAGGTAGGAAAAGAGAAAAAAATAGTTGGCAAAAGGCAATATCACAATTATTGCAAACAAAGTATATTATAGGATTTACCATATTGGAAGAATCTGAAGCTTCGAAACAATTTGGATATAATGCATAACGAGAAAAACTTGTTTGAAAACTACTTTAATACAATGATGAATGTTAAAGGAAAAAGAAAAGATGATTTGAAATCAAGGAAGGATATCGCGTTATATTGTAATCGACCCGAACTTAAAATTGATATTGCACGTCCAAGCTTCAAACAACTTGCTTGTTATGAGTTAAACAATATTCGCGGTCAAAAATTAGTGGAGTAGGTAGGAAATTTGAAGTTCCCAAATGGGATTGCTTCCAATTTGAAACATTGTGTTGATATGAAGGAACTTCAGCTGTCGGGTATGAAAAGTCACGATTGTGATGTCTTTCCCAGTACCTTATTCCTGATAGTATTTAAGGAGTTACTACCACAAAAGGTATGGATACCCATAACCAAGCTTAGTATATTCTACAAAGATTTGTGCTCGACTACTCTTAGTAAAACTCCCTTGGAGAAATTAGAAAAGGATGTACCAAAACTAGTTTGTAAATTGGAGAAAATATTTCCTCATGGAGTTTTTAATTGCATGCAACATCTGGCAATACATTTACCAACCGAAGTTTTAATGCGAGGACTAGTACAATATAGATGAATGTATCTGTTTAAGAGGTGCTTATAATTTTTATGTTTGTGTAATTAGTTAACATAAGAAGTTGTATAATTAACACTTCACACACACACATACATGTATATGAAAGGTATTTGGGTCACCTTAAAAAAAGTAAAACAAAAAGCACATCTTGAAGTTTCAATTTGTCAAGCATACAATGTAGAAGAAGCATCCACTTTTTTCAGTTATGATTTCGAAGACCCCATTAAGTTGAATTCTAACAGTGGTCATCATAATGATAATGATATGGATGATTTAGCAGATATTTCTCTGTCTGTCTTCCAAAAATGGGGACGTCCATCGGGTAAATGGAAGAATGTCGAGTTTCAAACACTCAAAGAGTTTGATTTAGCTAAATCAATGCTGCTTCTCAATTATGAAGAGATATCAAATCTTATTTGGTATGTAACACATTTTTGTTCATTAATTTAACGTCATTTTATATCATAATTTTTCCATGACATTATTAATAATTGTAAAAATAGTCAATTCGAAGATGAAAACCCAAAGATCGAGCCCGTAAATTATTTGAGAATTGGTTTAAGAAATATGTAAGTGTTACCTTTATACAATTTTAATCCTGCATAACATTCACCATTTACTAATTTGTGTTAATATAATTCAATAGGTTCATGATAATGCAATATAGATGTTTGTTATACCAAACTTGCATTTGGTCCAATGATAAAATATAGGAAATGTCCAATCATGTATGGAAATGGCTTTAAATTTCACACAACAGAGTTTGGAGCAAAAACAAACTTACAACAACGGGGTATGTGTTAAGGATAGTAACGAAGGTGATGATCTAGAAGATTATTACAGCGTTTTACATGCAATAATTGAACTTGCTTATTCGATGTCATTGGACCATAAAACTTATTTATTCAGATGTGAGTGGTTTGATAGTAGGAAAGATGTAGGAGTGCATCGTGTTCATAAAGATTATCCGCTTAGTGAAGTAAACCACAAAAGGTAATATCAAGGTTATAATCCGTTTGCCTTGGTCACGCAAGCAACACAAGTTTATTATGCGCATTGTCCTACTATTAACAACAACAAGGAAGATTAGTGAGCCATCATTAAAACTAAACTGAGATGGTCAATCAGCTCGAACATGATCATAACTGATGATCAACTGCACCAAAATGATTTGGCAAACAAATTATTACAAATTACTGATGATACCGAAAAGATAGGACCAATTAGTAATGAAGTATTTGATGGAGTTGAATTAGATTAAGATGTTAATGTCGATATGAATGTCGATGTTGATGTTGAAATCGAAGATAAAGATGCTAATGCACAAAATGAGATTGTTGATGATAATGTATACTGGTAGTATCCGTTCAGTTTTCTGTTGTAATGAATATACAGTTCTTTAGTTCATGTTATAGTGATGTTTTTGTTAGCTTCATATATATAAATCTTAAGTTGTTATACGTTGTTGATTACATCTTTCACATATAAATATCCCCAGTAAATAGTGCTTTATATGTTGTATTAATTATTGTAGCAGATATGTCTTCTCGTGGTTGTCCTCTTCATCTCCCTCGGGGTGGTTCTAGTGGACGTCCACCACACTAGACTACTACACCTTGTGGTCATTCTGACCACAATGGTCATCAGCTTATCATGAGTCCTGTTAGCACACCTTGTGGCACACCCTTTGGCACACCAGCTAGACCTTTTGGCACACATTCTCATGCACCTACCGGTCAGTCGAGCAAGCATCGACGACAAACTCCAACTCTATCTCTCAAGTCTCCATCTATAAAAAAGCTAGAGGAATGGGGTAAGCAATAATATTAACACAATTTATGCATTGATGTACACACATATTGAAACAGTACATACAGATACACACATTGACACACATGCACCCTACATACACATACACTAATTTATACACATTTATGTATTTTAATATATGAACAATAACATGCACATCTGACAATGCAGATATGACTTCTCAGACAGTGCCACATTTGTCACCGTTCATGATGGCATGTTGGCACGTGTCGATGATTTTTGGCCATCATTCAAGGCTATCCCATCTGATGTCAAGAAAGTTATGTTTAAGGAGTACTGCGTAAGTTAATTTAATGAAACAACAATATATAACTCTTATAAGTATGTTTGTCACTTATTTGAAAATATGTTTAATTGCATGTACAACATTCTTTTACTTGGGACGAGAATGCGTCATAGGAGGATTCACCTAAAGCGTGGAAAATGAAAGCTAGCATAAAGTATCATGATTGGGCGCACCAGATGCATAAGTTAGGAAATAAGCATCAGTCATTACCTCAAGAAATATTTGACAGGTTCAAGGCGCATTGTGCGTCGTTGGAGTTTCATGCTACTTCCAGAGCAGCTGCAGAAAATAGGACGAAAAACCCTAAGCTGCACACTGGTGGTTCAAGATCTAATGCTGATTATTGTCTTGATCTGGTATGTAAATTTGTGGTTTACGCTATATTTCAATCGAACAAAAATTATTTATTTATTAGGTCAATCAGTAGCACTATTCCCCTTTTCAAGAATAAATCTTATAAGTTTGATTTTTTCCTAAAATTTATGAATTTGATTTGGATTGGTTGAATATTTTATGGATTTCTTTTTTAACACTGATTAATTTAGAGTTTTGTTTGAGTGGTCGTGCCATGGATGGTTGGAGTATTGGTTGTTCTTTTTACACGTTCTATATTGATTAAAAAAATCGAGAGTTTCACATACTTAACATCGTGTAATTGTGGTTTGCAATGATTGTAGTTTTGTTCAAGGAGAGAAGAGGATTGTTTTTTCAATATTATGCATGGTTCTGTTGATTCAAAACCGAGCCAATGCTCAGTTTTGTTGATTCCAAACTGAGCATACGCTCAGTTTTGATGCAAATCTGAGTCTATGCTCAGCTTTGATTCAAGAATGAGCGTATGCTCAGTTTAGTCAAATCAAAACTGACCCGAGCTCGGTTTTGTTACAATTTGTCACTAAGTTGAGCCTATGCTTAGTTTTGACACTAAGCAGTGCTCAGTTTTGCCAAAACTGAGTGTTAGTTTTGTCATAAAGGGGAGCCTATTCTCAGTTTGGACACAAAACTGAGCATAGGCTCCATTTTGACTCAATGCACAAAATTGAGTTGAGTTTTGACAAAAAGGCTAGCAGAACATTTTTTAGGCTTGAAATAACTTTGTTTGTGTCATTGTAGAGAGACATGCCTATATATGTTTATTGAATAATGCCTTTAATTTTAGTTAAAGTCTGTGTATGTGTTTATGTGAAGCTTTGAACTTTATAGGGACCTTAATATTTAGAATCCCAAATAACAAAATGTTAAGAAATATACATTATAATATGTAGATGATAGAGAATAGTGTTGGCTCATCATTTTCAATGAGAAGTAACCTATGTGGAAGATTGCAATTGATTACTTAGAAGTATAACATAAATTTTGAAACTACCTACAACCTTTCACGTACTTAACTTTTCAATAAAAACGATGAAACGACTTTTGCCAACACTTCTCTCATAAGGTGATGGAAGATTGCCTTGTTCAATATTAGTAGTGAAGACATTCAAATATTGTCATATTTTATATTTTATTTTCATTTTATCAGTGGGAAGATCTTCACAGGGAACCGACATCTTGGGAGGTTTATCGCAAGACTCACAAGATCGACCCAAGCAGTGACGGATCGACCAACATTAAATGGATTGACGACAATGTGAAGCAGTTTGTAGTAAATCATTTGGAAAACTTGATTTAAATAATACATGCATATCTTTGTGATGCTAATAAGTATGAAAAATAAAAAAAATAGACAAATTGTGAAGCTCAAATTGATGAGCTGAAAAGTAAAGGCATGGACATCATATATGAGGTTAAGGAAGAAGTCTTTCACACCCTCAGCATTTCTATGGCCAAAAGGCTGGACCATAGACCCAATTATGGGAATATTCCTGCTGTAATTTCTAATAATTTAATTACATAATTAAATTACTTCAGCATTTTCAATTATTGTTTGACACTTTAAAATATCAAATAAATGCAAAAGTATAGATGTAGAGATCACAACAACAATGTCCCTGACCAATCAGCGCAGTATATCACCCATATAGAGCAGAAGTTGGTAGCGATGGAGGCCAAAGTTGAAATACTTCAGTCAAATTATGACAGGCTTAGCCGATTGGTTGAGGAACACATGGGTGGACAAGCAGGAGGGCCCTGTTAGAACCAGGATCACGTAGAAAATGAGTGAAGTTTTTTATTTGATATGTAGTTATGGTTTTTTACTTTAAACATTGTGATTGTGATGTGTATATATCTATCTACTATGTGGACATGATTTTCGTTTATATTTGCATGTATATGATATTAGTTTAAGTTGTATCGGATAATGCTATGACAGTTATGCGTTAATTTGAATGTTTCATCGACTATATCATTGTTTTTTGTTGCTTTATAATGTCGTTCATGATATATTTTATTTAGTTGAGATATATATGTTTCATAGCATATTTGGTATTGTTGAAATGAATGTATTTTATGTTGAGTTTGAGGGTTAGAAATACAGGAAAAAATGTTGCAAAATTGCTTCAGAAAAAGTGTCGGAAAGGCATCGGAAAAGCAAAAATTATATTCTAAATTTGGTGTCGCTAAGGCATCGGCATGGCGTCGGCAAACACCTATAGCATGGTGTCAGAAAGGTGTGGGAAATAGGCATCGGAAAGACATTAGAAAATGGTATCGGAAAGGCGTCGGAAAACACTTAGCACATGGCGTCCAAAAGGCGTGGAAAATATTTTTTCCACGTTAGTTTTTCCAATGCCATTTTAGCATCTGAAAATTAATTTTCTGTTATATACATAATCGTTGTCATGTTTAATTGTATTGTCTGACATATGTATATGTAAGTATAAATCTACAAATTTTACTATTTATCAATTCTATTGTTTGAACTAATAAAAAAATAGTAATATGTGTATATATATTACAACAATGAATTTTTAATAATTTTAAAACATTTAAAACTAATTTTAAATAACACCGTCTTAACTACAGATATAAATGAACAAATAAATATATGTAATTATATATCCAAAATTATTTTATTATGTATCATAAATTAATGTTACATAAAAAAATCGATTTTTTTTTAATTTTTTTAAAATATAAAGTTTATACATACATATAACTGTATTATTATTTAGCAAAGCTAGCTTGCAAGACTTCAACAGGAGGCACCATCACCCTATGAAGCTCAACTATATCAAAAGTACAAGGTGTATAAACCCCTGCATTTCGTAGCAAAGAAGAAAATAAAGAAGTCCACTTGATGCGCACAGCAGTAGCATAAGTCACTGAATCAGATTTATCAACATTAAGGGGAGCTTGCACATTAGTTGCTTTGCTGCACACAACATATTTCAAAGTTTCATGGCTAGTATTTGTACAAACTTCACGAGTGCCACCATTATTACCAATTATTGCACTGCTGCTGGGCTCCTTCCGACCAACCAAACACACCACCTCTGTCGAAGATGCACCCAAGTCTGGCAAAGAAGTAGACGACCATAAACCAATGTCTCCACTAGCAGCTGCCTCAAGCAAAGGGGAGGAAGGGATGTATTAACCACAGAAACATCGGCAGTAACTCCAGACAAAGGCGCATTTATCACCATAGAATCATCGGTCAATTTTTCCAATTCAACGAGCGGATTTAGGGTCTAGGAGCAGCACCAGAAACAGATGCACGACCGATAGCAGGATACCCCATCGGAGGGAAACCAATAGCGGTAGCACGACCGGAGCTGAATTGATTAGAGTTGCTGTTGAAGGAGCAGCCAGATCTGGTCATAGAAGGCTCCTTAGAGGCAGACGAAATAGGGTTATCATGAGAGGATCGAGATATGGAAGAGCGAAGGGTTGGGACGACGACGACTAAGGAAGCAAGAAGTCAGAGGAGAAGCGAAGGAAAGGGAGATCCAAGAAGAAGTTTTGAAGCAGATAAAGTCGCCAATTTTTATGGATTGAAACAAATTATGATGATACATATGTATTATTGTTAATGTAACACGTATTAACTAGTATTTTATATATAGATATACATTATTATTTATAAAATAAAACTTTATTGTTTACAGAATTTGAAAAATAATATATATATATATATATTATTTTTAATTTTGGCCGTAAGCCATTTTATTTAAATACATAGATTTTGATTATATTATTACTTATTTTAATGTATTATTATTAGAAATACATACATATATATAATCATTTTCAAAAATTATATATGATATAAATATATTTATGAATTTTTTACTTAATTATATATATATATTAATTTAAATCTATACATTCAGATCTGTTTTTAAACTGTTTTACTAATTAAACAAATTGGATATTTCAAAAATGAATTTTAAATTTCAAAATTATTAACTTATTCAAACAAATTATTTTATTTATATTTATGATAGTTTTATTTAATTTTATATATATATATATATATATATATATATATTTAATTTAAATCTATAGATCCAGATCTGTTTTTAAACTATTTTACTAGTTAAATAAATTAGATATTTAAACTGAATATTGAATTCAAAATTATGGACTTATTCAAAATAACTTACTTTATTACAAAATAAATATTCAAAATTTTAAATATTATATATGTCTATATGTGTGTGTGTTTATAATTTAAATTTGTTTTGGATAGCAGCGTGCATATAAAGGGCCAATGTGCCTGTTGCGGTGTAAATCTCAACACTTATATACGAGCACATTATATCATGTACACATTTATATGTTATGCACACACTTATACGTATATGTGTATTTTATACACATACATTTTATATACTACATATTTGTACCAAATCCAATCTTTATATAAATTAATTAAATGAAATAAAAAATTTATTCAAAATTATTTAGATTGGATCTAAATCAATTTAGATTTCGTAGGCCCAATAAAATCTAAAATAGTAAAAAAAATTGAAATTCACTCATTTACCCACTACATGCTGACTCGTTCCAATAATGATATCGGAGCACGATAGCCTATGCGGTCTAAATTAGTCATATTAGGGCTAACTAATTAAGCTTACAACCCAGTTAGTAAGGTGTCTAAGAAAGGTAGTGTCCAGGCTGGATTATTGGGTAATCAAGTACCCTATCATACCTGGCTGACGGCCTAGCCTGAATAGTTATGTGAGCCTGAAGGTTGCCTCTAATAGAAAATGCCTAATTTGAATTGAGCCTTGGGCTAATCTCAAAATTGTTTTGAAATTAAAATAAAAGTTTTAAATTTAAAATAATACATATATTACAAAAGTTATAATATATGTTTCCAAAATGTTTGAAAATGTTATAAAATTAATTTCAAAAATATTATTTATTAATAAGATTAATAGAATAAATGAATTAATTAAATAAGTCAATTAATTAAATATATATACATGTACAATAATATAATGATATATGTTATATTGTCCTGAATCGTTTAAGACAATATGATTATACATGTGTGTGTATAGAATTTTTGAAATTAATAAAATTTAATTAAAATTGTTTGATTAAATAAATTAATCAAAAGTTAATTATTATATCAAAATATATACATATATATATATATATATAAGATATATGTGTATTACTATAAAGGTTGTAGTGTATGTGTATATATCTTCAATATAATATGTTATAATTAAATAATATAATAATTAGTTAAAGTTTTAATTTATTTAATTAATTAATAAAGATTTAATTAATGTAATGTTATACATAAATATTACATAAGCTAAAAGAAATTATAAAAGTTATATAATAATAAAATTTATATAATAGAAATGTATAAATTAAAGATGGAACATTAAAGAAACACTAAATAGACTTAAGGAATAAATACATAAGTAAAAATACGTATATCGTGATTTCTGATGTCTTCGACACTTGAATCATGATGGTATTTCATAAGAAATTCAGCATTTCATAAGTTAATATGTGACAACCACCACCTCCCGACACACCGATCCAAAGCCTAGGGTGACATTCAGACTCGTGCCAGTACCAAGACGTATGAGTTATCGGGGTTTAAACATTACAATGACTAAGAATATAAGGATAAAATCTAAAAAATTCTACACTTTTAAATCTCACAGCAGAGGGTGGAAAAATATAAATACAAAATATAGTCATCTAAGAAAATATTCTAGAAAACAGTCTCAAAACATACGTAGTCATAATCCAGAGTTTACAGAAGTACAACAAATAGCCTGATAAATACTAAGTACGATAAATATTTACATGGAGAGTAATGGAAGTAATAAGAAATGCTAACACCAAGCTCGCCTCTCCACATACTAAATCTGGGCCAATCACTTGCTGCCCTATCCTCCTATGGTGGGGGAAAAAGAAAGGAAAGGAGTGGGTCAGACAAAAGTCTGGTGAATGAGTTACATCATAAATATATGGTGATCACATGCAATTATCTTCATTAGTACACTATGTGACCTAGGGTATTCTACTTGTTTTTATGAACATTTAATATGGTAGGTTTCGTTAATCTAAGGGGCATAGTTCTAAAAATAGCTACACCAACATCTTGTGAAGGTTTACACTTAGGATCGAACAACTAATCGAACCTCAAAATAACTATGGATCGGCTACTGGTAGCTACTTGAACTATTCCAACATAGGATCATTTACAATATCAACTTTGGGACTACATGCCCAAATTATGACTACACGTCTTGTATCTATGCATTGAGGTGGAGCTTGCTATAACGACTTATGCCAAAGACGTCTTAGGGTCCATTGCATCTATGTCCACTCTCCATGGTAATGTAACGTCACTTATTGCACAACATCGGGTATCCATCAACAACATTGTATCACATCCTCCTAGCCATGTATACTAAGGAAACTCCCGTTAGAGCCAGGCTACATACTTCTCCAAGCATCATCATCAGTGTTGCACGTACACCGTAAAACCTCCTGTCAGTGCAATTTGCAATAAAATCTCCCCAGTCGAATATCGACCACATCAAATAAATTGCGTCTAGACCTTGTTGTCGGCACACACATCTATCTGGTCCTGTAAGTCCAAGAGTCGTAAACCTAGGGAGCTAACTCCTCGTTAATATACTAACACACACACACAAATACACACACACACACATACACACAAATCAAATTATAACCTGAGCCTTAAGTAGAGGTTCAGATTATGTCTGCAAATCGATAACCGGTTGACCGCTGGTCATTAGAGCGGTTTATGGCTTGCTGTCGACCGGCTCTAGTGAGCCTGTCGACTAGTCGGAGTGTTTTGTTTCTCTTGTTTAATTATCGTTCGTTCTTTGTTAATTATGGATGTCCATTATAGTAAACCCTAACCTGGGAATCTACAATTTATAACTGTTCCCAATTTCATATTCAATACCAGCGAACCATTTACTTAGGTTTAAAATCAACATGGTTTTATCTATTTATATTTAATTTAACAAAAAAGGTGTATTTAACCTAAATCAATTTTTGTCCAATAGATTCACTTTAACCGAAATCAAATTAGATATGGAACATATTCATATGGGTTATAATTTCTGCCAAATTCCAAATCTACTACGGTTATTCAATAAATGGTGTTTCTAATTAAAATTAAAACAATTCTAGATCAAATAGGGTATAACAAACTTAATTACATGTGAATCATCATATTAATTATGAACCCACTCACCTCTGGAAGGCTATCCCCTTCTTAATTCACTTGTAATCGCCTCTGCTTGATGTAGAATTTTCCTTAATTTAATTTGATTTCTCCTTCTTGAATCTCTTGGTTTTAATTTTAGTTTTATTTTGAAGAATTTTTGATTTGAAGAGAAAGATAGTTTAGTTTGAGAGAGACAGAATTTTGTTACACTTAGATTTAATTATGGTTCTGACTATTAGCTTAGGGTTCTACTTACAAGGGTAAAAACTAACGACAACCTTTCAATTAAATATTATAAAATTCATGCCATTCGACCAACCCAAAACCCTAACCCTAGAGCTTCGATCGCTCGACTGCTTGATTTGGAGCGATCGACCAGTCCAATCAATGGTGTCGACCACTGGAGCTTTCCTTATTTAAAATATTTCTATTCTTATTTTATTATTTAATTATTTTCGATTTTGAATTTTCTAACGTTAATAACTTTTTTATACTAGCTTCGATTACAAAACATTATATATGAAAACTATCCAGAAAATCGCTACGAATGCAACAATGCATGTTTCATAGCCAAATTTAGACGTTTGTGAAAATTCCATTTTTACCTTTTTATAGTTAAATTTAATTCTTTTATTAAATTTCCGGTTAATTTTTGTGGGGTGTTACATTCCCCCCCCAAAGGATTTCGTCCTCGAAAATCTCCAAGGATGGAAAAACGCAATTTGTACATACGAAAGTTAATGACTACAACCATCTACTCATTCATCAACCACTGACAATCGTTGTCGTTAGTTAAAATTCTAATGCAATATGTACGTATAGGTATGGAACGCATATGGTCCTATATTAATGCAAAAATTAGGTGCTCTCCTGATTAGTCGACCTCCTGAAATGCAAGTGCTTATGCTATGTATCCAAATATATGCAGCATCCTAAGTAAATATAATAGCAATTCGACATATATGAGCAACCATTTCAATCCATATGCGACAACCATATGCATATAAATTAGTGAAATAAAACAAGTGATCGTGTGAGTGTTTGCAAACTTGAGAATATATTTTCCTAAATGTGAAATATTCAATTTAGTTAATACATCCATTAGCATCCATCATCCAAAACATGTCCTAATGACAAGTTTGCAACTGTTCCTAACATCTAATTGTCCCTACCCTATGGGGTATACTAAGCTAGAACCTAAACACATAAGTAGTTTATACTTATTTAACTAGAGTGGAAATGTACGAGAAAAGAGTTATGGATGGGTTGCTCAAATCTTCTCCTCAAGCTTCCATGTACTCTTCGTTGGATCGTCTCCCCACTAGACCTTAGCAAGCCCGATAACTTTATTATGGAGTCGCTTTGTACCATGCTTAAGAATACAAGTGAGTGCACGATGAACAAGTGACTTCCTTTCTACTTCCACCTCCTATAGCTGATCCGGTTGGACTATAGTGTGGTTGTATCGTGTAGACAATTCCGCAAGTGTGAGACAGGGAAAATGTTGTGTACTCCCGGTAACATCTCAGGAAGCTTTACCCTATAAGCTAACTTCCATACTTTACCGGTAATCGAAAAAGGCCCTACAAAACTTGGTTCTAACTTTCGTGAACTACCAAATCTCATGACATGCCTAAGTGGTGAGACCTTCACAAAAATCACATCGGCCACTATGAATTCCAACTCTATGCGTCTCCTATCAGCGTATGACTTTTGCCTATCATGCACGGTTTTCATACTTCTATTGATCAGTCTACCTTCTCTGATGTCTCCCTCGCCATATCCGCTCCAAGAATAATCCTATCTATAGTTTCCCACCAACAAGACAACGATATACAAGGCCTCCCGTATAATGCCTCAAATGGTGCCATCCTAATACTTGCATGATAGCTGTTATTACAGCTAAACTTCACTAATGGCAAGTGATCCTCTCAAGAGTCTCAAAAATCCAAGATACGCATCTGAACCAAGTCCTCCAACACTCGGTTCACTCTCTCCGTCTATCCATCAGTCTATGTATGATAAGCGGTACTCAAACTCAACTCAATGCCTAAAGCCTCCTGAAGGCTCCTCCAAAACTCACTAGTGAAAAGCGGATCTTGGTCACTAGTGATGCTGGAAGGAACTCCATATAACCTTACTATCTCCCTCACATCGCCAAAGACGCAGTAGTCCTCGTACTCCTTGCTAGAACAAAATGAGCGCATTTGGACAGTTGATCGACCATGACCCAAACTATCTCATTCTCTATTCTACTCCTAGATAGTCCATCGATGAAATCCAAATAAACACTCTCCCACTTCCAATGCGGAATACCTAATGGCTGCTACAATCTTCCCGGCTTCTTCTTCTCTGCCTTTACCCTCTGGCAGGTCATACATTAGGCCACATACTCTGCAACACGCCTCTGCATACCAGGCCAATAAAATACTCTCTTCATGCCACGATACACTTTGTCTCCATCAGGATGAATGGTCATTCTAAAGCGATGAGACTCGGCTAGTACCATGTCAATCAAATCCATAATGGGAGGAACACATAATCTACCATCTCTCTATAACCACCCCTTTGAGTCAATGGTATAGCGCCTCAAATGACTCGACTGCACTCCTCTACCAAGCTTCTCTATAATATCCAGCAACTCCTTATTGTGCTTTTTACTTGACCCAATACGGTCCATAAGTGTAGGCTGCACATCCAAAGCTGCTAACAATCCTAGAGTTATGTTTGACGATAGTCGAAAATCGAACATAGAAATAAACTCCAAGTGCTTCGACTCTAAGAACGTGGGACTCAACATCACATGCTTCCTACTCAAGGCATCGGCTACAACCTTACCCTTACCTGGAGTATAAGAGATATCGAAATCATATGATGCTAAAAACTCCATCCACCTCTGCTGCCTTAAATTCAAATCCTTCTAGGAGAATAAATACTTCAAAGATTTATGATCCGTATATAGCTCAAACTGCTCTCCTAATAGACAGTGCCATCATAACTTGAGTGCAAAGACAATGGGTGCCAACTCAAGATCATGGGTATGATAGTTTCTCCAATGGACTTTCAACTGCTGGCTAGCATAGCTCACCACTCTCCTTTCCTGCATCAAGACCGTGTCCAATTACATACCGCAAGCATCGCTATACACTGTGAATGCCTTTGTACCATTGGATAATACTAGAACATGTGCACTAGTCAATGCTTCCTTCAGCTTGATAAAATCATCCTCACACTTCGAGTCCTATGTGAAAAACGAACTCTTCTTGGTAAGGTGGGTCAGAGGAGCAAAGATTTTAGCGAAGTCCTTAATGAACTTCCTATAGTAGCCCTCCAAACCAGGGAAACCTCCCACTTCTATGGCGTTCTTCAGCATATGTCAGTCCTATATTGCAGCAAATTTACTAGGATCGACCACCAACCCACACTCAGAGACAATATATCCTAATAAAACATACCTCCTTGCACCAAAAGTGGCATTTGGAAAACTTCGCCTTCAACTTGTGCCCATGGAGTGTATTGAGTATTTCTTCTAAATGCAACATGTGCTTCTCCTCGCTTTTTGAATAGACTAATATGTCATTAACAAATACCACCACGAAATTATTAAGCAACCTTTTAAAAACATGACTAATCAGATTAACAAATTAGGCGGGTTCATGGGTCAGTCCAAAGGGCATGCCTAACTGCACATAAAGTCTGTTGGATATACGAAAATCAACCTTCTAAATACTATCCTTAGCTACACATAGCTGATGGAATCCAGTAGCCAAGTCAACCTGAGAGAACACCTTCTCTCCTACCAACTAACCAAAGAGATTATCTGTGCGGGGTAGTGGGTAACGATTCTTCTTTGTTAGCTTATTCAGCTCACGATAATCGACACAAAGCCTCAGAGAACCATCATCCTTGGTGGTAAAGACAACTAGTGCTTCCCACTCTGAAATACTTCTCCTAATGAAGTCCTTCTTCAATAGCTCATTTACTTGCTTATTCGGCTCTTGTCTTTCCTTGAGCCATATGCCTCAAGGGTAAGGCAATAGGTCTAGCGTTCTCCACAAGATAAATTCGAAACTCGATCTCTCTCTGGGTTGGAAGATTAATGACCTCAAAAAAGACATCTGGATAGTCTCTATCTACAAGCACTGAATCTAACTCATAATGTGATATGTTTAAAGAATATAGGTAACTCAATATAACCGAACCTCTGGGATCGCACTAAACCTCTAGACCGTGTCCACTACAAGTACCCAAATGAACAACCTTTCTATCACAATCTAAGATCGCCCCATACATGATCATCCGGTCCAAACACAAAATCAACCCAAACCCAGAAAATCTTAAGACAAAAGCATCACAATCAAACTCGAGCCCCAAAATAAAAAAGTTCAAACCCCTACATATCATAGATAAATAAGCCGATCCTTCAACGGGTTTTGATACAACTACTGGATCTATAACTATGCTAGTATCTAAGTGCAACTCACCTACAAGTCTACTTGATATAAAAGAGTGTGATGCCCCAATGTCAAATAAGGTATGAATAGGTAAATTAGATAAAGTTAACACACCTTCTATTATGACCTTTTTCCCCTTCTCCGCTACTGGAGGTGCACTCGAGTTGGGAACAACATCTAGTGCATGAACTAAATTCACTTTGGTAGAGGTCTTCGGTGGTGCCGGACACTCCCTCCTCGTGTGACCAAATTGATTGCAGTTATAACATTTGATCTTTGAGATGTTCGCCTTGCACTCCTTCGCAAAATACCCCATTTTACCACACCTCCTGCACTGAGCTCCTGCTTCTTAGTCTTCCCTTTGGCCCCCATTCCACCTTTGCGCTGATTCTGCTAGGGTGTCTTTCCTTCTGACTTCTTGGGCTCACTCTTCACTTCCTCCTTGGAAACAATATTTAGCAAGGCCATCTCTACCAAACCGTCGAAAGTTGTACACATGAGAATACAACTAAGTGCCAAATTTTGAAGAGGTTGAATCGGCCCCTTTTAAACTTTAGAGATTTCTTGTGAGGGGTATTTATTAGCTCTATACCAAACCTAGCCAACCCATTAAACTGATTTACATATTCCTTAATTGATATCTTTCCTTGCTGCAAATGTATGAACTTCTCCAACTGTACTCCCTGCTCTGCCATGGAAAGAAACTTAATCTTAAAGTGCCTCTTAAACTCTTCCAAGTAATCTCTCCCTCATCGGTCTCTGCCACTACCACGTCCCACCAATTCAGGGCCTCTCCTTGTAAGTGCTAGTGGTAAGTTGTCTCTTGACGTCATCTCCAAGATCCAAAAATCCTCTCATAAGTGCAGATCAATGCCATTGAGTCCACATACTATTCAGTCCCTACATACGACATTCCTCTCGGACTCATAAAATCCTTACATAGCTTGGCAAAATCGATGGCATGTGGATGGGCAGGAACTACACCTAATCATGCTCTGTGGGTCCCATATTAGGGTTAAGCTCAGCTTGTCTTCTCGCTTGTAGATACCGGAGGAACTAAATTGGGACGTTCACACCCAGAATCTATGGTACATCACCTAAGCCACAACCAACATGATCGCTCATCCTCTCTATCTATGATTTAGGAATTATTAGCAGCTTTTCCACTGATAATATTGGCAAGAATAAGTGATACCCTTTTTTGTATTATGCTTATATATAAAACTTTTGGAATTTTTTTATCTATTCATATATATACTTCTTGAAAACTTATTTGAAAAATATTTTGAAAACATTTTAGAAAAAACCTTTCATTTTTTCCAAAACTTTTCAAGTACGTTCTCTCAATACGCACATAATCCTTAAGAAATTTTAAACCTAGGCTCTAATACCAAGTGTGACAACCTATATCTCTCGATACAACGATCCAAAGCCTAGGGTGACTTTCAAACTCGCATCAGTGCCAAGAAGTACTAGTTATCAAGTTTCTAAACATTACAGAGACTAAGAATATAAATATAAAATCTATGACATTATACACTTTCAAATCTCATAGCGGAAGGCGAAAAAATATAAATACAGAAAATACCCATCTAAGAAAATATCCCAGAAAACAGAGTCTCAAAACATACGTAGTCATAATCTAGAGTTTATAGAAATACAACAAATAGCCTGATAAATACTAAATACGATAAATAGTTACATAGAGAGTAATGGAAAGTAATCAGAAACGCTAACACCAAGCTCACCTCTACACATACTAAATTTTAGCCAATCACCTACTACCCTATCCTCCTGTGGTAGAGGAAAAAAAAGGAAAGGAATGGGCCAGACAAATGTCTAGTGAATGACTTACATCATTAATATATGGTGATCACATTCAATTTACTTCATTAGTACTCTAGGTGACCTATGGTGTTCTACTTGTATTTATGAATTATTTACTAAGGTAAGCTTCATTAAGCTAAGGTGTATAGCTATAAATACACCTATACCAACATCTTGTGAAGATTTATACCTAGGATCGAACAAATAATCAAACCTCAAAATTACTATGGATCAGTTTGTAGCTACTGGAACTATTCCAACATAGGATCGCCTGCAGTATCAACCTTGGGACTACATTCCCAAATTATGACAATGCATATTGCATCTATGCATTAAGGTATTGCACGTGTGTCGTAGAACCTCCTGTTAGTGCAATTTGTATAAAACCGCCCCATTGCCCAGTCGAATATCGACCACGCCGAACAAATAGTGTCTGGGCCTCATTGCCAGCATACACATCTATTCAGTTCTGTAACGTCCAAGATTCATAAACCTAGGGAGCTAATTACCCACTAATATAATCCATATATATTATATAAAATAAACTTATAACCTAGGCCTTAGGACAAGGTTCAGATTACTCCTGCAAATCAATAACCGATCGACCACTTACTGTTACTGGCTATAGTGAGCCTATCGACCGGACAAAGTGTTATTTCTCTTCTTTAATTATGAATTATCCATTATGGTAAACCCTAACCTACGACTCTACAATTTATATTCATTCCCAATTTCATATACAATTTCAAAATCAATATCAGTAAACCAAATTAACTTAGGTTTAAAATCAACAGGGTTATATCTATTTATATTTAATTTAACAAAAAGAGTATTTTCAACCTAAATCAATTTTATCCAACAGATTCACTTTAACCAAAATTAGATTAGATAGGGATCATATTCATATGGGTTATAATTTATATCAAATTCCTAATCTACTACAATTATTCAATAAACGGTGTTTCTATTTAAAATTAAAACAATTATAGATCATATAAAGTATAACAAACTTGATTACATGTAAATCATCATATTAATTATAAATTCACTCACCTCTATAAAGCCATCCCCTTCTTAATACGCTTGGAATCGCCTTCGCTTGATGTAGAACTCTCCTTGATTTAATTTGATTTCTCCTTTTTCAATCTCTTAGTTTTGTTTTGAAGAATGTTTTATTAAAAGGGAAAATGGGTTCAGATTTGAGAGTAGTAGAGTTCTCTTACCCTCAGATTTAATTAGGGTTCTGACTATTAGCTCAGGATTCTATTTGTAAGGGTAGACACTAAAGACAACCCTTCGATCAAATATTATGAAATCCGGGTTGTTCGGCCAATCTAAACTCCAACCTAAAAGCCTCAACCAGTCGATCGCTTGATTTGGAGTGGTCGACCGGTCCAATAAATGGTGTCGACCGGTCAAACTTTCCTTATTTAAAATATTTCTTTTCTTATTTTATTATTTTTAATTCTGAATTTTCAAACACTAATAACTTTTTCATACTAGCTCCCACTAAAGAACATTATATATAAAAATTGTCTAGAAAATCCTTACGAATGCAACTGTGCAAGTTTTGCATCCAAATTCAGATGTTTGTAAAAATTCCATTTTTACCCTTGTTATATTTAATTCTTTTATTAAATCTCTGGTTAATTTTTACAGGGTGTTACACGATATCACTCCATTAAATACATTGAAGATTACGAATCTTTAGTGTAAGGGTTTTCCTCTACCATTTATATATTAATAAATTACTTGCATACTCTCAAGTTGTTGAGCAAACTCGAGCTAGAGATGATATGTGTAGTATTATTAATATATTGATAGACAATGTATGATAACTATATATATTTGTTGAGCAAACTCAAGGAACATATACTATACTTAGGATGTCGTGAAATGGTAGGTACGAGTGAATAATTTCTTTTGATTTGTTGAGCAAACTCAAGATTGAAATGAGATTAGGACAAGGAACCATGAGTTAGGAGTTGTATATGGTACAACCGATAAGGAGTTATCCATCGTTTGTGGGGCTATGACTTGTTAAGCAAACTCAAGGTCATAATCCCAAGGCAGACGAGTCCTTATACCCACAAGTGATGTTGAAAGACTTTTATTTTAATCTTAGTGTTTGGAGAAACATAAAAAACTAGCGGGAGCCTTATTAGAAAAATGAAATGGTAAATTTTAACCTTTCTAATATTGTAAGAACGTATGCTAAATAAGGTTATAATAATCTACATTGAAAATTTTGTGCAATTAATATAAGCGATGAAATGTTTATCAATTAAAACATATAAATGAACTAAATTAATATTGACAAATAGAAATATAAAATATACTTACCAATAAATTTTTGCATGTTGACGCACGCAAGCGCCTAATTATAAAACTACTAAATATGTTCATAACTTGGTCATTTACGAGTTTACTTACCCGAGACCATGTATTGTCTTAAATGAGTTTCAAACTCTAAAAGTAATACAAGAATATAGATATTTGATCATTTACCATATACGATCATATATAAATGTTATATGGCGAATGATCACAAATAGTAATGTACGAAACCTCGATGAAATTACTTCATAAATAAACAAGTAAACTGTAGTGTGAGATTGTGTATTCAATATGATTGATTATAATAATGGTCTTGTTGTGTTAAATGTAACACTGAACCAAATGCTACAAGATAAATCTAATAATTCGATCACTAAAATGTCAGTTGGATCAGTTTACGTAAAGTGCACTTTATTGATATCCTTAAAAGTTAAGGATGATGAAATACACTTTTATAAAAAGTTCATTATAATATTGTTGTAAGGATTCCCTTTGAATGGTTTGACCATTTAGAAAGGAAATCAAATGTATAAGAGTGACTGAAACATAAGGTATGGTTGGGATGAAGAGAGTGAATGGTCACTTGTACTTCATAAAGAAACATTGGAAATGGGAATTGTAAAATAATAATTGATACTAAAAATGGAATGGGAAATTTGGTTTCTATTCCAAAATGTATTTGCACATCGAAAATTATTTTCTATGAGATTTATTTCTTTGAAATTAAGAATTTGATCTGAAAATTCTCGATTGTAAACCAGTTATAGTAAATGAAATAAATAGCCTGTATTAAGTGGTTAAATAGAGTTGTGTACTTCATACGCTATTATAGTAAAGGAGGAAATAGCCAGAGCATGTCATATAACACTTATTGGTCTCATCAAGTTATGAAAATTATTTTCGTAAAACATACCAAACATTATTTATGAATAATAACAATTTCACTGTTGACTAAAAACGACATAGTTTTATTTCAACATTAATATTATGAATATGCATTATAAGATTAAACTAGAATAATGGAGTTTATGATGCATTGAAAAATACAGAAGTATCTAAATATATTTGTAATTATTTTGGAACTATAGACTAAGTGTAACAACCCACTTTTTCGAATAGTTTAACTAGACAATCAACCACACATGATCCATTCAAATTGAATAGAAAGGGGTATAGTTAGGGGAAAGAATGAAGAAATAATACAAGAAGAAACTAAACAACACAGAATCTCACAGCAGAACGAATAATCTATAATATACAACAAATCTTTACACAAAAGCAAACTATAATATATATATATATACACACACAGACATCAACCAGAGTACACTAACCTATTCCAACATAGACAATTATAACAACCTGTCCTCACAATTGCTGATAAATACAACAATGAATGCAGTAGAAAAATAACCATGTACGTGAATACGTCTCTAGGCCTCCAACTTGTCTCCTAAAGCACCAAATCATCCAAACTAAATCTGTAATACGCTCGGTCTGACCCGAGCATTATAATAAAATAACACCTAAGTTAGTCTGGAAAATCAGTGTGGGAAAAGCACACCCAACTGAATTTTAAAGTTATCAAACTCTTTTTAAAATAAAGGTATCTTGAAAGACCACGGCGCACATAAACACAGATGGGTTTTTACCTTACGATAACCAAAACATTTTCTATAGAAAATCCATTGATATTATAATAATTCCTAAGGGTCAAAGTAAAATATGAATATAGCTAAATGCTTGCATCTCACATTTCAACATAGTTGGACACAACTAAGTCTGTACGGCGCTTATTGGAGAATGGATTTCATACAATGACTGGGCTACTGGGGTACCGCCCGTCATGGTGCATCTCTAGTTAAAATAACACTGAGGTCGAACCTATCGACCCCTGCAAACACAGAACGTGCCTACTCCTTACTGGGTAGTACCGAATATGATCACCCCTTGTTTAATGGGCCTCGAAGCATACAAATGAGAGATAATATCGACTCTAGATAGAAATGATCATACCCTACTTGGGAGCGACCCACTTAGCCCTACTGCATCTCCCATGTTTTAATCATTCCCGGTTGATGAAGCTTGAGCCACGTTTTACCTTTTGTATAACACTTCCCACTTGGAATGCTAACACTGCCCTCCAGGAAGTATGCGGTGACAACATTCATCCATACAAGTTGTTCATGACATGAACAAACCGAAGGCACTACTTCTACTACATCCATTTTGGAATCACCCTCATGATTAGTAGCAAGCAGCCTTTGCACTTCAAAGAGCTTCATCTTTAATTCCATCATCTTCAAGATGCCTTCGCTTCGAAATGCTTGAGTTGGATCGAAGTGGTTTTCGAATAACATATCCGATCCCGGTCTACATTCGATAGTTTCTGGTAAACTCAACCCCTATTCTTTAGGAAATAACAGTCAAAGATAAGAGCGGAGATCACCTCCTAACCATTAGTGGACGGATTTCCTTATCATTTATCCTAGGAGAACGAAACGAGATTTATACGCACAATACAACATCATCGGAGATGACTATGCCACATAACCCTCGTATTTCTCCTATATATTTCCAAAGTTACATTTGGGTCCATATTCGATAGTCGGTTATTTAACCATCCACAAACACACATCCAAATATGGGATTTATTTCCAAGTGGAAAACCAACATTGGTTAAGCACATAAGTAACCACTAGCCTTCTTAATTAATCTTTTCATTAATTAAAATCACTTTGTAAATACTTGTATCAAAATACTTTTACAAAGATTCATTCACAAACCCTTATATTTTCAATTCTTGGAATATATCCATATACTTGTCTCAACGGTATAAGTATATTCACAAAACGGAGGAAGATTTCCTTTTTACACAATTCTAAAACCATTTATAAGTTCCTATTATAAATTTCTCAAAGCCAATTATAGACCATTTTATAAATATCTGAAACCATTTCTAAAAGAATTTATTACCCCTTTATAAATCCATAAAAACTATTTATAAAACTTCTTTTATAAATCTATAAACCCATTTTCGAGATTCTTTTATAAATATCTAAACTCGTTTATAAAAATCTTTTTATCTTGTAAATAATCTCCTTTAAGTCTCCAAATCATTCAATAAAAACTCCTCTTATAGAACCTAAATCTATTTATAGGACTCTATTTATAAGTCTAAAAAACATTTATAAATAAATAAAAATCATTTACTTCAAAACACTATTATATAATAATAATTATAAACAATAAACATTATAAATAAATAATAATTCTTAACTTTAAAACATCTAAAAAATAAAAATTAATAATTTCAAAACATTATAAATAGAATGAAAATAAATAAATCTGAAATATTATTACAAATAATAATAATTAATTTCCATAACATTATTAATAAATCATTATTATTAATTTCAAACCATATTAATTTTTAAATTATTAGCTTTTCAAAATATTAAAATATTGATAAATAAATTTAAAACAATATTAAATATAAATAAACAATCCTTAAAAAAATATTAAATATAAATAAATAACTTAGAAAAGATAGATAAAAAGGCTGGAGTAAAATAGAAGTTAAATCCTTTAAAAACAAAATATTTTCGAAACCCAAATTTGGATTTTAAAATCATTTCCTATTTCAAAAACTAATTCCAACTCAATTGGCAATTTATAGTATTTTTAAAATACTAATTTGAGGCCAATAGCTATCCAACATTTCACCAATACCGATATTGATTTTCTATCACTACGGGGTTTAAGTTTTGAACATATAACAATGTCATAATCAATAGAGCCAACAATCAGGTTTAATATCCAATAATTCATATGACAGGAATATTATTGAAATTAAAATCAAAAATGGCTAGGAATCTTGTTGGATCCCTCCAACATGTTCCCCTGCATCACAAACAGTATATAATCATATAACATGGGTCATCCGCTACTAGGCGGGTATATATAAAAGATCATTTGCTCCAGGTGCGGGAATAAATCCAAACCAATTGATAAACAATAAATCATCCAACATCCAATTAATAAATTTTTATCAGCTATATAATGTTATAATAACATACTGGTTAACCAAAAAGGTGAGTTTAACTAAAGAATATTCCAATTGTCGTCGAGGCGTTCTGGTTTGGAACTAAAGCGACATCCGATTTTGTCCCAAATTTCAACTATCTCCAAATTCATCCAAACCAGTTCCATCGCGAAGCTTTCGTCATCACAAGCGCAATGCAAAAATCTATGCCCGGATTGGACCTCGAATGAGAGAGTTATTGATTAAACAAGATTTCGATTTAAATAATATAATATTAAATCACTAATTACAGCATTAATTACTAACCCACCTTTAATTCTTCTTCCCATTTCTTAAACCTGTCCCTGTACATGCATAGAGAACCCAAAAACGTGTATACCTCTAATCGACCAATTCTCCTCCAATCCTTGATGAAATCACCTCAAACCAATTCCGACGAACACCACGTTCGACAAGCTTCGCGACCATTGCCTTAAATCCCCGCTCGAAGCCCCTTAGAAAAATGCGACATCACCCTACCTCCTTCAACTGTACAGATCACGATGACCAAATCAGAGCCGAGCTTGACCAAAACTCGATCGCGGGTGCGACTTCCTCCATCGGACCCAAAAACAACCTCCGATTCGCCAAATTCCAAACACATTAGCTAAGATCTTAAAGCCTAGCCCTCTTAGCTACTGCTGTACACATTCAAGCAACACCAATCATAGCCGTACATCTCCAAATGTGTATTAAAATGAAGATCCATTCACAAGGAATCCAAATATATTTATTTTGGAATTTTTAGATAAATAGATCACAAGCTATGAATTTTTGAATTTTTTTGGATTTAAAGAATTAACCATTTTTAATTTTCTTGCCTTGCTTTGTTCAGTTGAAATGGAATGTATAAAAGAGAAGAAGACGTAGGTATGGGCTTTGTATGTGGGTGGGTATGGTCTGGTGATGGAATGAATAGTGTAGTGTATGGGTGTATTAAAATAGGATATATATTATTTAAACAATTCCAAATATTAAATTCAATAATTTAATTATCAAATAAATCACTATATTTGAAATTCAAGTTATTTAATTTATAAAATTAACTTTTCAATATTTAAAATCAATTAAATATTTCAAATTCAAATTATTAAAATTCTGGATCGTTACATTCTTCCCTTCTTAAAAGAATTTCATCCCCGAAATTAGCAAGTAAGAAAAATGCCCAAATCCGTTAACTTTTCAAAACCAATTAGTTGAAATAGATTACCAAATTCTGTTAAGTCTTTAAATTTCCAAAATCAATTTGTTGAAACTTTGTTATCACACCTTTTCTTAAGTCTTAAATTTCATTCATAGTTACTAGCTAATACCAATCCAAGATATAACTTAAGATCCAATTTTAGTTATCAAAAATTTCTTCAAAAATCTTTAAAGTTTTTCTAATGCCTTAAATTTAAAGAAAATTTTGCCAGTGTCTCCTTTGCACGGCTAGATCTGAACCACTACAAATCGTCACTACTGACCCAAACCAACCAAAAAGAAACAAAGCCAAGCGGCTGATCATAATCAAATCAAACAACAATTTAAACATGTACCTTTTAGTTGGGCAACCAAAATTTTACTTATGAAATCAAGGGCAACAAACTAGCTCTTGCTTTTATATACCTGCATCTTATTTACAAATGATATCCAACCATATAACCCATAACCATATTATTTGCCTTTTGTAATACCAACATTTAATTACAATAAAGCCCGTAAGATGTACATATACCATCCATACACAATACCAATCTGATCGCTCGCTCGAGCACATAATTTTACTTTCGACTAGTATCGTTCACTGCACCACTCTAGTGCGGACTCAGATTCAGTTCCTTGATTAGAAACCCCTATTCTCCTTGCATAGCCATATACTATGATAGAGAATCCCTGAATCAATCAAAAATCCATATCTAGTGTTCACCATCGAGAATCGAGTGAAAAATTCTAAATTAGACCGATGTAAATCATCTCAAAATCATGTACTCGAATCTGGATCAAACAGTTATGCGAATAAAATAATATACATACAACCTACGTATTTATTTCAATTGGTTTCTCATTATTCTGATTCTTTCATTCACATTAATTCTACTTACATTCATTTATTTACTTATAATATTTCTTTCAATACTAATATCACTTAAGAACCGTTCCATCAAATTTTATGTTTAACAACATTTCACTCCATACTAAATTCATTTATGAATCATTTCATAAAATTATACTTAAGTTTATAAACATTTTATACAACACTTCTCATGTCAATTTTCACTTTACAACTTAAATCCATATCCATTTTAAATCAAATTCAATTTCATTTAATTCGTTTCCTTATTCAGTTTTATCAAATAGCATTCCAAACCATATTCAATTCACTAATTTATTTAATTAGTTCATTTCATTAATTCATTTCAAATTTACTTTTCTTAACATTTATGTTCAATAAATTAAAAAATTTCGTTTTAACTTACTAATTCTCAAAATTTATAAGTTATAAGACTCATTTTCTCATATTTTCATAAACATTTAAATGAAAATTTTCAGAGTTTAAACACCCTGTTCTTATTTCAAATTATTTTGCAACAATACTATTAATAATTTTTTTGTATTCAAATCATAATTTTGAATTTAAAATCAAAACTAGTTTTACCAAAACAAAATTCCAATGGTAGCAATTCCTCTCTTGGAAACCCAAAAATGAACGTCGATGATGCTGCAGTCATCATCGAAATTATTTTTCAGCGTCCGAATTGAGTTCAGTGCTTTCTATATGTTTTAAATTCCCATTCAAAAATAATTTCCAAATAATATAATTATTCCTTTCCAAAACTTTGAAAAACAATTTCAAAATCAATGGGATTTAAATTCTTAAATTCTCAGTTTTTAAATCCTTTTTATTAACAAATAATATTTATAAATTTCCCTTATATATAGTTTCACTTTGGTTATATAAAACCATTTCTTGATTTTTTTAAATCTTTGTTTATATTATAATAATAACAATTTTTATTAGAACACAAACAACAAACAACAAATGATAACAATCGAATATTATCATTTTCTAACAACCAAGCACACCTTATATACTATAATAATTTCTGAAAAATTATTCCTTTATATATACAATATAATCAAGGTAAAATTATTTCATTTACCTAGTTTCAAAACAATACTATGTCGAATTGCTCTGTTCAAGTGTTTAGAGATCCCTATCAATAATGTTAATTACTCTATTGACCAGAATCCATAAGCCACTCAACAGATCAATCAACACAATATAAAATATTTTTATATCACTAACAAACACACGCTCATATATATACCCTCAAACTTATTCTAGGGTGCTACTGACCCTATCGATAATGAGTAATACCCACCAAAGCCAAGGTTCTCACTTAACCTTGCGCTCTGATACCATGATGTAATACCCACTTTTCCGAATAGTTAAAGCGGACGATCAACGACAGATGATCCACTCAAATTGAATTGAAAGGTGGATAGTTAGGGAAAATAAAGAAGATAGAAGAAACTAAACAACACAGAATCTCACAACAGAACGAATAATCTATAATATACAACAAATCTTTACAGAAAAGCAAACTGTAATATACACACACACACACACACGTTATTCAGAGTATACTAACCTATTCCAACCCGGACAGTTATAACAACCTGTCCTCACAGTTGCTGATAAATACAGCAATGAATGCAGCGGAAAAATAACCATATATGTGAATATGTCTTTGGGCATCCAGCTCGTCTCTTGAAGTTGCAAAGCATCCAAACTAAATCTGTAATATGCTCGGTCTGAACCGAGCATGCATTATAATAAAATAACACCCGATTCAGTTTGGAAAATCAGTGTGAGAAAAACACATTCAAGTGAATTTTAAAGCTATCAAACTCTTTTCAAAATAAAGGTATCTCGTAAGACCACGTCGCACATAAACACGGACGGGTTTTTACCTTATGATAACCAAAACATTTTCTATAGAAAATCCATTGATATTATAATAATGCCTAGGGGTCAAAGTAATATATAAATATAGCTAAAATGCTTGCATCTCACATTTCAACATAGTTGGGCACAACGAAGTCCGTACGACGCTTATTGGATAATGGATTCCATACAATGACTGGGCTACTGGGGTACTGCCCATCACGGTGCATTTCTAGTTAAAATTACACCGAGGTCGAACCTATCAATCTCTACTAACACTGAACCGGCCTCCCCTTTACTGGATAGTATAGAATAAGATCACCCCTTGTTTAATGGGCCTCAAAGCATACAAATAAGAGATAATATCGACTCTAGATAGGGACAATCATACCCTACTTGGGAGCGACCCACTTAGCCTTGCCGCATCTCCCCTATTTTAGTCATTCTCGGTTGATGAGGCTTGAGGCCACGTTTTAACTTTTATACAGCACTTCCCACCTCCAAGCAGTAATGCAATGACAACATTCATCCATACAAGTTATTCAGGACATGAACAAACTGAAGGCACTACTTCTACTACATCCATTTTGAAATCACCCTTAGGATTAGTAGCAAGCAACCCTTGCACTTCAAAGAGCTCCATCTTCAATTCCATCATCTTCAAGATGTCTTCATTTCGAAATGCTTGAATTGGATCGAAGTGGTTTTCAGATTACATATCCGATCCCGATCTCTTAGAAACAACATTCGATAGTTTTGGGTAAACTCAACCTCGGTTCTTTAGGAAACAAATGTCAAAGATAAGAGCGAAGATCACCTCTCAACCGTTAGTGGACGGATTACCTTATCATTTGTCCTAGGAGAAAGAAACGAGATTTAAATGCATAGTACAACATCATCGGAGATGACTGTGCCATATTGTAACAACCCGAGATTTTGTACCAATTTATTATCGTCTCTAGACGATTAAATCTGGTTGTTAATTGCTGATTGAAGTTTTTAATTGATCGAAATTCTTTTTAGATTTGTAAAATTCTTTAATAAAAGATTGGTTAAATGTTGATGGGCTTTTGAAATGGAGCCCATCCCTCGTTTATTTTGATGCCGTAATATAATTAAACCCGTTCCCCCAATTCTTTTTCTCATTTTCAAAACCCTAAGAATAAACATACGAAAGAAAATGGCGATTAAAAACTAGGGCTTCGGCTTCGTTCTTTGTGACTGGCGATTCTGGACTTCGGCTCCTTGAATCTCTGTTGCTCTGGCGAATCTAGAATTGAGGCTTCGGCTCCTCTTTGCTTGATTCTGGAATTAGGGCTTTGCCCCGTTGTGATTTTGGGATTAGAGCTTCGGCTCTCTCTGGCAATTCTATGTTAAACTAGGGCTTTGCCCTGTTGTTTATGGCTTCGGCCTCTCGATGATTTGTTGCTCCAATTAGGGCTTCTGCTGATTGACTCGATCGAAAGCATGGTCGATCGAAGCTTCTACTTTTCATGCTTGCTCGTAGAAGAAGGTGAGTTTACTCACATCTAATCCAATACTTCGTTACAGCAGTTCGATTTTTGTTTTGTTGTTGGTAATTTCTGAGTTGGTTTGATTCGTTGATACTTCGGCTTTGATTTTGTGATATCTTTTGGTTTTCTGGCTTCCTGTTTCTCACTGTTTCGACTTGCTTACTGTTGATCACGATCTTGTATCTGACCATCTGTGATTTCATCATTTTCACTGGTACATTGTTTTTTTGTGATTTTCTGGCTTCTTTGATATAGATTGTGATTTCGTCATTCCTACAGTTTCACTGGTACATTGTTGTTTATCCCTGAGTTTAGCTTTACTGTTTGGTGATGATCACCTGACTTTGGCTTCTCTGTGAGCTTCGTCTCTGATCATCTTCTTTGGCCATCTGGGTTTATCCCTGACTTTGGCTTCTCTGTTTGGTGACGTGCATGTGTTTCCCTGTGCACTTATTGTGCACTGACTTGTAGTTGTTTCTGTTTTGTAGCATCCAGTTTTATTTAGAATCTGCACTTGTGTAGACAGTTGATCATTTTGACTTCAGTATTGTAATTGCTGTTTACCCATGTACATGCTTCACTGCCCCTTTCATCTACCTGTTGTACATGCATAGTATTGATTGTCTGCACTTTTTCTTGTATCACTTGTGTCACTTCATTTTCTTCACTGGTCATGACTAGGAATTTAGTTTGAACAGTGGCTTTGTGATTTTAGTCATATATACATGAATGAAGTTGCAATGTTTCTTGATCATTGGCCTTCACTACACTTATATATGCTGGTTGCCTTGAGTACAATGTGTATATGAGTTTAGTTTCAATGGTGATATTGTTTTCAATTGAAGCTGCATTGTAGTTTCATTCATGCTTGAGTTTATAATTGAGTTCACTGCAACTTTTTGTTTGCATTTTTAATATGCAGACAATTGAGCATTTTCTTTTGTTGCTTAACTGCAACTTTGGTTTGCATACTTGATATGCAGTAACCTGTAGCACTTGACTTCGGCTGTTTCTTTGATAGTGAACTTGTTCACTGTTTCTATTTGCTCGAATTGGTTGAGCTTGGTTTGTTGGTTCTTGATTATTTCTGGTTGATTTTTTTTGAGATTTTACAGTGAGTTGAATCCAGTCTCAAAGACTTGGGTTTGACCCTGTACTCGAATGTAAACTTTCATTGTGCATTCGTGTGTAATTTGTCATTTTGATTCGAGTTAGTACCAGTTGTTTTTGGTTCATTTATATTGACCATTGCGGTTTCGAAGTACTGTAGTGGCGAGGCAGTGCATGCGTGCGTGTACTGCAGCCACGCAGAGTTTTGATTTGATTGACCATTTTGAGATTGTCTAATTATCTATTCGACAATTAGATTCTGAGTTTCTAATTATTATTTAATAATTGGATTTTGTTGTTAATTGTCGTTTAGACAATTCTGTTGTTTTCTAAATTATCTTCATTGATAATCTTTTTATCTATTTTGTTGATGATTTGGATTCCCTGACTTGTTGCCTAACACTGTTTAGTGTTATATCTGCCGTTATCCGATTCTCTTATCGAGAGTCGGATATACGAGATTTCTGTGACTGTCGTCTATATTGTTATTTGATTATTACTGCTTCCGTGCATTAATGACTGAGTTTGAATTAGACTGACCCGTGTATTATTTTCTTTTGAATTTAATACTCGGGTTAGACCCGAGTTATTTCAGGTTGTAGATTTCCTGCTTTGAGATGCTGTCTAGAGCTATGAAGATTTTTCATATCTTTTGAAGTGGTCTTCGTCTTTTAGTAGTAGACAGTATCTGTTTTAGGATGATATGTATTCATGTATATTAGTCGATAATGTACTTGTATATATAACTTCCAGAGTCGACAGTTGTAGTTATATCATATGTATCGTGTCAAATGTATTGTAACTGACATCAGTTATTTATATATATGAGACTTTTTGTTCTATCTGTGTTCCGCAATTATATTATCTGTGTTATTATTATATTTATTGTCCTAAACTATTATAGCCACTATGTAGTAGCTTTGAGTTTGTATCGGTATGTCGGATTTCCTCTTGAAATAAAAATGCATGTTATACTATCTGACATATCGGTGCTCGCACAAAGCAATTACACGGATGGTCGCTCCTCAACAGCCTTATTCTCCATGCTAGTTGACAACATTACACCGTAGTGTTCTTGGCTAGCGTGGGCATAGAGGTGGGGCGTCACAGCTTGGTATCAGAGCCTGGGATTTAGGACAATTATAAAACATAACTTAGATGGAGCATGTGATGCAACTATTTGTCAATGTTTTATCTCTCATCTTTACATACGATTATCTTTGGTTGTTAGGTATGAATTCCTAACGCTTATTCATGTGCATTTGATTTTGATTTCGTGAAAGTATTTTGGCTTCTGCCTCCGTTTGCTTTGCGAACTCAAGTTGGGTTTTTGATGATGAGGATTTTGTTCTTGCGTTTTCGGCTTTGAATTGATTTAGCCGATGTTGATTTTGTTCGAATTTGGCCAATTAAAGCTATTTTGACCTCTGGACTTTGTTCCACTTTTGTGCTATGCTATGGGTGTCATTGTGTACCTGTTACACTATGATGAAAAATAGCTCGACCGGTTGCAAATTGAGTGATTTTGATTTTCACTCATATCTAGTTCGAATCTCAGCGATTTTGAACTTGATATTTTGTGTTTTCCTCGGCTTGATTTCCATTCGACTTCGGTCACTTTGTTTTTGTGAAAATTGCTAATTTCTTGATTTCCAAGACTCTGAATTTGTTTGCCGTTGGATTCTTTGATGATGATGTTGATTTATTTTGTACTTGACAGTGGCCATTAATTATTGACTTCGGCCATTATACCTTTGATCTGCAGCTTGAATATCATGTCTAGATCCTTATATGCATTTATGCTCGTTTTGCTTTGTTTTTCCAATTGATAATCGATTCTTCTTTTCCAATTAGTTGTTATCACCTTTGTCGACTTTGATAACTTCTATTTCTGGAATTTTTGGGTATTTCTACTTTGATGAATTTGCTATCGAACTCTTTGGATTTTATTCACGTCTTCGAATGTGAATTTTTGTGAATTGATTTGGTTTCCAAATTTAATCGATTCTTGATCATTTCCCCAATTTGTTGCTATCATTTATTAGCAACTTTAATGACATTTTCTTCGGGAATTTGTGAACATACTTTTTGATGGATTCAGTATCGATTTCTTTGGATTCTATTAGCATCTTTGTATGTGAATTCTTGTGATTGATTGTTTCTACAATCATTTTTGTGATTTGTCACTTTAAAAATATAAAGGTTTTCTATACTAGTAGTAAATATTAAAATCCTTTTCTTCAAACGATTTCAAAACTATTTTACTACAAAGCTCTTTTCTTAAACCATTTTCCAATCTATTAGTATATACAAACCTTTATTTCACTCGTATGAGAAATTGAATTAAACGGCTTAGTAAAACAAGTGGTATGAAACGCTTGCGTTTACTTCGTCGGTTAACTCCTGGACTTGTTCGATTGAACCTTTTGTGACAATTTTCTAGTGAAGATCTACAGTTTGTTCGTAAATATTTGAGTTAAGCAAGTGGTTATGAGACATGAAGCTAAACTCTTATATTCACTAACTTAGTGTAATTGACACTTCTTGATGATCATGACGATCATTTTTGTGATTTAGACTAGCAACTGTGCGATGTCTTTTTGTCTGCGAGGGAGACTAGACCCCGCTTTTGTGATGTTTCGCCATCACATATGTGGGGTAGCGCCCCACAGTCTTCGGGCCATTCCTGTGTGAAAATTTAATGGATAGCTTCCATGAGATAGCTTCTCGTTCCTGTGTGATACGCGTCGGTGAGTTTTCATGCTCCCATTTTGTGATAGGCCTTCCCCTTTTTATGATTTAGACTAGCGATTGAGCGATGTCTCTTTGTCTACGAGGGAGACTAAACCCCGTTTTTGTGATGTTTCGCCATCACATATGTGGGGTAGCGCCCCACGGTCTTCGGGCCATTCCTGTATGAAAATTTAATGGATAGCTTCCACGAGATAGCTTCTCGTTCCTGTGTGATACGCGTTGGTGAGTTTTCATGCTCCCGTTCATGTGTTAGGCCTTCCCCCCTTTTTATGTGTTTTCTGGATTTCTGGTGATGATTTCTGGAATTTTGCGCTTCACCAATTTTCATGATTTTCATTGATGTGATATCAGTTTTTGTGCATTGGTGAATTCGTGTGTCATTGACTTGTTACGAATACAAGTTTAGGGTATGGTATCCCTTTCTATCTTTGAGAAGATTCTTGTGACATTTTTTATGAATGAAAATTCATTGGTATTATATTTTGATGCCAGTTATTTTGATGTGATTTTGACGTGTTAACTTCAGTAACCGTCAATTTTAAAATGGATTTATAAGCGGTTCTCCCGCAATGCTGATTTTGTTGTTCGTTTTTACGGTATTTTGAGAAGTGCAATTTCCTTATCAAAGTTGCTACTGATGTTGCTAATTTAATCACGTGTTTTCAAAATTCGTTATTTTTAAAAAGTTGTTTCAAAATATAAATAAAATTTGTTTTCAAAATTTTTACAGTTTGCATTTTCAAAAGAATGAGGAAGCGATTTAAACGTTTCAGCAAAATCGAGGACTATGACCCCTTTCTTTTACTGATTCGCTTAATTCCGGACTTTTCCGTTTGAGAATGTGAAATGTTATTTTTAAAAATACACAATTTTGCACTTTCAAGGAACGACGAAGAGAATTAAATGATTTAGTAAAACTCGTGGTTATGGGACATGTGCGTTTGCTATTTCGGTTAATTCCGGACTCGTTAATTGAATATTTGTGATTTCTGATTATCGTTTTTGATGATCGGATATTTGTGATTTCTGATTATCGTTTTTGATAATCGGATATTTGTGATTTCTGATTATCGTTTTTGATGATCGGATATTTGTGATTTCTGATTATCGTTTTTGATGATCGGATATTTGTGATTTCTGATTATCGTTTTTGATGATCGGATATTTGTGATTTCTGATTATCGTTTTTGATGATCGGATATTTGTGATTTCTGATTATCGTTTTTGATGATCGGATATTTGTGATTTCTGATTATCGTTTTTGATGATCGGATATTTGTGATTTCTGATTATCGTTTTTGATGATCAGATATTTGTGATTTCTGATTATCGTTTTTGATGATCGGATATTTGTGATTTCTGATTATCGTTTTTGATAATCGGATATTTGTGATTTCTGATTATCGTTTTTGATAATCGGATATTTGTGATTTCTGATTATCGTTTGAGATAATTAAATATTTGTGATTTGAAAATTCGATTATCGTTTTTGATAATTGAATATTTGCGATTTGAGATCTGATTATCGTTTTGATAATTAGGTAATTGCTAATTTTGCTGTTTTCTAATTATCGTATCGATAATTAGCTATTGCTGTTTTGTGATTTCTGAATTCTAATTGTCTAATGGATAATTGAATATTGCTGATAATTGCGTTCATTCAGTTTTGTTATTTTCTGATTATCTATTTGATAGTTATATTTTGTTGAGAATTGTGAATTTCTTTTATGAAATTAAAAGATTTCTTTGATGTTTGAATTATCTACCTTTATTTTTCTAGCTTGACCAGTTTATGTTAGAAAATTTATTGTTAATGACGACCTTAATTATAAAAATTGCGGGGACGCAATTTCTATAAGGAGGGGAGTCTGTAACAACCCGAGATTTTGTACCAATTAATTATCGTCTCTAGACGATTAAATCTGGTTGTTAATTGCTGATTGAAGTTTTTAATCGATCGAAATTCTTTTTAGATTTGTAAAATTCTTTAATAAAAGATTGGTTAAATGTTGATGGGATTTTGAAATGGAGCCCATCCCTCGTTTATTTTGATGCCGTAATATAATTAAACCCGTTCCCCCAATTCTTTTTCTCATTTTCAAAACCCTAAGAATAAACATACGAAAGAAAATGGCGATTAAAAACTAGGGCTTTGGCTTCGTTCTTTGTGACTGGCGATTATGGACTTCGGCTTCTCGAATCTCTGTTGCTCTGGCGAATCTAGAATTGAGGCTTCGGCTCCTCTTTGCTTGATTCTGGAATTAGGGCTTTGCCCTGTTGTGATTTTGGGATTAGAGCTTCGACTCTCTTTGGCAATTCTCTGTTAAACTAGGGCTTTGCCCTGTTGTTTATGGCTTCGGCTTCTCGATGATTTGTTGCTCCAATTAGGGCTTCTACTGATTGACTCGATCGAAAGCATGGTCGATCGAAGCTTCTACTTTTCGTGCTTGCTCGTAGAAGAAGGTGAGTTTACTCACATCTAATCCAATACTTCGTTACAGCAGTTCAATTTTTGTTTTGTTGTTGGTAATTTCTAAGTTGGTTTGATTCGTTGATACTTTGGCTTTGATTTTGTGATATCTTTTGGTTTTCTGGCTTCCTGTTCCTCACTGTTTCGACTTGCTTACTGTTGATCACGATCTTGTCTCTGACCATCTGTGATTTCGTCATTTTCACTGGTACATTGTTTTTTTGTGATTTTCTGGCTTCTTTGATATAGATTGTGATTTCGTCATTCCTATAGTTTCACTGGTACATTGTTGTTCATCCCTGAGTTTAGCTTTACTATTTGGTGATGATCACCTGACTTTGGCTTCTCTGTGAGCTTCGTCTCTGATCATCTTCTTTGGCCATCTGGGTTTATCCCTGACTTTGGCTTCTCTGTTTGGTGACGTGCATGTGTTTCCCTATGCACTTATTATGCACTGACTTGTAGTTGTTTCTGTTTTGTAGCATCCAGTTTTATTTAGAATCTGCACTTGTGTAGACAGTTGATCATTTTGACTTCAGTATTGTAATTGCTGTTTACCCATGTACATGCTTCACTGCCCCTTTCATCTACCTGTTGTACATGTAGAGTATTGATTGTCTGCACTTTTTCTTGTATCACTTGTGTCACTTCATTTTCTTCACTGGTCATGACTAGGAATTTAGTTTGAACAGTGGCTTTGTGATTTTAGTCATATATACATGAATGAAGTTGCAATGTTGCTTGATCACTGGCCTTCACTACACTTATATATGCTGGTTGCCTTGAGTACAATGTGTATATGAGTTTAGTTTCAATGGTGATATTGTTTTCAATTGAAGCTGCATTGTAGTTTCATTCATGCTTGAGTTTATAATTGAGTTCACTGCAACTTTTTGTTTGCATTTTTAATATGCAGACAATTGAGCATTTTCTTTTGTTGCTTAACTGCAACTTTGGTTTGCATACTTGATATGCAGTAACCTATAGCACTTGACTTCGGCTGTTTCTTTGATAGTGAACTTGTTCACTATTTCTATTTGCTCGAATTGGTTGAGCTTGGTTTGTTGGTTCTTGATTATTTCTGGTTGATTTTTTTAAGATTTTACAGTGAGTTGAATCCAGTCTCAAAGACTTGGGTTTGACCCTGTACTCGAATGTAAACTTTCATTGTGCATTCGTGTGTAATTCGTCATTTTGATTCGAGTTAGTACCAGTTGTTTTTGGTTCATTTATATTGACCATTGCGGTTTCGAAGTACTGTAGTGGCGAGGGAGTGCACGCGTGCGTGTACTGCAGCCACGCAGAGTTTTGATTTGATTTGACCATTTTGAGATTGTCTAATTATCTATTCAACAATTAGATTCTGAGTTTCTAATTCTTATTTAATAATTTGATTTTGTTGTTAATTGTCGTTTAGACAATTCTGTTGTTTTCTAAATTATCTTCATTGATAATCTTTTTATCTATTTTGTTGATGATTTGGATTCGCTGACTTGTTGCCTAACACTGTTTAGTGTTATATCTGCCGTTATCCGATTCTCTTATCGAGAGTCGGATATACGAGATTTCTGTGACTGTCGTCTATATTGTTATTTGATTATTACTGCTTCCGTGCATTAATGACTGAGTTTGAATTAGACTGACCCGTGTATTATTTTCTTTTGAATTTAATATTCGGGTCAGACCCGAGTTATTTCAGGTTGTAGATTTCCTGCTTTGAGATGCTGTCTAGAGCTATGAAGATTTTTCATATCTTTTGAAGTGGTCTTCGTCTTTTAGTAGTAGACAGTATCTGTTTTAGGATGATATGTATTCATGTATATTAGTCGATAATGTACTTGTATATATAACTACCAGAGTCGACAGTTGTAGTTATATCATATGTATCGTGTCAAATGTATTGTAATTGACATCAGTTATTTATATATATGAGACTTTTTGTTCTATCTGTGTTCTGCAATTATATTATCTGTGTTATTATTATATTTATTGTCCTAAACTATTATAGCCACTGTGTAGTAGCTTTGAGTTTGTATCAGTATGTTGGATTTCCTCCTGAAATAAAAATGCATGTTATACTATCTAACATATCGGTGCTCGCACAAAGCAATTACACGGATGGTCGCTCCTCAACAGCCTTATTCTCCGTGCTAGTTGACAACATTACACCGTAGTGTTCTTAGCTACCGTGGGCATAGAGGTGGGGCGTCACACATATAGCCCACGTGTTTCTCCCAGATATTTCCAAAGTTACGTTTGGGTCCATATTTTATAGTCGGTTATTAACTATCCACAATTAACACACATCCAAATCGGGGATTTATTTTCAAAGGGAAAACCAACATTGGTTAAGCACATAAGTAACCACTAGCCTCCTTAATTAATCTTTTCATCAATTAAAATCACTTTGTAAATACTTGTATCAAAATACTTTTACAAAGTTTCATTCACAAACCCTTATATTTTCAATACTTAGAAAATACCCATATGCTTGTCTCAACGGTATAAGTATATTCACAAAACAGAGGATGATTTCCTTTTTACACAATTTTAAAACCATTTATAAGTTCCTATTATAAATTTCTAAAAGCTAATTATAGACCATTTTATAAATATCTGAAACCATTTCTAAAAGCATATATAACCCCTTTATAAATCCATAAAAACTATTTATAAAAATTCTTTTATAAATCTATAAACCCATTTCCAAGGTTCTTTTATAAATATCTAAACTCATTTATAGAACACTTTTTATTTTGTAAATAATCTCCCTTTAAGTCTCCAAATCATTCTATAAAAATCCTCTTATAAAACCCAAATCTGTTTATAGAACTCTATTTATAAGTCTCAAAAACATTTATAAATAAATAAAAATCATTTACTTAAATCTTAAATATTATTACAAATAATAATAATTAATTTCCATAACATTATTAATAAATCATTATTATTAATTTCAAACCATATTAATTTTTAAATAATTAGCTTTTCAAAATATTTAAATATCGATAAATAACTTTAAAACAATATTAGATATAAATAAATAATCCTTAAAACCATATTAAATACAATTAAATAATTTAGAAAAGACAGATAAAAAGGTTGGAGTAAAATAGAAGTTAAATGCTTTAAAACAAAATATTTCCAAGCCCCAAATTATGATTTTAAAATCATTTCCTATCTCAAAAACCAATTCCAACTTAATTGTCAATTTGTAGTATTACTGAAATACTAATTTGAGGCCAATAGCTACGCAACGTTTCACCAATATCGATATTGATTTTCTATCACTACAGGGTTTAAGTTTTGAACATATAACAATGTCATAATCAATAGAGCCCACAATCAGGTTTAATATCCAATAATTCATATAAAGTGAATATTATTGAAATTAAAATCAACAATGGCGAGGAATCCTGTTGAATCCCTCCAACCTATTCTCCTGTATCACAAATAGTATATAATCATATAATATGGGTCACCCGCTACTAGGCGGGTACATATAAAAGGTCATCTGCTCCAGGGGCGGGAATAAATCCAAACCAACTAGTAAATAGCAAATCATCCAACATCCAATCAATAAATTTTTATCAGTTATATAACATTATAATATCATATTGGTTAACCTAAAAGACGAGTTTAACTCACAATTATTCCAATTGTCGCCGAGGCGTTGCGGTTTGGAACTAAAATCGAATGACGTCCGATTTTAGCCCAAATTTCAGCTGTCTCCAAATTCATCCAAACCAGTTCCATCGTGAAGCTTTCGTCATCACGAGCACAATGCAAAAATCTATGTCCCGATTGGAACTCGTATGAGAGAGTTATTGATTAAACAAGATTTTGATTTAAATTATATAATATTAAATCACTGATTACAACATTACTTATTAATCCACCTTTAATCCTTCTTCCCTTTCCTTAAAACTCTCCCTATACATGCACAAAAACCTAAAAATGTGCACACCTCCAATCGACCAATTCTCCACCAATTCTTGATGAAATCACCTCAAACCAATTCCGACGAACTCCCCGTTCGACGAGCTTCGCGACCATTGCCTTAAATCTCTCCTTGAAGCCCCTTAGAAAAATGCGACATCACCCTACCTCCTTCGACCGTATAGATCGCGACGACCAAAACATAGCCGAGCTTGACCAAAACTCAGCTGCAGGTGCTGCTTCTTTCACCGGACCCGAAAACAACCTCTGATTCGACAAATTCCAAACACATTAGCCAAGATCTCAAACCCTAGCCCCCTTAGCAACTGTTGTAAACGTTCGAGAAACACCAATCATAGCCGTACATCTCCAAACGTGTATCAAAATGAAGATCCATTCACAAGGAATCCAAATATATGTATTTTGGGATTTTTAGATGGATAGATTACAAGCTATGAATTTTTGAATTATTTTGGATTTAAAGAATTAGCCATTTTTAATTTTCTTGCCTTGCTTTATTCACTGGAAATGGAATGTATAAAAGAGAAGAAGATGTGGGTATGGGCTTTGTACATGGGTGGGTATGGTATGGTGATGAAATGAATAGTGTAGGGTATGGGTGTTTTAAAATTGGATATATATTATTTAAACAATTCCAAATATTAAATTCAACAATTTAATTATCAAATAAATCGCTATATTTGAAATTCAATTTATTTAACTTATAAAATTAAATTTTCAACATTTAAAATCAATTAAAGATTTCAAATTCAAATGACTAAAATTTTGGGTCGTTACACTGAGCCATAGTTTTGAGAAATAATTTGATTATATGATTGTGAATCATATGATACTAGTAAATTATATCTCAAATGATTAAGGGAAAAACACCCATTCAGTGGGAGCGTGATAAGAGTTGATGAACTCTTCGGATTGATACATATATATGTATGCAATTTCAAGTCTATTAATACCAAATCAGTTCCACGAATTTCGTTATATTTACCGATGAGTTACCACCACTACAAGAAAAATCATTTATAGTTGCAAAAATTGATGGCGTTTCTTTCTAAATGCAACCAAAAAGTATTTCCCTAAAAAATATAAATGCGGCTAAAAAGATTTCATGTTCCGCTTTGCACCCGCGTAAAGTAAAAAATATTTCATGAAATTTTTTTATTTACTTTTTCATCTTCCCGCTTTCCTTTTTCATCGATCACTTTGCATCTGAATTTACTTCATTCTCCCCTCAAACTATCCCTAAATTGCTAAGCCCTAAAAATCCCCAAACCTAAAAGCAAAATCATTTCCTTTCCTCTTCGACCAGGAAATGACTACTCTCGTCCCTCCGTTCATCCCATTCGTCCTGCGATCGATTAGGCTTTGCGACTAAGGAAGAGGCGAAGACCAATAGCGCCAGACCGCCAACATAGCATACGACGCGGCTAGCGACTCCAGACTTTGACCGACGATGGCGACTCAATTACGACGGCGAATTAGTGACTCCAATCTGACAGCGACTCCAATCTGGCGGCAGTGGCGACTCCATCCATCAATGCACAGACATCTTCGGTGACTTGGTTGCTGACTTCTTGAAAAGGTACTCAATTTTTATTTGGCAATGGAGAATTGACATGTTTAATTTGTTTTGTTGTGGTCTTGCAATTTGCAAAAATTGACTTACTGTGTAAGTGTGTTTGGCAATGGAGAACATGATATAACATTGTTTTGCAATTTGCAGAAATCGAATAACTTATTAAAACAAAATAATACTATGTTTAGCTCCGGTACTAAAACCCTTTTTCATGGATAATTCTGCTTACTTTTTCTGATATTACTGCCAATTATTTCTATTGGAATACTGTATATCAAGCCATTTTTTAGTGAAAACCTTGATTACATGTTGACTGATTGATTAAAATCCATATATGCTTATTTGTTATAGATGTTAATGAAAGACTTGTTTAGAAAAGAAACAAGCCTGGATGCTTTCAATAATAGGCCACACAAATAATCAACGCTATTTGGCAGGTGAGTATACTTTTTTATTCATCTTCCAAACATTTGTCAACATAAGTTATTTGACACTGATATTTTTTAATCTTTATTAGCTTGATGGTTGCAGTTATTTAACAGTAATATCAAATATTTAACTGTCTTTATTAGTTGGACACTGAGCCATGTTCGACTCATCAGTGACATAGTTGTCATTACCGTCCAACAATGATTTTATGTTGTTTCTGGTCCTATTGCTAGACATACGAGAATAAAAGAATTTGGAGCTTTGATCTCCCTCTTGCAACCAGTTAATTTAGACTTCTGTTGGTTCTCCGTCCGTCGCATGACTATCATTATATATGTGTGTGCAGCCTAATACAACAAAAATCACCAGATTCAGCCCTCCCATATTTTGCAATAAGATAGCTATTATTCTATTATCATTATATAGTGAATGGCTGTGCCACACATTAGGATCCCACATGAGTAATATTCTACTTTTATTGTCTTCCATCATGTTCAAATTGTATGCTCAATCTACCTTGAAACTTTTGACAAAAGTACGTACAAC
Organism: Allium fistulosum; assembly: GCA_030737815.1. Classification (NCBI taxonomy): domain Eukaryota; kingdom Viridiplantae; phylum Streptophyta; class Magnoliopsida; order Asparagales; family Amaryllidaceae; genus Allium; species Allium fistulosum. The sequence continues at coordinate 488,603,230 of CM060903.1, read as the reverse complement.
TTTACTATTAAGTTTATGCTCTAGCAGACCCACAAAGGAAGGCTGTAGTCTATTAACACACATGTTCGATTGCATTGTATTTTCCCTTGGTTTCTGAGTTACTAAGGGTAGAACTCACTTTGCTACGCTTATTTTTCCTATAGCTTTTGTCTTGCATTAAGTAACTAGATCAGTCCACATGGAGTTATCGATTACATCATTTGAAGACGTTGCTTTAAACTTAAAGACTCCTTTGCCTGCTTGAGTTTTTCTTACCGGTCTAGTTGAATTTTGATTATGAATGCCATCGTCAATGTTCATCTTGTTTCCACTAGTAGCTGCATCTGCATTTTTGTGTGATTGATTTGTGCTTTTATTTGCTGTCCCAGGCTAGGTTTAATGATGTGATTGAGCATGTACACAAATATAAACCTTCAATACTGGTAATTACAGAGCACAAGCTTAATTATACTAATGAAAAAATGTTTGTGAAGACTTTAAATTCGAAATGGGAATACTATTCTAATGCATCTGATTTTACTGTAAAAGGTAGGATACTGTTAATATGGAACTCAAATATATGGAATTACAGAGCACCTTTTTGCATGTATTCCCATAGGCTAATATTGAAATTTTGAATCACTCGACCATCGACCATTGTCTGCTTTTAATTAATTTTAATACACAGTGTTGTTAAAATTCCATTCATATATAATAATATTTAGAAAGAATACAATGGATACAATGGATATAACTATATCTGATTATGATGATTTACAAAAATAATGTTGTTAGATATTTTACAGAGCTTTTTAATTATGCTAGCATTGGGACAAACTTTCCTATAATCATTTTTAAGAAAATCCTATCTACTCGAGCAAGGATAAAATTACTTTCTTATCATTGCTTAAGCACTTTGTATATACCTCAGATGAGAAGTGGTTCAAAACCATATATGTAAAACTTCAATTTCAAAGCTTGCTCTACTCTATTAATTTACCCTTCTAGCAATATCAAAATGGATTAAAAAAATGTAAATGTAGTCTACGGCTATTCTAGTATCTCAGAACTGTTAGTAACCATGGAATGTACTATATTTTTAGTGCTGTGCTTTTTTCAGTTTGTTTTTTCCTAATTACAACTGAAGTTCAATTATATTTTATGCACTCCACCAGACCGACCAAAACATATATTTCTACTACGTGTAGTGGACTCAGGTCAGCACCATATGATCAAGAATTTAAAACATATTAACTTAATAACTATGTGGAGTGTTGTAGTTAGATTGGCAGAGAGAGGGGTTTTTCTGGCTGTCGCTGATGCAGCCTTGGATATTGTTCTCTCTGACTTACATGTAAACTTAAACGTGGCATATAAACAATGTTTGTTACTTTAAACATAACTTACATGCTACTTACAATAATGGCTCCATCTCTAGTTTGGTTGATTTATAAAAAAACAGACATTTGTATAACTTGTTAAATCCCTACAATGCATATCGTCTTTTTGAATGCAACCTATTTTGCGTCCTGTGTCTTTAGTAGCCAACACTACCGCTAATGGTTGTTTTATATATTGGATTGAATGTCGATTTACTTCTCACTTTTTTATGTCATGTAATACATTCGACGATTATCATTCAACTAATTTCTGTGTTGCACATAATGCAATAGTAAAAGCTACTCTTGGAAACCACTTTATTTGAATTTTGAGTTGTTTCTCTCTAAATGCAAACTTGACAGTAGTTGAAATTAGACTAGGAAAAGGTACCGCTCTTTGGTCCTAAGCTGGAAAAGGTCAGCGTCAAAACTATTATAATCAACTGGTGAAAGAAGCTACACCATGCCAAAATGTTCCAATTTCTTTGCCTCAATATTGTTACAACTCCTCGCGTAAAACCAAAGACAGTGTTATGCTATCATCATCTCCAAATTCTAAACTTCCCACTGAACCAAGTGTTATTTTTCTCGTCTTTGTATGGACACACTAGTTCTTTAATCTTTCAAGGCAACATTAATTGTATGATTTAAAATTATTCTTCAGTTTCTATCGCTAGAACCTGAGTACCTTCGCCCAGCCATTAAGAGCATTGAATCACTTGTTGCTATGAATGATAGGATACCAATCTCTATGTTCTGACTTGAAAGCACGATTATGTCATTCACAAATGGTAAGATTTAATTTGACATCGAATTTCCAATGCTATACAATTTTTATACGACCCTTAGGAATTTTCTAAATCATTTTTGTAAGCCTTATTTTTGGATGCATATGTGATCCAAGATAAAGTTGAATAAGTAATTTAGAAAGACTCATTAGTCATTATTAACTAGTTCTTGTACTATGTTAAAATGGATTTTCTACTTGCAATGTTTCTATTAGAGAGTGTTGTCTCACACTTGTAAAGAGCGAACATGATATCTTCTTTAGACATATAAATGACGTGCATACTTTTGAACATAGTTTCAATTCTTTTGTCCCTCATTTGTATATACAGCATACAGCTTGGAGCTGGTTTATTCAATATAAAAGCAAAAATGAGAGGGTAACTAAATAGGTCCATTGTTGTTAATGCCCTTCTAAGTTCTTTCTACATACACTGATTTCCATTCCTTATTTTTCAACCAAATTATTGATTGATAATTTGATTACCTTAGTTTAGGTTGGTCATGGTAGCAATTTAATCCATATGGGGATTGCTTCTTCTGTTGGGAATGGTCTTAGCTATGCGAGGTCGTTATTTTGATCACTGCATGCTAGACTTGTAACTTTTTCCATTGCTGGTTACTGTGTTATTTTTAATTATGCTTTTTATTTTTTTATTTTGTATTTTGTTTTTTGACATACCTTGTTGTCTAATTATTACTACCAAACTTAATGTTGACTTAATTAATGCTGATGGTTATTTATACTTCTGTAGATTGTTAGTTCAGTTAGTGAACCGTTATGGAGTGAAGAAATGGTCTCGTATAGCTCAATTGTTGGGCTTCCGAACTGGGAAACAATGCAGAGATAGCTGGTACAACTGTTTGCAGCCGGACATTAAGGTTTAATTTTATTTATTTAGTTTTTCCTTTTTGCTATTCCATATTGTATGGCCACTTCAATTTAGAATCACCATGATCTGTATTTTTTACATACATGAATTACTTTACAGATACAAGGGGCTTTATCTTGAATTGATTATAATTTACATCATCTCATCTTCAAACTTAAGGTGATAAGTAATTTTATGGCAATCTGGACACCCAATTTTAACATCATATTATAGTTCCACGTCTTAAAATCTAGCATTAGAACGGTTAAACTTTCACCTTTAACTATATCATGACCTTCTGAGGAATAAAAGGTCATACCCAAGCTTTGTCTTGTTAAAACTAACACAGACAATACAATATGCACGTACATATGTGTACACACACGCGTGCACGCGCGCACAGATACACACACATCAAGGTTCATGTTTGATTTTTTATGAAATAGCTCTTGTAGATCAGTTAAAAATATTATATCATAGTTTTTATTATTTTTAAGCCTATGACCTATCATAATATTTGCTTAATGGGATGTATATGCTATTTGTCATGGTCATAAATCATAGTTTTTGTTATTTGCTTAATGAAATATCTTTTGTTCATTCTATGTTTCTATTTAACTACATAGTAGCAAGGTGAGGTTCACAACCAATATACAATCCTTTTATTCACATAGAATTTCTTGTAAAACGATAATAATATATTTTAATTGCTGTGAACACTCGTAGAAAGATCCATGGAGCGAGCAAGAGGACAGAGTACTGATCAATGCTCATTCAGAGTTGGGCAACAAATGGTCAGAGATTGCAAAACAGCTTCCTGGCCGAACTGAAAACTCCATAAAGAACCACTGGTACTCCAACATAAGGAAGCTGTTTCCTCGCAGCACCAACAACCATACATATCGAAGATGCCCAAAACCAGATGCAAGTCTCCTTCAGAATTACATGCAATGCTTAGCACAGTTTTCTCCTACACATATATTCCCTGAAAAGAAGAAAAGGAACCACAGCAGACCATCTTCCAGTTCAAATATCATCGACTATGCTAGTCATGAAAATGCGAACATACCTGAGATGTATTGGTCTGGAGCAGCAATGCCTTCTCCGTTTATGACGTCTCAAAATGAAGGCGTCTTCGATAACGGCTTCATCTTTTGAATTGTGTTCGAGTTGCAATTAATGCATCGGTTGCTATGTTTCTTTTAGCTTTGGCATTGGCGTATGTTTCTTCAAACTTATGTAGTTCCTGCATAAACTTTATCGTCTAAGTCTATTTATTGTACTTGCATGGTTTTTTATGCTAATTATTGGAAAATTGGGTGTCAACTTATGAAGGTCAAAATTTGATGGTTTGCAATGGATAAGTATATGGTTAATGTGTTTTTTAACTTATTTGAATATGATGATTATGTGAGTGATTGTTGATTGATATAATAGAACCAAAATAGACCATTAAAAGGAAATAATAACATGAAAAAATGGTGTAAAATAATTAACTTTTAGTAGCGTTTCAAAAACGCTACCGAAATATATATAGTGGCATTGAGTAAATGCAACCGTAAAATAGGGGTAAAGTTGGAAATTCTATTAGTAGCGCCAAAAAATCTTTTGGTGGCGTTTTTTAAACGCTACAAAAAGATTTATGGTGGCGTTTGAAAAACGCTGCCAAAAATGCATTTATAGTGACGTTAAAATAAATGCAACAAAAAATCATGGATTTTTAGTCGCATGTTTTTTCGCGGCATTTATCAAAATGCCAGCAAAAGTTTTTGTAGCGTTTTTTGAGCGCCACAAAAAATAAAATTTCTTGTAGTGCACAAACATGGACATGTGTATTCGAAACACATGTAGTATGTTAATGATAAGCTCAGAAAATATAAAATGGAAGTAAATAAAATAACTTATAATAGAAAGTTAAATTGATTCGATTTGGTCGAATAGGTGAGTATATTGGAAACAGTTCCGAACATACCTAAATATGAACAAAGATTCGGTCTTAAAAGTCACTCCTCCCTATGATACATAATGATACATCGATAAGGAGTAATCAGACTTTGTTGAACGAAGTACGATTAATTGTGAGTGAAGTTGAGTTAACTTCTTTTTGTAAGGTCGTGTTCTTAAGAGTAGTACACAAGGTTAAAATTAATTTCACCTAAAGAATGGTTTACAAAATTATACAAGGTAAGGGTTAATAAAAACCCAACATATCCTAGGCCATTTATTAAATATTTACGACTTCCTATTTTGTTGTATTGAGGAACAATTGTTGTTTCAAGAAATACCAACTTTGCAATGAAGGAATTTATTTGAGAAATCGTTGGTAGTTAAATGAATTAGGATACGGTAAATGGATAAAACTGACTACGAGAGATGAAATGAAATTAACCAGACCTAGATGAACACAATGCATTAGAATGTTTTATAAATACTCTTGTACATTAAAGAGAAACTATGAGTTTCTTATCGATTTCGAGAATGTATAATCCTATATCGTCAATTAAACCATTAAGAGTATTGACTCTATGATATGGTACGATGAAAAAATCTGAAATTGATTTCAAGTACATTATCAAATATGATGTACCTGAAGGCATATGATCCATCGGTCATACTATGTCTTCAAGAGTAACATAAATGTAGTTAGAATATAGTGAGCCACGTTGATAAGAATAACATCGTAAATTTCAATTGTTAAAATTAACGTAACAGATTCACCATTCAATGTGCTCAAGTTAATTTGAATTTACTCACAATTATTGCATGGTATGACTTTGTGTTTTGGTACATATATGTTGAAATGAAATTTTTTTAACAATGATTTAGAATAAACTATTTGCATATAACAACCAAAGTGTCTCAAAGTCAATAGGAGGGATATTGAGTTTGCTGGTTTTGGATATGATCCAAGAAATGATATAGAAGTATCATTCTATCAGCATCGAAATTAAATAAGTATTTCGATAGAAATACCGAATAGTTTGATTTTCAATCAAAATGCAGAGAAAGAGTGTGTCCATAAGAAAGAACTGAAAGTCTATAGTATGGTGGATCGATTATACAAATGGCAAGTGTATGACTAATTTAAACTATATTGTAACAATATTAAATATGTAAATAAGAATAATCACACCAGGGATTTTATACCGGTTCGGACCTCCCGTCCTATGTCCAGTCCCGAAGCTCCTCTTCGGAATTTCCTTTCACCGAATAACCCTCACTTCACCCGGAGGAACAGGTTTACAACAGCAGAGTTTCTTTGTCAACTGTGTGTTCTCTTTTACACTGATTTTGACTATATAGTACAAATGCTTCCAATATATATCTAGAGAGTATTGTTAATGAGGAACTGTTTATTTGGAAGAGTAGAATACAAGTATAGATTGCTAGAGATCAAGAATATATCAGAGTATAATAGTAGAAAGCGCTAGTAAGTCAGGTGGACTCTTCTCTTGAATTCTTGATGCTATTTATAGTGATAGAGAGATTCCTTGAGTAGTTGCATCCATTAACAAGTCTTCTATGGTCGCTCCTGATGGTGATGAAGAGTTGCAGTGAAGAGGAGCAAAGGTGTCTTTTCAATTGTGACAATTGTTCTTTGAATGTTAACAGCCGAGTTCAAAATCAGACGTTTGGAAAAATGTTTCAGACGTCTGACCTATATATATTTTTTGTATATGGTTGCTTTTCAGACGTCTGAGTACATTAACCAGACGTATGATTCTGTCTGATTTGCGAACCAGAGAATTCAATCAAACGTCTGGCTAGTGCACCCAGACGTCTGAACTTGTGCATGTTGCTTTTCTTGTGTCTGTGTCATTGCTCTTCTGATTCTATTGACTTGTAGCTTCTTGATACGTTCTTCGAGCCTTGTTCTTGTCTCTCTAGTGATGTTTCTTTAGCAATTACCTATAAATAGAAATATATATACATATTCGATTTCCATTGTATAGTTGTTGTCATCGAAACCGTAGATTTGATTTCCTAACAATCTCCCCATTTTTGATGATGACAACTATACGATGTACTTATATATAATTTATAAATCTCCCCCTGAATATGTGCTTATTCTTTTTATTATTATACTTATATTTCTTCCCCTTTGGCATTATCAAAAAGAATTATAAACAATTGAACTAACGTCAAAGACAAAAGGAAAATTTCATTAATAATTCGAAAGTGAATGCATAGATAGATTTTGTTAATTTACAAACGTTGAAAACCCAAAATCCTAAAGTATGTGATTCCTAAAATCTATGACTCCTTTGGAGAAGCTTTATCTTGATCATCTTCCTTTGTTTCTTCTTTTTCAGAAGTGCTAGCCTTTGTAGGAGATGTCAAAACTTGCTTGAGAGGTTCATCCTCAGAAAGTTTGGAATGTTTTGCGGGAGGAGAAGGTACTGGGGTTGGCCAATCTTCAGAAGGCGGTGTTGGACCACGAACCTGTTGTAGTACTTCTTTGAGAACTGATAAGACAATCGAAAGAGATTCTTCAACTGTGGCTAGGCGTGTAGCAAACGATGTTTCGAAGCTATCTATCTGCTTAGCCAAAAGTTTTTGATTTTGAGATAGTATATGTTGATTTCGAAGGGTGAGATCTCGAACACTTTCATTTGGATTTGTATCCATTCGAGTCTCCATAATTTCATCTTGTCCCGGATAATCAAATGGTGTAGGAGGATGTGAAGTTGTTTCTCGATGTTGTTCCTCCTCTTGAGATGGTTCAGTGTATGGTTGAGGAAGAGGCTCAACTCGTCTAGATTGACGATTGTGCGTCCAATCTTCAAAGGATATAAATTCTGGAGGAATCTCGGGTAAGGGCATAAGCGAGAAAAATTTGGTGGAAGCATATTTAGGTGATATTTCTTCGAAGGTTGATAGATAGGATGGAATGTTATGTGCACGAAGAAGTCTCATAATATAAGTTGGGTAAATAATTGATGGCCGTGATCGATTCCAAAATTGTTTGAGCTCGTCAAAGATGAATTTGGCCCAATTCACCCTTGTTCCACTAAATAGAGCATATAAGGCATTGTGCTCTAACTCGGTTATTTGCTCATGGCTTCCCATACTTGGAATGACGGTATTGATTATCATTCGAGTTAGGAGTCGTGCTTTTGGACGTAGATATTTAGAGGCAAACTTTGGCATTTCATCTTCCCAAATTTGATGCGTTATACTATTTCTTGGCTTGAAGCGCATATCAGGAATGTTGTATAAATCTTCGTCCGTGTCAGAACATCCTAGGGTTCTACCTATTATGCCAGGGGTTAATCTAATCGTGTTGCCATACACGCTAGACCATAGCCAGTTATCTTCATCTTCAGTGTTCCATACTGAAGTGCTATCCAAGTTTGCATAAAAAAGAAATATTGCCAATTGATCGATTTGGACGTCATTAGGAGTGAACGAAATTAAACTTTCTAGCCCGACATTTTCACATATTTCATCCAAATTATACATTGGAAATTTAAGTAGATTATAGAAAGGACCTGTGTGAAGTTTTTTCTTTTGTATATCTTCATACCTCTTGATTGAATGTGGTGCTTTATTCATCCATTTTTCAATTTGATCATCCGAACAAACTTGGGGATTTGAAGATGATGTTGGTTGGTCTTGCTTTCATTTTGATGTCTTGACATTTTTAGTTCTAGGAGGCATTGTGATTTGAGCTCGAATTTTTTGAGAAAAAAAATCATCAATTGATGAAATTGCAGATGAAAATTTTGAAACGAAAGTAAAAAATGACGCTATCTGGGTTAAATTAAAGAGTCGATTGAATTTCAGACGTCTGTAATCCTAATCAGACGTCTGGTTTGCCCTAGATTAGGTACAACAGATAATTTCAGACGTCTGCTTTTTAAGTTAGACGTCTGGTTTGTTAGAATTTGAAAAATTGGAAAGACAGAGAGTTTTATTAGACATCTGGGTTTAAAAATCAGACGTCTTGTTTAGGGAAAATTTGAAAATTTTTGTGGCAGAGAACTAAGTCAGACGTCTGAATTGAGTTTCAGACGTTTGAAATTGTCTGATTAATATGTCGAGTAGACCGAGCAAATTTTCAGACGTCTGGGGGGTAATTTAGACGTCTAACATATGCACAGTGCTTAAAAATTAGATGTATATCAGAGTGTTAGACGTCTGAGGTCTATATCCAGACGTCTGGTTTAGGCAACTTTTCTAAAAATAGCCTAAAATTTGATGGTTTTGCTTATTTCTTGATTTTCTTTTTGATATATAAAAATATAGTTTTATTTGTGTAAAATAACAAACAAACATAGATACATACAAATAAAATAAAATAATTTATTTAGAAGGCGATGGAGTTGTACGATCTCCTGACTTGTTATCCTTCCATGGTTTAAGTGGAGACCATATATTACCACATTCGTGGGTTCTTGGAGAGCAAGAAAATCGTCTCGGTGATGGATTCGAAGGGGTACGATATGAAGATGAGGGATCTAAAGAACTGCAAGGCTTCAGAAGCGGTTCATGGACATCTTTCTTTCGTGACGTACAAAACTTCATCGCTACTTGTTCCAAAAAGTTTAGGCGACGTGCTGTAAGTTTTTGTTCAAAATATAGTTCTCGTTGAAGATCTATCTGTTGTTTCTGATAATGATGAATTTCATCAATTTTATCCTTTGTGTTAGGAGATACAAACAGAGATCTTTTGGTCTTCTTGCTATCGGGAGTAAATCCCGTATGATATGAGGACCACCTATGCATCGGTTGATGAATTGGTGTGGGTGTAGGAAGCCATTGGGGTGTATCAACCGAGCTATCCGGCGTAGGCATCGAGATAGAAATATAAGAGTTATCAGAAGACATGGCTATATTTTGTTTCTTGAGGAAAAAAAATGAATTGTGTGTATATAATTTTTCTTGAAGTATAACTGTTTATATATACGTTAAAAAATTATTTATAGAAAAACTAACTATCTAAAAAACAAAGGGTGCACAAATTAGTGATTATAATTTGTGGATAGAAGAACACATGACTAAATATAGTCTAGATGAAACAAGAATTATTAAGTAAGAAGATCATGAACGGAGCAAATCCCTAAATCACGTCGAAGTTTAATAAAAGTTTGTTCATTTAGTGGTTTTGTAAAGATGTCTACTATTTGATTTTCGGTATTTACGTATTCTAATGAGATATTTCCTTTTTCAACATTGTCTCGTAGAAAATGATGTTGTATATCTATATGCTTAGTTCGTGAGTGATTGACAGGGTTTTTTGATAAATTTATTGCACTCGTGTTATCACAATATATTGGAGATTTATTGATAATTTTGCCGAAGTCCGTAAGTGTTTGTTGCATGTATATTACTTGCGCACATGCTAGAGCTGCTGAGATATATTCTGCTTCGCAAGTCGATAAAGAAACACAATTTTGCTTTTTGCTAAACCATGAAACTAATGATTGTCCGATAAAGTCACATGTTCCACTAGTACTCTTACGATCTGTTCTACATCCTCCGAAATCTGCATCACTATATGAAACTAGTTCAAACGATGATCCTTTAGGGTAAAACAAACCATAATATATAGTACTAGATAGATAACGTAAAATACGCTTAACAACTCTTAGATGAGATTCTTTTGCTTTTGCTTGAAATCGAGCACAAAGACATACACTCATCATAATATCGGGTCGACTAGCCGTCAAATAGTAAAGAACCAATCATGCTACGATATAATTTTTCATCAAAATCTTTTCCGTTATCATCTTTTTCTAAGTGAACAGTAGTACTCATCGGTGTTGGTTTGCTTGAAATTTTATCCATTCCAAAGCGTTGTAATAGGTCGTTACAATATTTTTCTTGATGAATAAAAATACCATTTTCAAGTTGTTTTATTTGTAGACCCAAGAAGAAATTTAATTCTCCCATGTGAGACATTTCAAATTCATTGGTCATAATATTTGAGAAATGATTACAGAGATTTTCATTAGTTGAACCAAAAATAATATCGTCTACGTAAATTTGCACAACTAATATATCGTTATTTTCTCGTTTAATAAATAAAGTTGTATCGATTTTACCTATTTGAAAACCAGATGTAATTAAGTGATTTTTAAGTCATTCGTACCAAGCTCGGGGAGCTTGTTTTAAACCATATAAGGCTTTTTGTAATTTAAAAACATGATCGGGATATTTTTCGTGAGTAAATAGTGGAGGTTGTTCAACATATACGTTTTCTTTGATAAAACCATTTAAGAAAGCACTTTTGACATCCATTTGAAATAGTTTAAAATTGTGATGATTTGCAAAAGCGAGTAATGTTCGTATGGCCTCGAGCCTTGCTACTGGTGCAAAAGTTTCATCGTAGTCGATACCTTCTTCTTGATTATAACCTTGAGCAACTAAGCGTGCTTTATTTCTAACAATATTTCCATTTTCGTCTGCTTTGTTTTTAAATACCCACTTTGTTCCTATAACTGATTGGTCTTCAGGTCTTGGTACTAGTTCCCAAACATTATTACGTTCAAATTGATTCAATTCGTCTTGCATAGCCATTATCCAAAAATTATCATTTGAAGCTTCTTTATAATTTTTTGGTTCAAAATTTGACACAAATGCTACATGGCTCATTATATTAAGTTAATTTCTAGTTACTCTAGAATTGAGATCTCCAATGATATTATCTTTTGGATGATTCTTAAGAATTCTAGGAGATGATATTAAAGTGTTATTTTGCACATTTGTTTCAATATTAATAGAATTTGTTGAATTTGTTATTGGAATAATCTCTTCTTCATCATTAGTATGATGATTAAATTGATTTTCATCGAACGAAACATGTAAACTTTCTTCAATAGTATTATTTCGTTTATTAAAAATTCTATATGCTTTGCTACGATCCGAATATCCAACAAAGATACCTTCATCGGCCTTCGGGTCAAATTTTCCTAAGTTATCTTTTGTATTTAATATAAAACATTTTGAACCGAAAGTTTTAAAGTATGATACTTTAGGTTTTCTTCCAAAAAATATTTCAAAACAAGTTTGTTTAGTCATAGGACGTATGGTTACTCGATTTAATACGTAACAAGCTGTGGCAATAGCTTCTGCCCAAAAGTGTTTTGGTAAACTACTACTATTTAGTAGTGTTCGTGCACATTCTTGTAACGTACGATTTTTTCTTTCTACTACACCATTTTGTTGAGGTGTGCGATGAAAAGAAAAATTATGACTTATTCCTTTCTTATTGCAAAAATTAGTAAAAAGATCGTTTTCGAATTCTCCTCCGTGATCACTTCGAATATTTTTAATTTTCAAGTCCATTTGTGTTCTAAATCTTTTAGCAAATATTTTAAACATTCCAAAAGTATCGCTTTTATGTTTTAAAAACAAGGTCCATGTATACCTCGAAAAATCATCAACTATCACGAAAACATATTTGTTGTGATTTATAGATCGTATTTGTGTTGGACCAAATAAATCTAAATGTAATAATTCTAATGGTTGTTTTGTAGAGATATTATTTTTAGATTTAAAAGAGGTTTTCTTTAGTTTTCCAATTTGACAGTCATCACATAAATTTTCTATTTTGTAATTTATTTTAGGTAAACCTCTAACTAACTCATATTTTGCCAACTTATTAATACTTTTCAAATTGATATGACAAAAACGTTTATGCCATAACCATGGATCATTATGTTTAGCGGTTAAACATAAATTTGAATTTTTATTTATATTCATGTTTAATACATAGATATTTTTGTTTCTAAAACCTTCAAATATAGGTTGTTTATTATTATCTAAAATATTACATTTATCTTTTTCGAAATTTATTTGAAAACCTTTGTCGCATAATTGACTAATACTTAGTAGATTATGTTTTAGATTTTCTACTAATAAAACATTTGTAATAATAGGAGAGTTAGAAATACCATAGTTGATGACTTCTCCAGTGCCGACGACATATCCTTTTGAATTATCTCCAAAGGTTATCGTTCCACCATCGATGTATGTTATATTTGATAACATTTTTGAATTTTCGGTCATATGCTTGGAGCATCCGCTATCTAGTATTCATTTCTCCTTATGTTTTATTTTGGGTACCTGCAAAATAAAAGATGTTTTAATTGGTACCCATATACTTTTGTTAGGGTCCTAATTGTTAGGAGAAGGTAGCCATACCCAAGATGGTTTGGTACCTTTATAAATATAATTTTTATTATAGACTACATTCTCTAAAAAATTATTAATATGTTTTTGTTTAATCAAATTATTATTTGTCTTAGGAATCCAAATTTTCATAGTTTTGGTATTCATATTAGACGTAGGTAAACTTTTAATTTTTTTATTCCTAAAATATTTTCCATCATTTCTTTTTTGTTTAGAAATATTTTTAAATCCTATTCCATTTCTATTGCCTGATGGTTTTGAAGTTTTGATAAGATTTTCCAAATCTTGTTTTCCTTTATTGAATTTTGACACATTATTTGTAATTTTATCTAATTTTTCTTTTAATTCTAAATTTTCAATTTTCAATATTTCGATATTGTTTTTCAAGTTGACATTTTCTTTTAACAAATTATCCTTTACTATTTTGGTGTTTTCAAAATCAATAGTAATAGCCTTACTTTCTATCAAGTTATTTTTGTTTTTTTCTTGAGATAATTCTAGTTCTTCTCCTAAGATAGTTTTTTCATCTTTTAACATTCCTACTTCAAGTTCTAATCTATTTATTTTGGCTATATATTCTTTGTTTAATTTTTTAATTTGTTTAAATTTATCATCTAATTCCATGCTAAGTTTTAATAATTCGTCATAACTAAGTTTCGGACATACCTCATCAGTTTGTGCCATAAAACACACATTAGCTTGTTCTCCATCACTATCACTATCACTTTCAGATGATGAAATATCTGAGTCATCTCATGTTACTTTGAAAGCCTTCTTCTTTTTGAGTTTTTCAAATTTGTTCTTCTTTTTATCATTATTGAGTTTAGGGCAACCCTTCTTCATATGTCCGTATTGATCACATTCATAGCACTTGATTTGAGACAGGTTTGTTGTGTTGGACTTCCCTTCCTTTTGAAATTTGGTCATCTTTCTAAATTTCTTGAATCTGTTATAATTCTTGGCAATGAAGACTATCTCTTCTTCATCTAAATCAGAATCATCATTTTTTTTTGCTGGAAATGCTATGTTCTTTTTTTCTGAATTTAGTTCTTTTCGTGCCTGCAAATTAGCTTCATAGGACATTAAATTTCCTATCAACTCTTCAGTTTTGAGAGTAGAGAGATCGTTAGCTTCTTCAATAGCTAATACCTTCCTTTCCCAATCTGATGTTGAAGAGTTGAGTATTCGAGAAACTAAATCAAAATCAGTAAACTTAACTCCTAATGCCATAAGATCATGTTGGATAGTTTGAAATCTAGAATACATGTCAACTATAGTTTCATTTTGCTTCATTTTAAATGATGAGAAATGGTTTTGAAAAATTGAAATCTTAGTTTGTTTGACCTTTGTTGTACCTTCGTGTGTGATTTGTATGGTACGCCAAATATCAAATGCAGTTGTACATAACATGACACGTGAAAATTCATTTTTATCTAGAGAACAAAATAAAACATTCATAGCTTTAGCATTGTTTGATGCTAAGGTCTTTTGTGCATCGATCCATGTGTTCATAACAGTAGTAGGTGCATCATATTTATCTTAGGTAGCTGACCAAATTTCTAGACCATTAGCTTCCATAAAAATTCTCATACGTGTTGACCAATATGCACAGTTAGAGCCATTAAAAAGTGGGGGTCGTGCTATGGATTGTCCTTCTTGAAAAATACTTTCCATATTAAAAAGATTCAAAAACGTGTTACTGTACTTTGATCAAACCTTGCTCTGATACCAAATGAAAGTCTATAGTATGGTGGATCGATTATACAAATGGCAAGTGTATGACTAATTTAAACTATATTGTAACAATATTAAATATGTAAATAAGAATAATCACACCAGGGATTTTATACTGGTTCGGACCTCCCGTCCTACGTCCAGTCCCGAAGCTCCTCTTCGGAATTTCCTTTCACCGAATAACCCTCCCTTCACTCGGAGGAACAGGTTTACAATAGCAGAGTTTCTTTGTCAACTGTGTGTTCTCTATTACACTGATTTTGACTATATAGTACAAATGCTTCCAATATATATCTAGAGAGTATTGTCTATGAGGAACTGTATATTTGGAAGAGTAGAATACAAGTATAGATTGCTAGAGATCAAGAATATATAAGAGTATAATAGTAGAAAGTGCAAGTAAGTCAGGTGGACTCTTATCTTGAATTCTTGATGCTATTTATAGTGATAGAGAGATTCCTTGAGTAGTTGCATCCATTAACAAGTGTTCTATGGTCGCTCCTGATGGTGATGAAGAGTTGCAGTGAAGAGGAGCGAAGGTGTCTTTTCAATTGTGACAGTTGTTCTCTGAATGTTAACAGCCGAGTTCAAAATCAGACGTCTGGAAAAATGTTTCAGACGTCTGACCTATATATATTTTTTGTATATGGTTGCTTTTCAGACGTCTGAGTACATTAACCAGACGTCTGATTCTGTCTGATTTGCGAACCAGAGAATTCAATCAGACGCCTGGCTAGTGCACCCAGACGTCTGAACTTGTGCATGTTGCTTTTCTTGTGTCTGTGTCATTGCTCTTCTGATTCTATTGACTTGTAGCTTCTTGATACGTTCTTCGAGCCTTGTTCTTATCTCTCTAGTGATGTTTCTTTAGCAATTACCTATAAATAGAAATATATATACATATTTGATTTCCATTGTATAGTTGTTGCCATCGAAACCGTAGATTTGATTTCCTAACAAGACCACTAAAAGGTACATAGATATTTCTTGACTATAAGTAAACAACATGCTACTGATTGTTAACGATGGGATTATGTTAAACTCAATAATAGTTTAGTTGTTTAATACTCGACATTAGACTTGTAAATGATATCTTTTATAATAAGTATAAAGGATGTTAGGAATGTTCCAAAATGATATGAAATGACACTTTACTAAAAAAAGTATAAGGAACATGTAAAATGGATTCCTTATGCTTTAGCCATAGGAGTTATCATATATGTTAATTGTCTATAATACCATAATTTGCTTATGTATTTGATACATAAAGCAAATATCAAACCCGAACCAAGATCACAAAATGGTAGTTAAGAGTATTCTCAATATTTGTGAAATACTATAGAATTGTTTATAAAAACAATGAACTCCTTATGAAGGAGTATACAGACTCAAACTTTTTGAGTGATATTAAGTACAACCTATTAATATTAAATTCATGTTCAAACCTTAGTTAAGGAGCTTTAAGTTAGAAATGTTCCAAACAAGAGATTATAGTTGATTCAACGAAAAGGCTAATTACATTGCCTTGAATAGCGCCCTGCTAAAAGCAATGTATAAATATAAATGCTCAAATTCATAACTGAGTTAGGGGTTATCCCAAGTATTAAGAATACTACATTGTTATATGATAACAGTGTAATGATAAAAGCTCACTAGAAGTTGAGAAACGTACTCCGACTAGTTCCACATGATAAAGGAAGTTTATCAGTATATGAGAGAGTTGATTAATAGAGTAAATAATTAAAAAACATAGCAGATCTATTTATGAAGGGTCTAACTGTGATATCCCGGAATTTCAAGGAATTTAAAATGTGATAATCTCTTAATTAATTATTTAAAATAGGCAAAATTATTGGTTTCAAACAATAATAATAATAAAGTGATGTTTTTAAATGTAGATATAAATAGATTTTTAATAGACTTATTATTGTCAAATTTAATAAGTGTTGTTTAAAAATTTTAATATCTATATTTATTTGAATTGATTTTAAATTGACTTTGAATTTGAATTTAAGAATTTAATTTGAAAGAATATATATCTTGAAATTATTTTGAATCTAAAATTATATGAAATAAGTTTTATTTAAAATAAGATTTGTTTTATATTAATTTCTTAAAAGAAATTTATTTATATAAATTTGGAAAGTATTTATTAAATAGTAACAAATACAAAAGTTTCATATTTACATTTAAGAAAGGATTAAAAATATTATATATGATTTTATTTAAAATCTAATTGGTTTTTATTTTATTTTCTTTAAAAAGCTTCATTTATATATAAGCAAGAATTTATAAATTAGAAATGTATTAATTTATTAGGAAATTTATTTTAAAAGCTTTTTAAATCCTTTTTAAAAATAAATAAAAATGCATTAATACATGTGTTAGCTTATAAATCCCCTTGATAACATGTGTTACGTAATTAAATAGGGTGAAAGACAAGTGTCACACATTTTATTTTTATTTTCTTTGATTTTAAATAAACCATAAATTAGTTTATATAAACATACATCTTCCTTTCCTATTTCTTTTCTAATCTCAAATCAAAAACCTGAATTCATCCCTCAAACCAAAATACAAACCTGAAATTCATTCCTCAAAACAAATGCAACTCAACATGTAAATTTTCTTCAAACCAGAAATTCAAGAATTAAACCTGTAAACATTTTTAAACTAGAGAAACTCAAATACAAACCCTGTAAACCTTAGCTTACTCAAGTTCAAAAGCCAAAACCTGAAACCTTTTTCCTCAAAACTCAAACCTTCAACCAGAAATAAATCAAACCCAGCCCTGTAATCAAAGCCTGTAACCAGATTTCATCTTCAAATTGCAACCTGGAATCAAGTTTGAACCATCATCAGCATGTTCCAGTTTTTCAAACATTCCAGTTTCAAATCTTCAACCTTCTCAAGCAATTCAAGTTTCCAGTAAATAAGATCAAGCATTACAACTTCAAACTTTCAAGTTTCAAAGCTATTCAGTTTTAAAGAAATCAAGTTCTCTGCCTCTTTAATCTGTGAGTAAACAATTTATTTAAAAAGCTTAAGTAAATAAATCTGTTTACTGTGAAGTTATGTTATGAATGATGCTTGCTTGAGTATCTATAAGTGATAGCCTGAGAATATGAATGTATTAAGTATGCATGTTTGATATGTATATCTTTGTGTATCTCTGTTTATGTTATAGAGATTGAAATTGATTGAAATTTCAAATCTTTTTATTTGTTTCCTGTTAGGCCTCGAGATTCAAACAACATTTTTTAATCTAATCATAATCTAGTGTGCTAAAATATGTTTAAACATAATTGTTTTGAAAACTGTTGAAATCAAGAAAATACAGTAGAAATCTTAATAATATGATAAAATCAAATGTTAAATTTTATTGACCCAAGTATACATCTTTAATCATCTCTGGAAAACATGATTTTTAAAAGGAAAATCATGATTTTTAATGTTGTATTGGATGAGCATTTCAAGGTTGACCGGAAATTGGTTTTTGAACAAATTCTGGTGGCCAAAGGATTTTGGGTGATCGGAAATTGGTCTGGAGGTGGAGGAAGGACTGGTGGTTCATGCAAAAATGGTGGAAGCGTCGAATGATGGTCGTGGCGTCGGCGGCGAGTTGATCTAGGTTGTAAACCTGATTTGGTCGAACTGGAAAGATAGGATCACTGCTACTTCTCTAGTCCTTCGAGTTCAATAGGACTTTGGGAATGGGTTCGTGGATGATCGGAGATGGTGTGACCGTGGTGGCGCGATGTCTAGTGGTCGAAGATGCGACTTCGAGATGATTTTGGCCATGGGAGTTGATTCCAGTTTTCAACTGGAATGCTAAATTCTGGAATGAGGCTTGTGATGGTGGTTTGGTGATCGGTGAGGGTTGCTGCGATGTAGGGTGACGTGCCGGAGGGTTCGTCAGAGGTCGGAGATTATTCCGACGCTGGTGCATGTGCACGGGGAAGGTTTTGGTGTCAGTGTTTTTGGGTTGGGGTGTGACTCGAAGGAGGCACCGTGCTTTTGAGTTTGTGACTCGAGTAAAGACTCAAGTAGTTTTGGGATTGGAAATCTGTTAACAGTTTTAAATTGTTATAGGTTTTTAAATTTAAATTTAAACTAAACTTTTGAAAATTTAAGAAAATGAAATGGAACTTGGAATGGCTCGAGTGATTCTCGGGTTCAAAATGAAGCAGGTAATTAAAAGAAATTTTCACAAGTTTTAAAAGTTTTTATAAAACAAGTTTTAAATTTAAATAAAGAAAGTTTTAAACTTTTAAAATTTTATCAAGAAGTTTGAAATTTGTTTAATTTAAATATTTGTTAAACAAAGTTAAGTTATTTTAAAAAACTTAAGTAAAAATGGAATTTTAAAGACGAGTTTTAAATTCTAAATTAAATTTAGTTTAAACCATCTTTTGATAAATGTTTAAGGTTATGTAAAGGAAGTTATGTTTTGATAACATTAATTTATCAAGTTAATGATTATTTTTAAACTTAATTATTGATTTAATTAAGTAGAGTTAATTATAAAGTTATAATGGTCTAAAAATGTAAATGGTAATTAAGGTATTTATAAGATAATGTTTATCTTAAGATAAAGAAGTTTTATTATCTTGAAATTAATTTAGTTAATTAGGGAAATTAAGTATAATTAATTAATTTAATTAATAATGATTAAGGATTAATTAAGGAATTAATTAAAAGTAATTTATTGAATTAATTAATTTATTTAAATGTAAAAATTAAGGGTTATAAGTTAATTAATTAGAAGTTAATTTATTTATAATTAAGGTTGATTAATTAATGACTGGAGATTAATTAATTTGTAATTAAAAAGAATTTAATTTATAATTAAGTTTTATTAATTAATAATTAGGCTTTATTAATTAATAATTAAGAAATTATTAATCTATAATTAAAGTTAATTAAGGATTAATTAACTGTTATTTAGGGTTAATTAATTGTTATTAAGAATTGATTAACTGATTAATTAAGGATTAATTAATCTGTAATTAAAGATTAATTAATTTATTTTAAGGGTAATTGAGAATTTCTCAATTGTAATTAATCAAATGAATGTGATTAATTAAAGATAATCTTGATGATTGATTAAGTATAATTACTTAATGAGATTGATAAGTGAAATTACTTAGGATAAGTAATTAATACTGGATGTAATTAATTAAAGAGAATTACTTAATGGGAAGTAATTAAAGTATAATTACTTAGTAGAAGTAATTAAGGATTAATTACTTGGTGTAATTAATCAATGGATTAATATAATTAATTAAGGAGTTAATTAATTAAGGTAAGTGAGTACAGAATGACAATTGCTGTTTATAATTTATTAAGGTTAATTAATGGAGGTAATTAATTAAAGTTTAATTAATTAATATAACTAATTAAGGATTAATGTAATTAATTATAGTTAATTAATTAATGAATTAATTAATGGTTAATTACTGTTAATGGTTAAGAATAATTAATTTGTGAAATTAATTAAAGGATAATTACTTTATGTAATTAATGAATAATTAATCAAGGATGATTAATATTTAATGAGTAATTAATTAATTAAAGGTTTGTAATTAATTAATGATTGATTAAGCAGGGTTAGGTAATTAATTCTTAAGTAATTAATTTAATTTAAGTTGATTAAATTAATTATTATAGGGTTAATAATTGTTGCTTATGGATGATTGTTTGTGTAGAATATCTGAATTGGATGATATCTATTGGATGATATGCTGTGATATTTTGTGATATGATATTGGATATATTTGTGATAACTATGTGATATTTATCTGTGTTAAATACTGTGTGAATTCAAGTATTGAATTGTATTAAATTGTTTAAACCTTTAAACAACTTGGCTTTTAAGATACGTTTGGATTTCGATGAGACCGGGATCGGGTATCAGTTTTGATTATCCGAAAACCACATCGATCCAAGTTAAACGATAGGTCGTGACATCTCAAAGCGAATATCGAGATGGAGGTTTAAAGTGCAAGGGTTATTGTCGTTAACTCTAAGGGTGATTCCAAAATGAGTGTAATGATATAATGCCTTCGGTTTCGTTCGAACCCGGAACGAACTTGTATGGATTGAATGCTTTTGGCACATCGTCAGGTGGACGATGAGCATTCTAAGATAGATGTGTTCTATAAAGGTAATCGTAGCCTCAAGCCTCATCAACCGGGAATGGCTAAAACAGGGGAGGTGCAGCAAGGTTAAGTGGGTAGCACCCAAGTAGGATAAGATTTCCCTTGTCTAGAGTCCCTTTTATTTCGGCTGTGTAGGCGGTTGAATAGCTACAACCGCTGGGGTTTTCTTATTCGGGACTGTCCAGTAAGGGATGGTTTTGGCTTTGTGTTGCAGGGATTCGGGAGTGATCCTCGGTATGTTGATCTAGGCCACGTACTGTGATGGGCGGTACCCCAGTAGCCCAGCCATTGTATGGAATCCAATCTCCAATAAGTACCATCGAATTTGATTGTAAACCTATGTATGCTGGAATTTAATGAATGTAACAATTTCGGCTATTTTCTATTTTATTTGAAAACCCTAGACACTATTATAATATCACTGAATTTCCTATCAAAGTTTTGGTTAGCGTAAGGTAAAAACTTTTCCGTGTTTATGTGTGGGAAGTCTTACGTGATACTTTTGTTTTCAAAGGTTTTTAAAGTTAAGCAACTTTAACTGTTTACTCACACCAGACCCATGTCTGACCCAAGTGTTTATTTTCTGTTTTATAAACTCTTGGGTACTCAAATTTTTACGAGTAGCCAAGGGATTCAGGTTAGCTTTGACGAATCTATGGAGGAGATTTGGAGCAGGAGGCTTCAGCGTTTAGATATCTGTATTTCCACTGTGTTGTATCTCTGTGATGTTTTGAGTTGTATGAAAGACAGGTGTTTATAACTGTCTAATTTGTGATGTATAAGCTGTGTATTTCTGATGTATATGATACTATGTAATATCTTATGTGATCAAAATGATCGTAGGGACGGGATAGAGATTCCATAATTGGCCCCAAGTGCAAGTGAGAGATTGATAGAGTTGGGGGTATGCCGTAGGGGCAATTATGTGATTGTAACATATATCTAACTTGATAATCAATCTTGTTCGAAATAAAATGCGTTTTCTTTCTATTATATACTTGATATAATGTGTTATATTAACTAATTAATTTAATTACAAGTATATTTAATAGAAAATCCATAATTGGTATGTTTTGTGACAGCACTTACAGAGTGTTGTAACCATGAGTAATTTATCACAATGAAATTAAACATGTTGTTTTAAATAATCCTAATCAAGATGTATTGAAATAGGATAACAATACATCTGTTGAGATTAGAGTACGTAATGCTTTCCAAATATTGGGCAATGTATTACTCATGACTGCTAGGAACAACAAGGGGTTACGTACGAATAGTTATTGAATAACTATGGAATGACTCGCTCGATAGTTTTCTGTTGGTTAATAACACTAAGGTCAAACAGAAAATATTAATGTGGCAAAATTACATAGTTTTCTTAACTTGAGGATACTGTTGATCTTCAACGTGGAAGCTCGGCTTTGATTATAGTTAAATTGTGGCACGACGTCCATCGAACAACTATAGTTTGACCGACTGGAAGTGTGGGAAATGAAACACTATTCAAGAGAGGATTTTTCTTCTCAGTTATATGAGATTAGTATCATGGCCAACTGAAGTCAAGTCAAAGCTCTAACCAGAGCATTCGATTGATAATAATTATCACTACTGAACCAAGGACTTTGTATTTGGACTATAGAGTTGAATGTGGATGATACTGGAATTCTGACCATTACCAAATTTCATAAGTCCGAGTGATATAGTTTTGACAAAGAGAATTTGTGTAAAAAAAATTCACTAACGTGTACCACTTAAAATAGTAAAACTGGATTTTACCAAAGAAAACGTATAAGCGATGAATTTGGACAAACTGTCACACTACTTGCTAAGGTGACGTGTGAATGTTAATATTTGAATTGTTTGATATTAAACGTTGACTGGATTTAAACGTACGAGTCGCACAACTGCATTGGTAGATTCTTTGATATACCACATTATTTAATTGATTTATAATTATTATAAATTAATTAATATTTATGAAATATTAATTATTTGTTTGTTTAATGTATTTGGTATCGTTAGTCTTTTCTAGGTTCCAATAGTAATTAATTAGGTGCGTGTGTAAAAGTTATATATGTACGAATTTATATTCGATATCTACATGCGTTTAAAATTGGATTTAAATGTGATTAATTGCTAATGGGTTTAGACTGATTCAAGGCCTATATAGCCTTATCTAGCAGCTATAAAAGAACAGGAGAGGGGCTAAAAATTCAAAAACGTTGGATTGAGATTTGGTAATATGAGTAAATCAAGGAGAGAATATCTCTTTTACTCTCTATAAAAGGCCACACTACCTTTCATTGTTAGGTGGCTCTCCCTCTCTTCTATGATAACCACTATTTTCCAGCCCCCTTAGGCTAAAGATATCTGATCCAAACATCAAACGGAAAATCAAAAGTGGTTCTCTAAGCAGTTGCAAAGCTAGGAGCTCGAATCAGGATCGAATATCGAAAAGTCTGCCAATCATGGTGCAAATACAATGCAACATTTTTGAGGTAACATCCTATAATTTATGATTAATATGTCATTATGTTAATATAGTTAATTAATATATAGTTGAATGAATTTATATACTCAATCATCATCCTGTTTAATTGTATTGTCATACATATGTATATATATGTATAAATCTACAAATTTCACTATCTGTCAATTCTATTTGTTTAAATTAATAAAATTAATAATATATATATATATATATAGACACACACACCATAACAATGAATTTTTTGAATATAATTT